>CM076971.1:3888286-4008286 GCA_039105355.1 Benthosema pterotum | reverse complement strand
CTCCTCTCTCTCTCTCTCTCTCTCTCTCTCCTCTCTCTCTCTCTCTCTCTCTCTCTCTCTCTCTCTCTCTCTCTCTCTCTCTCTCTCTCTCTCTCTCTCTCTCTCTCTCTCTCTCTCTCTCTCTTCTCTCTCTCTCTCTCTCTCTCTCTCTCCTCTCTCTCTCTCTCTCTCTCTCTCTCTCTCCTCTCTCTCTCTCTCTCTCTCTCTCTCTCTCTCTCTCTCTCTCTCTCTCTCTCTCTCTCTCTCTCTCTCTCTCTCTCTCTCTCTCTCTCTCTCTCTCTCTCTCTCTCTCTCTCTCTCTCTCTCTCTCTCTCTCTCTCTCTCTCTCTCTCTCTCTCTCTCTCTCTCTCTCTCTCTCTCTCTCTCTCTCTCTCTCTCTCTCTCTCTCTCTCTCTCTCTCTCTCTCTCTCTCTCTCTCTGTCTCTATCTCTCTCACTCTCTCTCTCTCTGTCTGTCTCTCTCTCTCTCTCTCTCTCTCTCTCTGTCTCTATCTCTCTCTCTCTCTCTCTCTCTCTCTCTCTCTCTCTCTCTCTCTCTCTCTCTGTCTCTCTCTGTCTCTATCTCTCTCACTCTCTCTCTCTCTGTCTGTCTCTCTCTCTCTCTCTCTCTCTCTCTCTCTCTCTCTGTCTCTATCTCTCTCACTCTCTCTCTCTCTGTCTGTCTCTCTCTCTCTCTCTCTCTCTCTCTGTCTCTCTCTCCTCCCTCTCTCTCTCTCTCTCTCTCTCTCTCTGTCTCTCTCTCTGTCTCTCTCTCCTCCCTCTCTCTCCCTCTCTCTCTCTCTCTCTCTCTCTCTCTCTCTCCCTCTCTCTCTCTCTCTCTCTCTCTGTCTCTCTCTCTCTCTCTCTGTCTCTCTCTCCCTGTCTCTATCTCTCTCTCTCTCTCTCTCTCTCTCTCTCTCTCTCTCTCTGTCTCTCACTCTCTCTCTCTCTGTCTCTCTCTCTCTCTCTCTCTCTCTCCCTCTCTCTCTGTCTCTCTCTCTGTCTCTCCTCCCAGAGGAGAAGCTGAACCTGGACCAGAGTGAGTGGGAGGACGTTCACGTCATCACCGGCGCTCTCAAACTCTTCTTCCGTGAGCTTCCTGAGCCGCTGGTCCCCTACGGCTTCTTCACAGACATCGTGGAGACAGTCAGTGAGTGAACGCTGTCTATCTCTCTCTCTCCCTCTCTCTCTTCATTCACTGATATTCATGAGACACACACTTATGAAGAGAAGCATGTAGGGGCTGGAACTTTTCATCCCAAATTCATAAGCTGCTTTGAAAACACCTTTGTCTCAAATAAGCCATGCAACGTGATTATCTCCACCATGTCACACAGTGCATAACTGCCTAATTGGGAGAGGAAAGTACAGTATACTACTGCTGATAGACAGTTTCTTCTTATTTATTTTTAATGTGCTTCACCAGGTGTGTAACTGATAGAAAATATGGTAACACTTTCTATGATCCCTACTTTATAATGCATTATGAGAGCATTTATAGTGCATTATAAATGCATTCATAATGCCTCATAACTACACTCATAAACAGACATAATGCTTTGTGATGCACTATATCAGTAGTCATGAAACATTATAATGTCACTGTCATAATGAATTATAACAGCTTAAATTCCAAGGATTCTATGGATGTTCTTGAATACTTATGAAGACCACATCTATAATGCATGATGAGGGTTTATAATGCACTCTTGACTGACTGCTTATAATAGATTATGAAAACCTACACATGCAGTTCATGTGAACTGTAGTAATGACTTATGGCATGCTATAATGGCCCATTCATTATCATGAGTTATCATTGCATGGGTTAAGTAAAGTGACACACATGTATGCATTTATATTCATGCATAATTGATCATAAAGCGTCATTGTTGGGGCTAAGTAAAGTGTGATTCATTTGCTTGCATTTAAAAGAATCTATCCAAGGCCAATTCAAAAATGGGTGGCAATCCCAAGCAGAAAAAAACAAACAAACAACAAAACACACTACCCATAAAAGGACAACTTTGTTTTTTGTTTTTCAACCAAGGCCCATGTCCTTTGAACTCTTGTAGCCAGTTAATTTATTAGGACTATAGTAGGTAATAAAAAATCTCCATAATATAGTCTAAATCAATAAAATATATATAGTCTAAAATCAGTAAAATTAAAAACGGCGAAAGGAAAAATTAACATGCATCTTTTCTCTAACGTACATAATTAACCTTGGCTGAAAAACAAAAAACAAAGTTGTCCTTTTATGGGTAGTGTGTTTTGTTGTTTGTTTGTTTTTTTTCTGCTTGGGATTGCCACCCATTTTTGAATTGGCCTTGGTGTTTCCAGCTATTTTGGTGTTTCCAGCTATTTTCAAATTAAAATGTTCAAGGTAGAAACACACATACACACACGCGCACACACACGCACACACAAAACCTGACCCTGTGCATGGGGCACCTGCAGACCTGGCCAATGTCCTTCTCTATGTTTGTTCCATACACTAGTTAAGGAACAAACATGCTTTAAGGTTAATTCTACAAAGAGCAGAACTGGGATGGATAACGTATTCTTCCACCTGCTATCCCCTCATGACAACTTTGTTGTTGTTTTTTTGTTTGTTTGTTTTTCTACTTGGGATTGCCACCCATTTTTGAATTGGCCTTGGTGTTTCCAGCTATTTTCAAATTGAAATTGTCAAAATAAATGTGACAAATGTATTTGGTCTCTTGTCCATAAATTCCCACCATACACATTTTACTGTGTTTGTCTTGCATAATAATGACTCAAGATGCATCATAAGCCACATTTCCATAAAACCTTTGCGAAAATAGGAAGAGTATGTTAGTTAAGTCGAAAAAAGAAGAGCGAATTGTCCGCTGTTTCCATTAACTGAGGAAATGCGACTAGTGGGAGTCTAGGGAAAACAAAATAGGTTCATGAAACAAGCAATAGGTGGTACAGTTTTGCCAGTAACGTGATACGTATGGTTATTGTTTTACATATATTTTTATTTTTGAAATTAATTTAGGCTTTACACACGGACTGCCTGCTTTATTCCTATTGACCTATAGGTCCGTTGTGCTGTGCAGAGGCTGTTCTGGCTCTGCTAGTAGCAAAAACAATAATTAATATAGCCTACAATCCTAATACATAATCTACACAACTCACTGTTTTCCTGAACCGGAGCGCTTGTGAGACTCGGTAGCCTACTGATTTGGTGTGTCTACTTTGTGATATTGTAGACTAGGCCTACATCATGTTATCTGCAGCGTGACATGTGCGAGGGAAAAGTTTTGAACATTATTAACGGAATAATATCTATAAGGGCAGAGCCCGGTCATGTAAAACAGCTGTTTATGTCTGTTATCACTTGCGTGTCTTAGCTATCATGCATGATGATACAGATAGCCTACTGTAAATATAGGAATATATTTTCATGAACAAACGCGATGGGTGTCTGAACGTTTTGGCCATGTACGTGAGTCCCCTTGGCTTGGATGTCTCTGTGCGCACGGCCCTCGTCCGTTTTGAGCGGTTTTGTAGAAATATACCCGGTAACTTATATTAACAAATAACAATGCTCTCAACGGCAGACCAGAACTCTTCAAATGCGCTATAATGCGTGCCAGTGCTTTTCAATACAAAGTATTTTCGCAAGCTGTTTCCATACCTCATTTGCGCATTAGACTCTTTCGATACGCTCCAAAATACGGCACCTTTCAGCGAGAAAATATTTTTGCGCGAAATGGAAACTTATTCGCATTTTGAAGTGTTTCCATTCAACATTCTCTTCGCAAGAGCCGTTTTTGCGCAAAAAGAGGGCTTATGGAAACGTGCCTATAGATTCTTTTAAATGCAAGCAAATGAATCACACTTTACTTAGCCCCAACAATGACGCTTTATGATCAATTATGCATGATTATAAATGCATACATGTGCGTCACTTTACTTAACCCATGCAATGATAACTCATGATAATGAATGGGCCATTATAGCATGCCATAAGTCATTACTACAGTTCACATGAACTGCATGTGTAGGTTTTCATAATCTATTATAAGCAGTCAGTCAAGAGTGCATTATAAACCCTCATCATGCATTATAGATGTGGTCTTCATAAGTATTCAAGAACATCCATAGAATCCTTGGAATTTAAGCTGTTATAATTCATTATGACAGTGACATTATAATGTTTCATGACTACTGATATAGTGCATCACAAAGCATTATGTCTGTTTATGAGTGTAGTTATGAGGCATTATGAATGCATTTATAATGCACTATAAATGCTCTCATAATGCATTATAAAGTAGGGATCATAGAAAGTGTTACCGAAAAGATATATATATATAAATATATATATATATATATTTTTTTGGGGGGGGGGGTCCTTTAAAGGGGTATTCCACTCATCTTTAGCGTTTTACGTTTTCTTTTTTTATTATCTACTACAGTCCTAATAAACCACAGGATCTACTGAATCTGAAGGAGGTAGAACACCACACCACACTTCACACACTCCATAATATGCTCCCAAATATTATTTGGGCATACCTGATGAGGAGGCTCAATATGGCAGATAAAATCTAAAACCCAATATGGCAGATAAAATCTAAAACTCAAGAAAGCAAGCTACTGTAAAACAATTAACACCCATCCTTTACTTTTTAAAGTTTAAACTTTAAAGTTGTCCGTTAATACACCTTAGAGATGTTGTTGGCCTATAGACATAATAAAAATGTTCCCCCATTCAACATTAATATGATGAAACGTCAACATTTTCTGAGAGCGTACAAATGGAACCAAATGGTCTCAGTAGAAGAAATGTTTTAAAATAGGTGGAATATCCCTTTAACTACTTTTCTGGGGATTGAATTGAACTCGTCGAAGAACATCAAAAATAGCAGATGTACAAAAACTCTGCTAACACTATCTTAAGTATAAAGTAGGGGTTAAAGAAGCTGTTTGTGGTGTGTGGCTGGTCGGTGCACACAGACCATTATGAGGAGGACTCTAGTTCTGGATCTGGTTCTGGTTCTGGTCCAGGTCGCGGTCCTGCTCTCCTCCCTTTGGTCCAGGGGCGGATGTAGCATTTCCCAATTGGGGAGGCAGGAGAAAATGGTATGGGGGCGGCTTCATCGCCCGTGGGGCCTAATACAGGAATTGTATTAGGCAAGTAAAGCATCAATAACAACATCAGTTGTTGATGAAGTTGCAACAGACACGCAGCATGCATAAAGCTCAGAGAGCTTTCTGTTTTCAATGATGAAATGCTGTTGGTTTAGTGGTGCCACAGCTATAGTTAGTTAGTAGCAGTAGTAACGTTTCAAATCATTTTAAATATAAGCACTTTGATTGGAAATATCTTGGTTGTTTTGCATGCCATTGTTTTTGGTGGGGCAGACTGGGCATTTAGGGGGGCATTGCCCCCCCCCATGCCCCTTCCTAAATCCGCCCATGCGTTGGTCTAATGCAGTGGTTTTCGACATTTTCTCATTTCGAGGCCCATTATCTGTTCGGCATTTTGGAGCCACGTCGGACCATCATGAGATTTAGCCTCGCATTTAGACCCCGTATTTTGTTATGCTTGGATAAGTTTTTTTTTGTCCACAATTCCTAGGCTTCATCATTTAGTTGGGGACCCACCTGGAACCCTCTCAAGGACCACTGGTGGTCCCCAAGCCACTGGTTGGTAGCAACACTGGTCTAACTGGTTAATTGTGTGATAAAATTTATCAATTAATCAAAATGTCTCTGCACTTTCCTGTATGAAATAAATTGTACTGTATCCCAGACACTAACCTGGCAAGACTATTAATTTGCCTTTCCACGCAAGAAAGATTAGCGACTGTTCAAAGTCTGGTCAGGGATTTTTTAATATTAACTTTATTATTAACAAACGGAAATCATTAACCCTGGTTACCCTTTATTTAAATTTCATTATTTTAATAAATGATCGTTTCTCTTTCATTTTAATCCACCCGTCATCGCGATTTCATTCGAATGTAAGAAAAGCGCTTATTGTATTATATTTGTAAATATTCAAAATAAAATACAACTATTTTTTTTTTCTACTCAGTCCGTGTCTCCTAGGAGGGCTGTGGGCAGTTCAGAAACCCATCTTCCGATGACATCATCGTTCTTTTTTTTCTTTTTCTTTTTTTGAGAAAATATTCACATTTTTATTATGGGGAGAACGATGGCTTCCATTTTCGTTGTACAACTTGTCAGGCATAGGCATAAATCCTGCAGTTTCTATTAGCGTGGATTCCCCATTGATGCCCCATGAGTCGTATTCATCAGGTTAAAACTAAGCTGTGGCTTCCCACAGTACCCACCCGCAGTTAGTAAATACTTCACATACTGCACAGCAAAACATATAGGACTCTTAAAGGCTACGAAGGCTGTAGGGTCCGTGTATTTTACGGCCAACTGAATTCTCATTTCGTTATTGACAAACAGTATTCAGTTTAGGTTCTGTGTTCTGAATACTGTTTCTCAAAAACGGGAAATTGTTAATTAAAAATAGGAAAAAGGTTTATTTTTCTTAATACTGTTTAGAAATGTGTCCTTAAAACTTAGAAATAGGTTTTTAAAACGCCTATATGACCTAATTCCTTACTTTCTTCGGTGCGGTCGCCCTCAGAATGGTGATTTCAGTACAACCGCGCTCCTGTACTGAATTCTGTTTTTTCTCTCGCTCAGAGCGTGGAGGCGTGGCGCGGAGCTCTTGATTGACAGCTCGGTTACTGCTGCAGTTACTACAAGGAGACACACGCGGCGCTGTTGGCGCTGTTGTACTAGCAGATAATATTATGGATTAGAGTAGACTATATTATTTTACATTTATCCTTTATTATATTTAGATATATATTTACACCCTTTAGCGCTGCCGTAATTTTAAATAAATTAGCCTGCTTTTTGGTTGCATATTGACACAGCGCTGTTATTACATTCTGATTAGACATTGATGCATCCTCTGTGTCAACTCTTAAGTAGCCTAATGAAAAATAAAGTAGGCTAATAGAGACAGACAGACAATGAATACTAATAATAACTAATATCAAAAATTAATAGTATTAACACCATATTACACCTGGGCCGCCAAGGTGCCATATCCGAACTAGCCATTGAAGTAGGCTAAATGAATAGGAACACACACACACACACACACACACACACACACACACACACACACACACACACACACACACACACACACACACACACACACACACACTTGATTTTATAGACACTATCTGTAGCCTACCATCTTCCACAAATTTGGCTATAGAATGTTAAAACCAATCTGATGATGAGGACCAGCAAGGCATTACCTCCTTAATTGTGTGTGTGTGTGTGTGTGTGTGTGTGTGTGTGTGTGTGTGTGTGTGTGTGTGTGTGTGTGTTTGTGTGTGTTCCTATTCATTTACTTCAATGGCTAGTTCGGATATGGCACCTTGGTGGCCCAGGTGTCATATGGTGTTAATACTATTAATTTTTATTATTAGTTATTATTAGTATTCATTGTCTGTCTGTCCCTATTAGCCTACTTTATTTTTCATTACTTAAGAGTTGACACAGAGGATGCATCAATGTCTAATCAGAATGTAATAACAGTGCTGTGTTAATATGCAACCAAAAAGCGGGCTAATTTGTTTAAAATTACGGCAGCGCTAAAGTGTAAATATATATCTAAATATAATAAAGGATAAATGTATAATAATATTGTCTACTCTAATCCATAATATTATCTGCTAGTACAACAGCGCCAACAGCGCCGCGTGTGTCTCCTTGTAGTAACTGCAGCAGTAACCGAGCTGTCAATCAAGAGCTCCGCGCCACGCCTCCACGCTCTGAGCGAGAGAAAAAACAGAATTCAGTACAGGAGCGCGGTTGTACTGAAATCACCATTCTGAGGGGGCCGCACCGAAGAAAGTAAGGAATTAGGTCATATAGGCGTTTTAAAAACCTATTTCTAAGTTTTAAGGACACATTTCTAAACAGTATTAAGAAAAATAAACCTTTTTCCTATTTTTAATTAACAATTTCCCGTTTTTGAGAAACAGTATTCAGAACACAGAACCTAAACTGAATACTGTTTGTCAATAACGAAATGAGAATTCAGTTGGTTGTAAAATACACGGACCCTGTAGCCTACCCAAATCTCAATCTAGGTTACCCTGAACTTCCAGAACAATAGTGGAGAGGATGTTACAGACAGTTCTCAGATTTGCGTGTTCATTCACACCTCGCCCAGATGCAAATATAATGGCTTTGTGTTCTAAGCAGAGCCAGGGGGTGGGGTTAAGTGGCTGTAGGCCTAGTAGTTTGCAGGTAATGGCCCCTGAGTTCACCTACTTTCATTCATTATTGAACAAGCCTAGAAAATAAAACTACATTTAATATACTTGCATAATATACTGCCGACAGTGTGACAAACAGAAGGAGAGAGAAGGGGGAAGAAAGATCATTTCATCATTTTGAATAGAGCAGAATAGAGCAGTGTGCTCAGGGGCGGATGTACCATTTCCCAATTGGGGGGGCAGGAGAAAATGGTATGGGGGGGGGTTTTCGGTTACAGGACTTATTTTAGGCAAGAAAAGCATCAGTAACAACATTAGTTGTTGTTGAAGTTGTTGAACAGACACGTGATGTTTTTTCAATGATGAAATGCTGTCGATTTAGTGGTACAACAATTGTAGTTAGTTAGTAGCATAGTGTTTCAAATCATTTTTAATTTAATTTAATTATAAGCACTTTAATTTGAAATATATTTGAAATTTGGGTTAGGGTGTGAGGGGCCAAATTGGCCATCTCAATCTGTAATTCCAGCATACGCCACTGACTAGACCAGGGGTGGGCAATTATGTTTCCCAAGGGGCCAAATGAGATACATAAAATATTGTGGAGGTCCACGACTAAAGGCTGAACTAAAGTCTGCGTAATATTAATTTAATTTCAAGATAAAAATAAGAGTAAGACCAACCATTTTGATACCAGGGCCCTCTACTTATTCAGTATTTGAGCCACGGACCACCATTTGATGACATTTTAGCCCCACAGATCTCCAAACTTTCTTCAAGATTTCTTTTTTTTTTGTCCACAATTCCAGGCTGGATTTGGGAAACAAAACGGGATTGAATGTGTAGACTTTGGGCTAATTCAGATGATGAATGTTTTAACTCTTGAGAGTGTAAAAATGAAACCAAATGGACCCGCAAGGGTCCATTTGGTTTCATTTATACGCTTTCAAAGAGTTACATCTGGTTAACCAACTTTCCATATTTAACTTCGAACTCTCTCAAGGACCACTGGTGGTCCCCGGGCCGGTCAGAGTCAGCCAAAGGGCCGCATTTGGCCCCTGGGCCGCATGATGCCCAGGTATGGACTGGACGGAAGAACAGAGGCGCTGGCGATCATGCAGCGTTCCCTCAACTAACGTTCCCTCAACTAACGTTCCCTCAACTAACGTTCCCTCAACTAACAAGACATTCTGTTGTTTCTTCCAGAGATGTCCGACTACCAGGACAAGGTGGACCGGCTGAAGTGTCTGGTGCTGAACATGCCTCCTCCCAACCACGACACCATGCAGTTCATGTTCCAACATCTCAGACGGTGAGAGAGAGCACCAGCTCTGCTTCAACAACCCCTGGCAATGCCCCTACGCTGGGCAATGGGGGAATATGATTACCGTTACAGTACAGAACATGTAGATGGGGGTGGGGGGGTACTCTATAATTCAAGTCAACTAGTCACGTAGTGTTAAAAGTTACGTAGTGTTAAAAGAGAATAACACACCAAAACACATGTGGCATCAATCTACATTGATCGCTGTGACATCATATAGAGCAGGGGTGCCCACACTTTTTTGTCTTAAGATCTACTCACACACAGGGGTGACCTTAAGGTTTGTAATTAAATAAAAGATTGATTATTAACTATAAAAAACGTCCACGTTTGGTCTGCGGCCCTTACGTTGCACAGCGGGAAAGCAGGCATATGCTTGGCGGAGGCTTACTGTGCGCCTTGTCCGACATCACCAGTCAATGGATCATGGATAACTGCACTTGGACAGTGGGACAGTGGGACCGCGGCATCTAACATGTCCAAGTTAGGCTACTCTAGTCGTCTTGATTCGAAGTTGACGCACAATGCCATACAGGGCAGGGAGAAGTAACAGGCGTTATCCGTTGTGTTGGTGAGGAGACAGATCTATGGGCGCGATTTTCATTCCCCCCCTTGTCCCTAACGTTACCCGATACCCGCAGCGAATTCCCTTATTGCTATTTTGGTCACCTTTTCTCTTCCCTTAGCCACTATTCTTTATGCCGACACCGTTATTTGTGGCTGGAGGTGTGGTCATGGGCGTGTTTGTTGCGCAGTCCCTTAAGTTGCTAATTTCGTCAGATAGATTAGGGAACTAGATAACGCCATCAGAGACCACCCCTTAACCGATAAGAGAAGGCAGAGCCACGTGCGCACAGTGCGTGCGTCTGTGCGCCTTTGGAGATGTCCACGACTCCACGTGGAAACTCTGGAATTCGCGGCAAAAAGTCGTTTTTTTGATCATTGATTTCTCGGTCAATTCTGGACCATTTTTTACATTTCAAAGTGCAGCGTGACGGCAAAGACCTCCTCTCTCAGATGCTGTATAGTATATGTGGGTAGGTCTTCTCTACGATGCGGGATCTAGCAAAATGTAAGTGTCGGGGATTTGGTGGACCGTTTCCACCAAAATCCCGACACTTACATTTTATGTCATCTTAGTCAAAAAAAAAAAAACAGAGCACAATAAACAATAATAACCATGCTGGATATTCTTGGTATTGTTGGTATTGGTATTATTTCTATAGTATTCCAAGTAGCCGTGTAAAATAACATGTAAAGGCAATGGTGGTATGAACTCACTGTGCAAGACAAGGGCCTAGATTTTCCCTCACCTCTAAACCCCTTATCCCTTATAACTTCTTTGCCTTTTTAAACTAACTCAAAAAAACATTTTTTTAATAGTTAAAATTGCCATTCTACAAGCTCACAACGTGTCAGTAGATTGGCATGTTGAACTATTCCAAAAAGTTTACCAAAATAGTAAAAGTGGGATAAGGGGTTTAGCATGTGACGAAATGGAGCCCAAGGTGTGCATGCCAGCCTCACAGTACGTGATCCTGTGGATCCTTTAAAGGTTGTGTTTAACCATGAACCACGAACTGAAATGCTTCTGAACATCTTAGCCCGTTCGCTTTGTTTGCCGTCATGTCTGTCACCTATTTGCTTCCCTCATTGTCTCTCAGCCTGCCTTAATGGCACGCCATGTGTCAGCGCCATTCTCGGGCCGCGCTGTGAAGCCCAACGTATTTCCCCCCGTTGCAGAAACATCGCCCTCCCTTAATTCCCTTTGAGGTACTTTACTAGGCATGGAGGAACGAACCAGATGCCCCCAAAAAGAAATTTGATTCCTTCCTCTTCCTCTTAACGTTCTGTTTTTTTTTTCCTTTGACACCACAAGAGGGGGGCAGAGTGCCCTCCTCGGTTTCCATCATTTTTTTTCCTCTCCCTGACCGCTGCTGTGAGTAAATTATGAATCACATGGTGTGCCGAGAGGCCGTGTGTACCGTAGCAGCAGCAGCAGCAGCAGCAGCGCCACGCTGTTGTTAAGTTTAGGTCCCTCAGAAGAAGATGAAAAGGTTTGAGGGAGATGAATAGTTTGCTTTTTTTTCTTCCTGCGAGCGGCCAGCTCGGTACATAAAATGTGTGCTTTCACCGCTTACGGTTTCCCCCTCCATCCCTTCCTGCCTGGGGGGACGGACGGACGGACGGCTGACCTGACCTGATGAACAGACGGACGGACAGACAAATTGTGTTTTGAGAATGATGTTTGTGCCACCAGGGTGTGGTGGTGGTGGGTGGTGGTGGGTGGTGGGCCCCCACGAATTTGTCAACTTTATCTCTTTTTTTCCTCTCGCGCTCTCTCTTGCTCCCTCCCTCTGTCTCTATCTCTCTCTCTCCATGGGGCGGATGTACACTTTCCCAATTGGGGGGGCAGGACAACATGGTATGGGTCCAACTTCATGCGACTTCATGCATGCATGAAGCCGCACCCATACCATTACAGTTTACAGGTTACAGGACTTTTATTAGTCAAGTAAAGCATCAACAATAACATCAGTTGCTGTTGAAGTTGCAACAGACACGCAGCATGCATAAAGCTAAAGGTCTGACTCAGAGAGTTTTCTGTTTTCAATGATGAAATGCTGTTGGTTTGGTGGTGCCACAATTCTAGTTAGTTAGTAGCAGTAGTAGTGGTTCAAATCATAATAAATATAAGCAGTTTAATTTGAAATATCTTGGGTTGTTTTGCATGCCATCGTGTGGCAAACCCATGCCCATGCCTACATCCGCCCCTGTCTCTCTCTCTCTCTCTCTCTCTCCCCCAACCGACCGACGCCGTCATTCCTTTCTCCCCTCGTTCTGGTTCTCATTTATTATCTCCCTCTTCCATCAACCCATTTGTTCTCTCTCTCTCTCTCTCTCTCTCTCTCTCTCTCTCTCTCTCTCTCTCTCTCTCTCTCTCTCTCCATCGCTGTCCCCTCCTCTCCTTATACAGTACGCCCCCCCCCCCCCGCCACCCACTCCAATGCCCTCCTCTTTTTTCCCCTATTTTCACCCCCCCCCCCCCCCCCACCAGCCCGTCTCTCTTTCTTTTCTTCCTCTCCTCTTCTCTTCCTCTCCTCCTCCTCCTCCTCTCCTCCTCCCCTATGGGAGTGCTGTGGTTCGTCTGCTGGAAGGCATACCAACACCACCGCCGCCACCGCTGGAACCTCTCTCTCTCTCTCTCTCTCTCTCTCTCTCTCTCTCTCTCTCTCTCTCTCTCTCTCTCTCTCTCTCTCTCTCTCTTTTTTCTTTGCTTTCCTCCTCTCTCTCTCTCTCTCTCTCTCTCTCTCTCTCTCTCTCCTTTTTTCTTTGCTTTCCTCCTCTCTCTCTCTCTCTCTCTCTCTCTCTCTCTCTCTCTCTCTCTCTCTCTCTCTCTCCTTTTTTCTTTGCTTTCCTCTCTCTCTCTCTCTCTCTCTCTCTCTCTCTCTCTCTCTCTCTCTCTCTCCCTCTCTCTCTCTCCTTTTTTCTTTGCTTCCTCCTCTCTCTCTCTCTCTCTCTCTCTCTCTCTCTCTCTCTCTCTCTCTCCTTTTTTCTTTGCTTTCCTCCTCTCTCTCTCTCTCTCTCTCTCTCTCTCTCTCTCTCTCTCTCTCTCTCTCTCCTTTTTTCTTTGCTTTTCTCTCTCTCTCTCTCTCTCTCTCTCTCTCTCTCTCTCTCTCTCTCTCTCTCTCCTTTTTTCTTTGCTTTCCTCCTCTCTCTCTCTTTCTCTCTCTCTCTCTCTCTCTCGCTCTCTCTTTTCCTCCTCTCTTTTTAATGTGGAAGTTTTGAGCAATTGCTGGCTGACTCTGTGGCTTGGTGGGAATGGCATTTTTAGAAGAATGCCTCATGCTGTGGCTTTAACCCATTCCTGAGTAGTCTCCATCACACACACACACACACACACACACACACACACACACACACACACACACACACACACACACACACACACACACACACACACACACACACACACACACACAGGAGGTAGGTGGATGTAGACCGCTAATGTGCACACATGCATATGGATGAGGATACATGAATACAAACATAGCACAATGTCGAAGAACACACAAAAGTGCATGCACGTGTGCACGCACACACACACACACATCATGCACACATACACATTGTGCATTACACACACACACACACACACACACACACACACACACACCCCCCACACACACACACACACACACAGACACATGCATTCATGCCTGCATACGAAAGCGTGCACACAAGCAGGCGGATGTACTTAAGGTTGGGAGATGTATACAAGCCTACACGTTCTGTGGATGCTCAATTGCAACCCACCCATGTCCTATTCCAACCCAGCGAGCGGGGGGGAAGGTGGGGGGGGGGACCCCCTCTCTCTCTCAGAGCTGTCATGGCATTCTGCAAATGGGTAAGAATAATAAAGATGTCACATGGTGACCATGGTCACACTGTAGTCTCTGTGCGCCATTAGTGGTCAGCTCTGCGACTGCACTTACAAAGATGAAGTCAGTCCGATCCGGTCAAAAAATAAATAAAATACACCGAAGTTCAAAAGCCTGTCAGTGCTGTCAAACTGTGCTCTCTGTGTTGAGGTCTTGACAGAAG
Source organism: Benthosema pterotum (assembly GCA_039105355.1). Lineage (NCBI taxonomy): Eukaryota > Metazoa > Chordata > Actinopteri > Myctophiformes > Myctophidae > Benthosema > Benthosema pterotum. The sequence continues at coordinate 3,994,076 of CM076971.1, read as the reverse complement.
GAACGTCACGCTGTGCGCTCTCGTTTGATGGCGGAAGCCTCTATTTTCTTCCCATGTAATTTCTCTCTCTCATTCGCCGACTTTGTCTCTCTTTCTTTCTCTCTATTTCTTTCTCTCTCCCTTTCGTCAGGAATGGATCTAGGCATGGGCATGGGGGGGGGGGCAATGCCCCTCTAAATGCCCTGTTCGCCCCACCAAGCATGATGACATGCAAACACCGAGATTTCAAAGATATTTCAAATGAAAGTGCTTCATTTGAAACTCTACTAATGATACTAACTTTTATTTCTGTGTTTTTATGTACATTAGTACATTGCTTTTACCTCATGTTGTATTGTTGCATTGTTTATACTGTCATATTGTCACAGTTGCCTTGTAAGCACATGTGTGTCTTGCTGTCCACTGTGTTATGTGAAGCACTTTGGGTTACAATCTTCGTATGAAAAGTGCTATACAAATAAAAATTGATTGATTGATTGAGACCTTTAGCTTTATGGATTGATTGATTGATTGATTGATTGAGACCTTTAGCTTTATGCATGCTGCGTGTCTGTTGCAACTTCAACAACAACTGATGTTATTATTGATGCTTAAAAATCCTGTAACCAAAAATGGTATGGGTGCGGCTTCATTCATGAAGATGCCGCCCCCCCCCCCCCCCCCCCCAATTGGGAAAGGTTACATCCGCCCCCGCCTTTCGGTGTGCCTCTCTCTCTCTCTCTCATCATTCTTCTTCTTCTCCGTCTCTCTCTCCACAGGGTGATGGAGCACTCGGACGTGAACAGGATGACCACCCAGAACATTGGCATCGTGTTCGGGCCGACGGTGATGCGTCCGGAGCGGGACAACGGCAACATGGCCGTCAACATGGTGTACCAGAACCGGGCCGTGGAGCTCATCCTCAACGAGTTCCACTACATCTTCGGGACAGGGTCCTCCAACGTGCTTCTCTGACAGGCCAGGGGGGGGTCCCTCTAGGTCAGGGCTGCCCAAAAGGTAGATGGTGATCTACCAGTAGATCACACAGGCCGTGCAGGTAGATCACATGACTTTCCCCCCAGCACTTGGACCCTTATATAGATCTATAACTCTTGAGAGCGTTAAAATGAAACCAAACGGACCCTTACGGGTCCGTTTGGTTTCATTTTACCGCTCTCAAGAGTTAGATTATATTTAAACATCTGAAATACATAATTTTCAAGAGTCCACACAATTAGAAAATGGAGAATAACTGTTATTGTGGACAAATTGTGGACAATAATGTGAAAGTTCTTAGTTTTGGGTGCAAGAAACTAAACTCAACATCACAAACCGTCAACTCAAACCTCAAATACTGTTTTTAAACGTCAGTAATAGTATAAACAGGAAAACCTTCCAATCCTCCCCCTCAATTTTTCATTACATTAAATAACACCATCACCACTATTTCAAAAACTCCCACTTTCTAGGGGCCTTGAAATGGAAAAATCACGTTTTTGATGTGTAGATCTTGTTGAGCCGGTCATTTTGAAAGTAGATCTCAAGTCAAAAAAGTGTGGGCACCCCTGCTCTAGGTCATCATACATTTTGGGCAATGGGCAGACCCGGGTGGTGGGGGGTTGCACATGCCCACCTTTCACTTAACGCTGCCCTCAAGTTAATATTGGAATTTTGATATGTTATTTAATTTCAAATTCCAAGGCTCAGAAAGTTAACATAGGAGCAATTAAGGGCATTTGAAAGTAAATAAAAATGTCAGGTTTCAGAGTTCCAATTTAAAAAATAGCAAAAAAATAATTCAGGATTTCAATTCAAATGCAAAGCGAAAATGGCCGATCTACATGCTCAAAATACGCCACAGTGTGATGCATCTTTAGCTTGTATATCTACGACAGCAATATATGCAAAGCTAAAGAATATTTTATTTGTTAGTTGTTGGATACGATGTTGTTCACACATTTCCACACTGTAATGATGTTGGTACCATTAGGATACTGTAGATAACAGGCAAAATGTTGTCTTGAAATAACATTTCTTCTTCATTCTCTAATACGTTACTTCTTGTAACGTACAGTATGTAATGCAGATGTCTAGCAATAATTGTTACTCTTGAGAGAGTATAAAAATAAACTCTCCAGAGTTAAAGTTCTTTACAGGTTCATTTGGTCACCAACTCATTATTTGGCAAGGGAACCCATGGAAACCCCCCAACCCCCCCTGAACCACTGCTCTAGATCCGTCCGATGTTTTGCGCGTTGAGACAGTGGATTGTAGTATAATTTACACCTTGTTACTGATTTTCGTCAAGCCAGTTCAAGTTAGATTAATCTGTTGTGCCAACTGAAATTGCGAGTTGGCCTCCAAGTCAAACCATCATCATTAACCACTTGGCACCCTGTCTGCTTTGTTGTGTGACGACTAGTCAATCCTCAAGATCACAACACGCATCGCGAGCTTGTAGATTGCCTATTTTGAGCTATTTTTTTCAGCACTTTGAAATGTCCGCACATGTGTTTTTTGTTGCTGTTTTGAAACTTTTTGAAAAGATTATATAATTACATGACCAAAATAGAGACGTCAGGGTTAATGTGGTGAAAACAAAGACAAAGACAAGTAGAAAAAGGACACTTTTAGTCAACTAGCTAAATATGCATGCCTTTTCTTTGCGCGAGAAGGCTCTCTGTTGAAACCCGTAGGAATGATCCGTGCTTCTTGCTCTCCCTTGACATTTCCACTGATCAAACTGGACAGCACATAAATAAGCCAATCCTATGGTTTCAGATATACTGCTATAAATACTTGGACCAGTCTGGCACGTATTAATCTGTAATTATCTCAAGAGAACGGGGGGAAAGATGTGTTCTTAATATCGTTCGAGCTCCCCATCACATTAACAATTAAAGGCATCTGTGCCATTTTGAATAATAGCGATTGTACAAGCTCACAGACGTCACTTGCACGTCTGCTATTTTTGGGCCTCTTTTAAAAAAGAAAAAAACATCTTGTAAGTGTGAGAACTACTGATATAGATTTTAGAAGTCTTGATGGGTTAACAGAACCATTGCACTGTGATACACACCAGCACCTCTTTGTTGCGTGGAAACGAACACATGCATTTATTCTATGCAACACAGACAGACAGATCCCCACTGCAGTATGGATATAAATCATGCAAACATGCAGGAAGGAAGCTTTGTGTGCCACCATCTGCAAAAAGAAAAAGAAAAGCCATATAGTATGTGTAGGGGTCTTCACACACTGTGGCTGTGACGCATAAACGATCTTAAAATTGTAGGCAGTTTTACAAACTGTATTTATTTTTTATTTATTTTATTTTATATACAGTATATTTTTGCATCACATCTGTAGATAGGTGATGCCTCATCCATACAGATTGATGCCTTTATTCACAATTTCGCAGTGAGAAATCAACCTTGTTCAAAGAATCATAATTGTCTGCTGAATAATCCACCCCATTTAGTGTAGCAGATCTACACGTTAACAACACAACAATTTGTGAGCTTGTAGATCTGCTAGATTCTTCACAAAATGTTTACCCTAAAATAGAAGCGCTGTAGGATTCATGTGATTGATCACATTTGACAGTGTATAAGGACCATCAGAGTTAACTTAGGAATGGTGTCGAGTGATGGGAAAGTTGCGTGATTAAACTGAAAAGAGTTCCTATATGCCAACGTGGTGGCAGTATCCCCATGTACCAAATAGCTCTGAATAGTGTGCAGACCGTTCCTTCCGCTTGTTGTATAACAATGGATTTATCTTCCATTTTTAATAATGTAAACCCTGCTGATTAACTTAAACATGTTCCTATGTTGTAAATATGTAAAAATTCCGTCTTTGTCAACTCGTAGTACTTTGCGTACAGCGCGTAACCCAAACAGATAGGTGATGTACACTGGAAGCCAAACTTCAGATGGAACCACGAGCCGCTTTGATATGAAAGGGCCTGTTTGTTCATTTTCCTCCCCGCAATAAAAACCGTGAAGTGATTGAACCGGGCAGTTGTATGTGATACTTGTCAGGGTGTGGTTGGCGGGTTGACGTCTGCTGAGCGATGGGTTGCGTGAGAGATAGTAGAAGTGTGGAGGTATGCAGGCCCCGGGGACTCCGCGGGTGGAGACATCCCTGGTGATTGGTACAAACACTGCTTTTAATAACAGAACAAAAGAGGAAACTGGAAATGCATATGTTTTAAAAATGTGGATTTCCCCCAAACTACTCTCTCTCTCTTCGTTCTCTCTCTCTCTCTCTCTCTCTCTCTCTCTCTCTCTCTCTCTCTCTCTCTCTCTCTCTCTCTCTCTCTCTCTCTCTCTCTCTCTCTCTCTTGTTCTCTCCCGCTCTCTGTGGTTTTTGGTAATTTTATATTGACTGTGGGTTTGGCAAAAGACAAAAAGAAGAGAAGAGGAGAGAGTCCAAAAGTGAGCGTAGATTTGTGGAGTTTTATTAGATATATTTATTTATGTTTGTATTCCTAACGTTGCTGGTCGTCCCTTAGCGCACAGGGGAGGTAGAACATCCAAAAAATGATGGTGTCAGGAATTTATCATTGATTAATGTACAGTCCTTTTGGGGATTCGTAATTGGAGAGTTTATTTTATTTTATTTTGTTTTCCATTTTGTGTTTCTGTTTCTGTTCATTTCCAGGGTCATTCTTTTATGTTTGATTGCCGCAGTAATGTTATTTTTCTGCCTAAATAAAGAACCACACAGTTGTTTATTTGACCTGTTTGATTGACTCTCTGGTATCAGAGTCAATGTGTACATTTAGTCTAAAGTTAGTAACAGTAGTTGTACATTTTTCTCTGATTACTTTTCAAAACCTCACCAGTTTATTTTATTTTCTTTTGACAGACCTGTGTCCCTTTACCCGTAATGTGAGAGTGAACATTTCCATTCGTGGCATAAAAGAGAATGCTTTTAGGGCAAAATCTGGTGTCTTATTTCTCGCAGGACGTTTAAATGATTTCAATATTTCAGACTCTTTGTACAGATTTTGTACATTACTGTAATTATGTCCTATTATGTTTTATTATCTCTCCGAACTCTGATTTTGAAAGAGATTTATGTGTCAATAAAAAAACCCAATGGCAGAAAACACTCGAGGACACAGCTCTCTGTGATGTGATGCCTTTTATATTCTCATTGGTGGCGTGATGGTGTTGATCAGTCTCTAATATTAGAATCATGCCTGATTTGTGCTCCGTCATACAACTGTCTTGAATTGTATGCTGAAAATAGCAGATCTACAAGCCCATAACACATTGTACATGCGGCGAGTCGTGAGCTGATCACCCTTTTTGACACACGACACATAATATACCGAAATGTAAACCAGGCTGTCATGGGCATGATCAAACATTCTGTCCTTTATATGCTATTGTTTCCAAAAGACTATTCCATTTACATGTTTGTTATGAGCAATACATTATTAATGAGGATGTGCACAGTGGGGTGACCACATGCAAACTGTTCGTTTGAGGGACAGAAAGAAGTACTGCATTTGTAGGAAACATTACGAAATGAAATGGGGTTTGCAAATTATCAACATCTTGATCTCGCATTCAAAAAAATAATTCAAGATTTCGAATGTAGCAAAAATAGTCACTATTTTTAATCACTATTTTTGATACGACTGTGCATGTAGTACTGTGGCCTTCTGGAGTGAGTGTTATTTTAACAGACTTAAAAACACATCTATAAAAGGAAAAGGGACTACAGAAAGACACCTTACAGATGTCAGTCAGTTGCCAGATGTCAGTCACAATGTGGGACAGGGGCTCAATTCGTGGGACACAAACGTTTTTGAATTGAGTAGCTGTCCCACGCAAAGAGGGACATCTGGTCACCCTAGTGCACACTGCACAGTATTGAAAAAGCCTGCAAATGTGACAAATATGTTGTGGACACTTATTGTCTTCCAGCAAGAACGCTAAATGTTTATACTTGGCTCCAGAGAAGCTTCTTGTGTGTGTCTGTCCTACATATACTGTATACAGTAGCCTACATTATACTAGGATTGTTAGTTTACTTCTTTCTCACTCATACAGGTACACAGAAGTTATAAGAGATATCATTGGAATGTAATGAAATAAAAATAAGATAATAAAAAACAAGACGTATAGACAAATGAAATCAATCTTTGTAGCAATAGACGATCTGCAGTTGGTGATGTTCACAATCATGCGGACAGGGGCGGGGGGGTAATTTATCATGAGGTTTGTAGAATGTTTGTTACTTGATATCTGTGTTTGGTGATGGCTGATTTAAGCGGTCACGACTGGCCTGAGTCATACTAATTGGACTCAGACGCACGGGATAATTCCCCTCACAGAGATTGAAAGAGAGCCTCTGTCATGACAAGTCTTGTGTCTTCTCATTTCATTGTGGCTAACTACCGTACCGTTACAACCAAGGCATGCCAAGCAGCACAACGGTATGATTCTATAAGGCACTGTGAATGCAGACCTTTAAATCAAAGCCGTGTCCCAATTCATGGTGCTATGGTACATCCCAAATCCAACCTTGCAAAGGACATTGTAGAAATCTTGCTGTTCACGGCATCAAAGAATGCAATACTGGTATAACAAAATCTGCTATTTTTGGCCTATTTTCACGTTGAGTTGCACAGACATCTGACATGTCATTTTTTTTTACAGACCATGGCACTAAATGGGTGTCAGGATTCACTCAAATCTACCCATTCGAAAACAAATTACCTGATCAGTGTGGTGAGCATCATTTTCTGTATGGTTTACAAATTCAGACAAATTCACTGGCATATGCATTATTGAAAGAAGCAAAGCTGGTTGGTTAATTGTTACAAGAATTGTAAAATTCTTGTCACAGTAGCACTGCAACAAGGAGAGCCTAGTATTGTATTCTTAACTAGGGTGTCCAATCACATTTTTTCAGATTTGTTGTAGATGTGTGTGAATTGTACTGCAATTCGCCATTTATGTTAATAAAAAAAAATAATTAATTCATTCATTTATTCCTATAGCAACAAGGGCCCTGGCTGAATCTATTTTACATCTAATTGGCCTATAGGGTAGAGTAGCCCCTTGGGAAGCGGAAGGTTGTCAGTATCCCCCATAGTTAGGGTCGAAGTGTCCTTGAGAATGGTTTATGATACCAATGGTGTGTGAATGGGGAAATATAATGCACACAATCTGTGTAATGCACCCTGGATGAAGGCACTATATAAATGCACCATTTATACAGTAGGTTACTAGCCTACTACTACCTGTAACACATGGGCCTGTAAGCATAGGCCTACTGGTCAAACATCTGCAAGACCATTCATAAACACTTACTTGCCAGACCATTTTGAATACATTAGACCAGTGGTTTTCTTTATATATATATATATATATATATATATATATATATATATATATATATATATATATATATATATATATATATATATATATATATATATATATATATATATATATATATATATATATATTTCTTTTTTTATCCCACGATTTTGTACCCCATTTTTTCACCCAGTGCCAATTCCTAATGTGATCCTGGGCTCTACACATCCTCCGCCAACCTGGGGAGGCAGCAGACTGGCCTGCTTCCTTCAATGCATGAGGAGTCCAAGCTGCCTTCTTTTCACCCGACAGGGGGGAGTTTCCCTGGTTGGACGTAGCGCGTGGAAGGAACACGTTATTCCAACCAGTTCCAGTCCCCTCCATCAGGCGCCCCGGCTGGCCAGGGGGAGGTAGTTCAGTGCCCAGGACCAGTGGTTTTCAACCAGTGGTTCCAGGTACCACCAGTGGTCCTTGAGAGGGTTCCAGGTGGTCTCCAGCTAAGTTGGTTAACCAGATGTAACTCTTGAGAACGTAAAAATTAAAGCAATTGTGGTAAATTTTCACCGGTACAAATAACGTATGTACCAGCTAAACATACCAAACACATCCTGAAAAAACATAGTTGATCGGAGCGAAAGACGGAGTTCTGGGCAGCTGGTATTCTTCAGATGGTTGCGTTTATTTCAGAGAAGCATCGGCATTACAGCAGGCAGTGTACGCCTAGGCCACGCAGGGCCCAGACAACACACGTGTGTACACCTTAGTGACACACCAGAACTGACTCCTGTCCTGTAGTACAGAATGACTTTCTTTTATACATTCAAAATACGTGACAGTCGTGTAGTACGTGTGAAACTTCTCAGACAAAATGGAGGACAATCACTCAGACATGTCTCCATCAATGTTCTTTCAAGAGACTCCTTAGATCACCATATCTTTGTTATGTCAACATTACCATTGTCTCACAAATGTAATCATCTGCAATCATCAGGGGCCAGGTCAAAAGCTCAAAGGGGCTTTACCTATGTCCGAGGTGACAACATAGTAATTAGCACATACTGTAGATTCCTGTAGCATACTGTGTTGATATGTGTAGCTTTATGAATATTGATTATTAACGAGACTTAAACCAATCATCATTTTTACACGCTCAAGAGTTAAAATATTCATCATCTGGATTAGCCAAAGTCTACACAACTAGAAGATTAATGGTCATTTTGGTCTGCATGTTTGCCTGTTTTGTTTCCCAAATCCAGCCTGGAATGTGGACAAAACCAAAATAAATCTCATAGAGATCAACAAAATTATTCATATCAATTATTTTAAGCCGCATCCAGGATCCTGATAATGAGTTATAACCATAAAACCATCTGTGGGAAAAATGGAATTGAAAAACAAATGCTATTTCATTAAATGTAGCCAAGTATATCATATAATTAATAGCCTATAGGCCTGTATTTTGTCACAGAATCAAAGGTTTTATGGTCATGATTCACCAGGATCCTGGATGGCTTGATGTTAGGCCAATGGAATAATTAATATGAATATTTTTGTAAATCTCTATGGGAAAAATGAATTGGAGAGTTTTCAGTGGGTCCAGATAGAATACAACAGCCACTGCTATGCTGTACTGAGGCCTCTGGTACCTCAGAGGTCAGTGAAACTAAAGGGTCAGTACCGGATGCAGGGCTGGGATAGCCTGCTCATCAGACTCGAGTTCAGCTTTTTGTGGAGACTTGGTCAAAAAGCTCTGGTCTGAAGCAGCGCTAGATGGCGCTGTTCTGCACCGGGTCGATGCATCTGAAGTGAACCAGGGCTGGGATGGACCTCAGGTGAGTAGACCAGAGAGAGTCCAAATAAATAAATATTCAACCAGATTTATCACCGTCACATTTGCTATCTTGCTTAGTCAATGTATTTATTTCTATTTATTTAGGCATGCTATCAAACCTGCTATCAAGTTCAGAGCCATAGAGAGTATAGACAGAGTTACTCCGTCCAACCGCTACCTAGACTTGAATAGAGAATGGGGACAACAAATAGGGACAAGTCCTGGACCTGAAGTAGGCAGAAATGCATTGGACTCAGGCGGCTCGAGCGCTCAGTTTCTGACCCCTCAATGTGCAACTCTTCTACTAGATGGTTCTGGTCAAGTGTCATGTCAACAGTTGCCTATCTTAGCCACACCAAACACCTACCTTTACCACTACTACTAATGGTCTACTACTAATAATAGGCCTACTACTAATAATAACGGTCATATGGCCCGCAAAGAAGAACGTTTAATTAAACACTTGAAGAAAAAAATTGAAAGAAAAGAGGTTCACAGAGCGTGTTTTGAGGGCCTATGCTATCAAAACACTTTCCCTCGCGCTTGTTTACATGAGAGTTCTGAGCACCTTGCAACAACTAGCTTGCAACTTTGCAAGCTAGTTGTAGGCTACGTATGCAACGGCCTGTATGTATACCTACAAATAGTACAAAGACTTTTTACCTCATATTGAGATAAAATAGGATGAACAAGAAGATTCCTGCAGAGCCTTTTCCAGTTTTCGGTGAGTCTATGTAGCCTACACTGTTACCACCTAACCTTAAAGGGGAATTTTCAACATTTTAGAGATGTTGTGTGGACATGATAAAAAAAGTTAAAAGTTTCCCCATTCTGTGGTTCCTAGAAATGGAGGTTAATGTTAATTAATCATTGAACATGGTGAAAAGACCTCATCAAGTTGTGTTTCACCATGCCAATGATTTTTTTAGGACCAGTTCCAGGATTCTCTTCTTGGCCAGCTCCCCTTTTTCCCTCTGGTCTACACACTAGTGGTTTTCAACCAGTGGTCTTTCATGGGGTTTCAGTGTAGTATATGGACCTTTCTTGATCTTGAGAGTGTAAAATGAAACCAAACGGACCCCTAAAACGGGGGTTACACATTTTACACTCTCAGAGTTCTGTTATTGTTAAGAGTCCCAAAATAAAATTCATGAGAGAATGTAGGATGATTGCTATTTCAATCACCTGTTATTGCTATTGCTATTTCAGAATCAGCTGTTATCTCTCCTATTGTACCGAGATCAATGGGCCAGGCCTACAACATGGGAATGTGACAATTGACAAATGCCTATAATGTTATATACGTTGGCCAATTAATGTAGTTCACTGATCATGATATCACTGACTGCATGTGAAAGAACAGTTTCAGAATGTACATGAGCAGAGAAAATGATTTTCTTAGGTGATGATTAAAGTAATTTGTGATTTACTTGTTTAGGATAAATGGCTACACAAGGATGACTGCAGGGCCGAGGAAGCTAATGGTGAGTATAGGCTTCCATTGTAAACTATACTGTGTGTGTGTGTGTGTGTGTGTGTGTGTGTGTGTGTGTGTGTGTGTGTGTGTGTGTGTGTGTGTGTGTGTGTGTGTGTGTGTGTGTGTGTGTGTGTGTGTGTGTGCCTCCTCTTTGTGTAATACTTCAACATTGCATAGTATTCCCTGTGAAGAGATGAGAGAGGTGTGCATTATGCTTAGAACATTAGCATAATATGCAGTCATAACTCATAATGTTCTTCCTTTGTCCAAATAGGGAATGAGTGGTTGATGTCACATGCCATAGATACTTAATAGTTGACTGATGATGATATAGACTGGCTAGTGGCCATTGGGAAACCACACCGTTATTCCTTGATCCTGACCAGTTGTGAGTCAGTTAGTAAACAGTCTAACCCTACTCACCCATACTTTATTAGGTGACTCATGGCTGGATTGAATGAAGAAAGGGACCAGTATAGTCCCCTAGTGATTACACACTTCACATATCTCTGTTCGTTAAACTGGCTCCCTCTGGTGGATTAATTTGCAATCAAGCGTCTCAATTCAAGTAAAATCAAATCAAGCACTGAGAAGTCGATGGGCTTCGACTTCTCATAGTAGTTTTATACTGTTACTGTTTTAGATATATTCGTTTTGGGGCAGGCTTGGGGCACATGAACGTCAAGAGGCAGACGTGTCCGTTAGGTTAGCCAGTTGTTGACTTATCCTAACATGGCTCAGCCAGAACACACCCACAACCACATACTGTATGCAGGTTCACAGGCTCTGACCAAACATCATGCACATGAATGCTAACTGCTAGGTGTTTACAGTAACGGAAACGTGAGTGGCATCGCTGGCATGCACCGCAAGCCAGTCCCCCCTGACAGGATTATATTTACACTCACAGTGATTGTATGGTCCTATATCATTTTCAATAAGAATCCAGACTATTTTTAAGTGACTACTATCCTGAAGAGAACTGAATCTTAATGGTGCACTTGGGTTTTAAACCACTACCCCTGTGTGGAATGTTATTTAGGAAATAAATAGCAATGCAATAGAGGATTCTGGTAACAAATTATATACAATTTTATTACAGATATTCACAAACATGCAAAGAAAATAACAAAATACGAGAAAATACAAAACGTTTTTAAGTGTGTTTGTAAGAAATATTGCTTCATTACAAGTCTGTCAAGGCAATGTGAGAGTAAACAAAAATATTCCTTCATTTAAAAAAAGTAAAACAACATGGGAATTATCTAAACAAGAGTTAGCAGTTGGTATCGGCATGTATGTATGCATATCTTTGGTGACACACACAGTGTGTGACAAGAAGTGTACGTTGCATACAGTATACAGGCTTAGTTGCGCCTCAAGCACCACCACCGTCTTTCTTTTAAAACCACGACTGCATCTGATTAATCACAGTGTCTAAGTACATCTAAGGCAGTGGTTTTCAACCAGTGGTCCGGGGACCACCAGTGGTCCTTGAGAGAGTTCCAGGTGGTCTCCAGGCAAAATGATGGAAAGTTGGTGTTACCAGATGCAACTCTTTGAGAGCGTAAAAATGTTTACCCCCTCAAGAGTTAAAATATACACCATCTGAATTGTCTACACACCTAGAGAATGTAGAATATTAATATATTGGTGATTTTGATCTGTATGCTTGCCTGTTTTGTAATCCAACCTGGAATTGTGGACAAAAGCAAAATAAATCTTTAGTTTTGGTGTCTGTGTGGCTAAAATGTCCTCAAATAGTGGTCCGTGGCTCAAATTCTGAATAAATAGTGGGCCCTGGTATGAAAAAGGTTGAAAACCACTGATCTAAGGCACTTTTCAGGTTGGCTGCATCTCGCGCAGAAAGAGGAAGCTAAAGCCGGTGTGCGCATTGTGTCCTGAGTCTTTTTTTTTTTTTTTACTTGACCCTGTCGCCAGGGCCCTCAACAGGCGGTCCAAAATGTGCGACACATTATTGTCCTCGTGGTGTGAACTAAAGACGTTGCAACACATGTAAATTATTATGAGCGAGACCAGACAGCTTGGCGTTAAAAGAAATAAAATGGCTCCATATGTTTATTACTCGAAAATATGGAATGGATCGTGAGACAGTGCAAGTTTTATTTGCCCCTTCAAAGGAAAAACCTCAAAAGAATTACCTCATTATCATACTCCCACAAAATCCCGTCCAGAAATTTGCGACGGGGGGACAGCAGTCCGCTAACAAGGCATGGCATTTGAAAGGTGCAGTCATCTTATTTTTATTTCGAAAAACTATAAACAACCCACGGTCGCTTCGCTCTTCAAGAGACCGCTCCTTCTTTGATGCCTTTAGTACCAGCATGGTGGTCAACAACGAAGTTAACCTCCTGAAACCTGTAGTTAACCACGTCACGCCATGTGGCATCTTTTCACAGCATTTCACAGAGAGCACCATGGTGACAAACATGCCTGTTTGCTGTTTGCTCTAGCATTTAACTGACAAACATGAAATAGCTAGGTGTTTTGTTGTATTGAATGGTAAACAATTTACATTTATAGTATGGCTTGAATATAAGAGGTCAGGTCTTAGAGAAAAATAATACCACACGATATTCAGAAGTGAATATAATGTGCACAAGAACGAGAATAAGAAATATTTTTTTTCTGCACAACTGTTACCATCATGCCAATAGGATGAAAGATTTCCTCACTTTCAATGTTGAGTTCAGTGCTTGTCGAATACCATAAAGCCTTATAAAGTGTATGTTACTCAATCTATAGGCTACTCAACAACAGTAAAGGAAATATCCTAACAAAACTGCATGATCGTAACAACTGGGTTGGCTTAAGTGGCTAACTGATTATCCATTAATCGCCATTTAATGTAGATGTCTACCCGCCATACTTCATGGAATTAATACTGTGCGATATTTGATCAAATAAATAATCCACAACCACACTGAGATGCTGTAATAATGGATATAGGCTTTTCAGGTCTAAATGGGTCTAAACTACAACTAAACACCATGGCAACTGTGGCGGTGAGCAATAAAGTGACTGGCACAATGTAACTCACAGTAAACACATCAGGTCCATATTGTATCAAACAATACTGTCCCTTGCATTGTTACGTAACGTGTATGGCTGCATTGTAAGGCTCTTCATTCTGTGGTATATCCAAAAGAAAGTCTGTTGCACTATTTAAATTCCTTTCTTAGATAAAAAAATGTAACATTATATGTACTGTAGTATAAATGTATTGCTGAGGCACTTTTAAAGTTCCCGTAAGACATTTTTGATCCTGGGTCATTGCGAGTCAGTCGTGTCCAGGCTCAGGTCATAATCGTCAGCTACTCCATTTTGTTGCTCTGTTCCTTGGTCCCAGAGGCGTTGCTCTGTGCTATCATCAGCCCCGGCATGTTTTGCTGCGAGGTTGTTATCTGTCGCGTTCTGCTGCTCTCCATTCAGTTCTTCGGTCAGTTCGCGCTCGGTCTCGGCTACAAGCCTTTGGCCCGCTTCCGATAAACTCAAAGCGCGATCGTCTCTTCCAGGACTCTCCTCTTTGTCTTCCTCGTCGTCCTCCTCCAACTCCTCGTCCTCCCTGAAGCCTCCGGGGCCTCCATCCAGACTGGAGTCGCTGAGGAACAGGTGTGGTGTTTGGCCGTCCTCGGTGGTGAGCGACAGCGCTCCTCCCCTGCTGCCGGCGTCGTTGCCACCCGCTCCCCCGCCCGGTGTGAGGGGACCCGGCTCCTCCGGGTCCTGGTCGGGGTCCTGGTCCCGGCTGCAGTAGGCGTAGCGGTGGTTCATGTGCTGGGAGTAGGAGCCTGAGTGGGAGAAGCGTTTGCCGCACTTGTCGCACTGGTAGGGCTTCTCCCCCGAGTGCAGGCGGCTGTGTTCGATCAGGTGGTGCTTGTGCTTGAAGGCCTTGTTGCAGATCTTGCACTCGTGCGGGCGCTTGCCTGTTGACACAGAAATGACGCAGAGACGGTTCACATCACATCGCTGGTTCTCAAACAGTGGGTCGGAACCCGCTTGTGGATCAAGTTTCTAAAAGCCTTCCATTTCTTGAATACATAAAATGAAAATCTAAAAATTTCCATAAATTAGACAACAAACGTGTGGAGTTTCCGGTGCAGCTAAACAGAATGGCAGCTTAGTAACAGAGCTCCGACATCAGCCCATATTTTCCCTCTAATTTAGTGAGTTTTATTTTTTTATGTACAAGCACAGTACATTGTAAAGGTGTGCCACACTGACCTGTGTGCTCGTATTTGTGTCGTAGCAAAGAGCTGCTCTTCTGGAAGGTCTTTTCACAGATGTCACAGGCGTACAGGCCTTCCTCTGTCTTCTTCAGCCTCTTCCTGCCTGGACCTCCTTCTCCATCCATCCCATCGTCTATTAGAGAGAGGTAGTCTAGACCTCCGTGACTTAACACCTCACCCTGCGCACACAAACACGTTGCATTAGTATCATACTTAGTAACTGTCAAAGTATACTGTTGTGTAAACAGAAAATTTCAGAAAATCATCTCACTGATATCGATGTACAATATAAATAATCGAATCGCCACCAATCCTAAGTACTTATTGCAATGTATTTAGCAATTATTTTGATCTTAAGTATCATGTCTTATAACCTAATCTTTGCCACACCTCCAAGTCTTGACTCAAGTCATAAGACAATCAATATAGGGCTTCTAGTGTTCAAATACAATGTCCACCTATATGCCAGATCACTGTTTTACTTTATATCCATTATAATACATTTCCCACTTAAAAACCTGCAGTATCCACATTTTCACACATATTTAATGTATTTGCTAAACAGGTACTATATCTGTTTTAGGTCATTGAATCAAATCGTATCATTATAGTATATGAGCTAATATTGTCCATGTATCGTCAACAATATATCATGATGTGTATTGAATCGCCAGAAAAAACAATAACAAATGCAATACATTTTGCAGGAGTAAAAATCAAGTCTCACCATTAAAGCTTGTCTCTCCTGGTGGATCTTTTTCAGCATGGCCTCGGTGTCAGTCTCCATCATGTAGGTCATGGGGGAGAGGAAACCAGGGCTGGATGTTGGATGGTTGAGGGGAAGAGAGGGGATGCTCTCGTGCCCTGGTCCCCCTAAACTGGCCTGGAGCATGGGGTTGAACACGGGGAAACCGTTGTACATGGAGCCTCCAAACACGGGAACCCCAGAGCCGCCGTAGAGCTGGTGGAGGGCTAAGTGCGGAGGCTGGCTGCTCGGACTCATTTTCCTAAGCTGCTGCTGCTTCTCCAGCTCTCTCTTCTCCCCTCTCTTCTCCGTTCTGCTTGCCCTTTCTTGGTCTGTCGGCGGCTTGGGGAGGGACAGGTCCAGGGGCTCGTTCTGTGAGCCGGCGGACCAGGGGCTTCTGTTCTGTTGCGGGGGGCCGGGCCGCTTCTGAGGCGAGGAGAAATCGGGCGGACCTGCGGACGACAGGTCGAGGCAGAGAGGAGAACCGAACCCCGAGGATGGAACTCTCCTCCTGTTCTGAGGTGAGGTCAGCTCCGTGGACGGGCTGATCGGCTGGCCGCCGGGGCTGCTGGTTTCCAGGCCGGACCAGTACGGTCTGGAGGCCAGGGCTTCGGGGCGTGGCTGCTGCTGCGACGGCGAGTGCATCGCGACCAGAAGCTGCTGCGGTACAGAGTGCCAGTTAGGCTTCTGCACTGGCGACTTGTCTTCGGAGAGGCCGTTCGCCACTCCGCCGGGCTTGCCGCTGCCACTCTCTGTGCCCTGGAGGGGGGGCCTACTGAAGAAGAGCGGCGGCGAAAGGGGGTCTTTTCCGTGCTGGGGAACCTCCGGCATCTCCACAGACTCTCTCATGTTCATCTTGCAGAGGTAGCGCTCGTGCTGCAGGAGCACCGCCGCGTTGGGGAAAAGCTGCGAGCACCAGCGGCAGGTCACCGCAAACCCTCCTCCTCCCCTCTCCCCTTCGCTGGACTTGCTCCTCTCTCGTTTCACGCTCCTGTCAGGCGACACCTTCCCGTCGTGATGACCACCACCTCCGTTGTCCATCCTCTCGCCTCTCGCCTCCTCCGGCTTCACCTCCCTGTGGAGCATCTCCTGCAGCATTTGCTCGAACTTGGCTCCGGAGGGCAGGTAAGGCAGCAGGGTGGTCCCTTTGAGCACGCCGGCCATGGGGTCGCCCCAGAGCCTGGCCAGGTCGGCGGCAGCGGCTCGGGGAAACATCAAGGGGCTGTGGTGGTTCTCCTGCGCTGAGATGTGATGGTGAGCAGTGTGATCCTCCGTCATCGGTCCCAGACCGGGCCTGACATGGTAGTCGTGCGCCTGAGCAGTGAACGGAGAGCCCTTGCCGTTGCTGGTCCTGCCCCCGCCGGCGGGGGGGGATGTCGGGGAGGAGTGTTGAGAGTAGGAGCTTTGGCTGTGTCCGTTGAACATCCCTCCACCTCCTCCTCCTGACACACCACTTCCTCCGTTTCCTCCCCCGCTGAGGCACTTCTTGCTGCTCAGATGAGAGCTGTAGGAGCCCGAGTGAGAGAAGCGTTTCTTGCAGTTGGGGCACTCGTACGGCTTCTCACCTAGAGGAAGGAAGTCCCACACAGAGATGGATCAGTCACAACTCGGAAGAGGTGGCATTAAAACGGTTTTAGCACAAGGTCACGGGGTGAACCCTTTTTTCTTTTCTCTTGTCATGTAATAATAGCTGGTTCACAACAAGTCCTTGCAAAAAATAGCAGCTGAGTGTTAATATTTCTTATATTTGCAAACATGGTAAACAACCACCACTTTCATTGAAAATCCGGTAGATTGGGGTTGTAAGGAGATGTACAGGTCCATGTCTGTCTTTTTGATGTTTCACTAATCGGTGATAGGAAACATCGGCCTGATCAGCCGATCTCTGACTGCTATAGTCCTTTAAGGGACAATATAAAAAAATCTGCTATCATCCTCTTTCTGTTTTGAGCAGTGCTGCTGCTGCTGTGTGTGTTTGACCACAGAATGTGGTAACCTTCCAGTCTCAATTATACTCCCTACAGGTGCCCTAGTGCCCAGCTAGCTTCCCACCTGTTACAGCCTACACAGACAATGTGTTTCCATTCTCCCTCAGGGCGGGCACTAGTGACTTTACTCCTTTACCTCCCTGATCCCATATGTATGACAGGAGGGAGGGAGGGAGTTCACAACAAAAAACAAAAGTAAAATGTGTGGGTCGTCGCTTAGCTAGCAGCTGTTTTGAAGATATTCAGTCGTCTCACCACTGTGGATGCGTAGATGTTCTTTGAGGTGGTGTTTGTACTTGAAGGCTTTCCCACATTGGAGGCATTTAAATTTCCTAGCCTCTGCGCCGTGGTCCAACGTGAGAGAGTTCTGAAATCAAACAATAGCATACATATGTCTTTGTTAATTACAGAGTAAGAATGTGGTGTGAGAAATTGAGAGTAAGTGCTTATAATTCCTGCCCTAATTATGCCTCATTAAAAAGTTTGACAAATAGTTCTTGGGGGCAAGTTTTGAGAACTGTTGGGTGAAAAGGATTAAATTCAAACTAAAAACAAATTGCAAAAACAAATTGAATTATAATTTTTAATAATACTTATGTTATAACTTGTGTTACAACATTTTTTTTACGGGTCCATGTACAAATGGACCCACTAGGGTCCATTTGGTTCACATTTGTATGCTCTCAGGGAAAACAAAATAAAGTGGGTGGAATTCCCAATTAGTGGGAGGTGTTGCCTGTTGCCATGTGTCTCATGTTGCCCATTGATGTTGACGTTAGTGATCAAAATATTGCTAGTGTATCGGTCCCTTTAGCTTTATCTCACCTTGTCTTGTATTTGGTTGTGCAGTGCAACATGCCTCTCCATCTGCGCCCTGTAGGTGGCAGTATATCCACAAAGCGGACAGACCATGTGGCTGCTGTTGTCTCTCTCCTGGCAGTATTTGATGTGCTCCCGGAGCGAGGCTCCTCGCTGGTACGTCCTGTGGCAGAACGGACAGGCCTGCTGCATCCTCAGTGCGTCTGGACTCAGCGGGTGAGCATCTGGGAAGAGATTGTTAAACATTTGTTAAACTGCTGCCCATACAGTCCATACATTGAACCAAACGCAGCACACTTGTCAGTGGAGGACATCTAAATACAGCATACATCATGAATAAAACAGCCTCATGTGATTACACTTCATGACCATATAGCTATTGTTTATACTAAGCCGGCATATCCCCCTGTTTCATTAAGTCGACTAGCAAATCAAAGAGATTCCTTTATGCTGCTGTGTAGGGTAGGATCGATGTAGTTTCGTTATTCATGTGTCATGTGCGGGTAGCATGGAGTTGCCTTTGTGGCGTGTTCCTTTGATGCTCTTTACACACACAGTGTGTGTGTGTGTGTGTGTGTGTGTGTGTGTGTGTGTGTGTGTGTGTGTGTGTGTGTGTGTCTGAGGAATCTCATTCTACACTGTTGTATATTATCAACCACTTGAGCGCTGCTTTGAAACTTCGTGTCGTATATCGTGTCGTGTCGTATGATGATGTCACGTGTAAAGCAAGTTGATTCAATGCAACGTGTTGTGATCTTGTAGATACTATTTTAACATAACGGTAACATCTTTGCCAGCTATAGAGCGCCACAGTCCCGTTTGATGACTTTGATGACGACAGGCCCAGGAAATAATTCCTTGTTCATTTTCCCCTCATAGAAAAAAAAAAGTATTTATTTAAAATACCTTTTTAAGCGTCATGACAACAAACATAATATTTTGGGCCAAACAAATAATTACAAAGAAGAAAAACACCCTGGCCTTTTTTTCTTCTAATTAATTTATTTGTTCGGCCCAATTTTTTTTTAAATTTGTTGTCACGACCCGAGTTAGCTCAAGTGCTTACAGATCTTTAAATATATTATTATGGGAGTAATGCATGGAGAATTATTTCCTAGGCCTGCCGTCTTGCTAAAAGGGAGCGGGACAGTGGCGCTCCATTATGAGATGCCCATAGTACTGTAGTGATGTAGAACCACTGCATCCAAATATAAATATAAATAATTTATAGATCGGAGACACAGTAGGACAGTAAGCTCTGCATCCCAGGGACCCATTAGTGTAAACAGCATATTAATCCACCATGTTCATTTCCTTCAGATAGGCCTACATTTCTATATGTATATTATAACACATTATACCCATATAAAGTGAAATGGGGCGTAATTGCTGCAATTTGTAAAAAATGACAAATGTGTAAAAATGACAAATGACTCCTAACGTCTCTGAAGTGGGACTCATAAAATGTCCCTGGGACTCAACTAAAAGACCCTCCCTGCATCCCGGGACTCATTAGATTGAAAACCTATTATTTACAGTTTAGGCATTTAGCAGACGTTCTTAATCCAGGCTCCAGAGCGATTTATATTAGGTAAAAAAAAAAAACATTGCATTTAAGCAGAATTTACAATCTACTTTACAATATACAGTTTAAATACTAAAACATGGTATTGCATTTGACATCCTATATAGGCGACTGCTATCTAAGTCAACGTAATGCTATCTAAAATACCAAGGTAGGTAGTGCAAGTGCTATGGGCTGTGTTGTTGTCTGAAGAGGTGTGTTTTCCGACTGCGGCCGAAGATAGGGAGTGAGTCAGTGGTTCGGCAATGGGAAGTGCATTCCATAGTTTTGGAGCCAGGAAGGAGAAGAGCTTGGGGCGAGTGTAGCGTTGGCCAGGCGTTTTTAGCCGGGGTACTGCCAGTTTCCCTGTGTCGGGCCGATCGGAGTGGACGGGAGTGCGTGTAGGGTGCTATGAGACTGGCAAGATATGGTGGTGACATCCCTTTGGTTGCTTTGAATGTAAAGTGTGAGAGTTTTGTACTCTGTGCGTGCAGCGGACCGGGAGCCAGTGGAGGGAGCGGAGGAGGGGAGTGACTGACATGTGAGAATTCCGGCTGGTTAAAGACCAAAGCACACCACTGAGCGCTACGTAGCAGCAGGCAGTCGGATTTGAGTGGGTTGAGCTCCTACCATGTCCGTCGGGGGAGTGGTGATGGCTTCCAGGTGACCAGATGGCAGGTGGCAGCTCGTCCAGCCTGCTGCCAGGGTGGTAGACAGCCCCGGCGCTGCCGTTGTGGGGCAGGTGTGGGTGGTCCAGGAGGCTGGACGGCTCCGAGGCCTTCCTCAGCTGGACCAGGATGTCATACTGGGCCAGGTCCTCCAAGGCATTCTGGGAGTCTGTACTGTTCTGACCTGCAAGAAAGGATATATGAGCAAGAGGGTTTGAACCTTTTTTCATACCAGGGCCAACTATTTATTCTACATTTTAGCCACTGAGGACCACCATTTGATGTTGGGTTTAGTCTCTATGACCCACAACTTAGGAGAAACAACTGGTAAAACGTTGGTCAAACTAACAATTCTTCTCAATTTTCTAAATGTGTAGATTCTTGAAAATTAAGTTCAAATGTTTAAATATAATTTAACTCTTGAGCGCATAAAATGATACGGGTCCATTTGGTATCATTTTATGATCTCAGTAGTTACAGATCTATAAGGGTCCATGTGGTTACCAACTGTCCTTCATTTAGCTGGGGACCACCTGGAATACTCTCAGGGACCCCCGGTTGAAAACCACTGATATAGAGGAATATTGGAATATCTAAATCAGCAACTTCAAATGGTCATGAATATTGTCTCCAGACAAGGTTCGCTGTTGACTGAGTCACACCTCTGGCTTTTCAAATGTAAAGCCACCGCGGTGTGCATGGTGGTTCCGCTCGCACAGTATCGTAAAGCACTGTGATCTTGGGGGAGCGTTTACGTTCATATGGCACCGAATGTTTCGGATTAATCCGATCCATCTGTTCTGCAGTCCGTTCAGTAGCTGTTGCGCAGGAATAAGTATGCCTGTTTGAGGGCATCATTGCTTCTGTTATATATAGTGCACTGTACATGTCAAATTGTATATACCATCATAGTGTGTGTGTGCGACGTGTGCGTGTGTGTGTGTGGCTGCGTTTATATAGGGGGTGACAGTACTGTAAAACGACACTGCCTGCAACTGCAACATAATGGGGCTAAATTGTTGAGTTAAACACCGAACTGAGGAAAATCTATTTTGGGGCCGATTAGCCGGACCTAGTACTAAGATTTTTGGGGGGAATATGTTTTCTTTTTTGATCCGTAACCATTGACTATAGCACTGTGCGGCCAGAAAGACAGAAAAGCCACAGACATACGTGAAGGAGAGAGAGCGGGGCGCCTTCTATCATGACTCAAACCAGTCAGCTTTGCTTACAGCGCGTCGACTTTGAGGAAGATTTTTCAAATGTTTGCAGATGTTGGCATATTTTGAGCCGTTTTCATGTGGCATCGGGGGAAGAGCCGGTGTGGTTGGCGTTGTAAAAACTCAGCTTTGCCTTCATCAGGGTAGCCCAAATCACACGAGGCGACGAGGGCTAAGTGATTGTTAGTAGGCAAGCTGCGCGGCCCTTTGATCTCCTCTAAATAAAAGGGAAAGCCTTGTGTCGCCCCGTTCTGATTTCAGTACCGTAACGTCACCTCTTTGATGCATGGAAATATTGTTACATCGTGTGGGATGACTTCCTTTTGTCATGCTTTCACCAGGCGTTTTTTCCCCCCCTCTTCTCCAAAGAGAAGGAATAGCCTATAGGAACGACTTTCGTCGTCATGGCGATGCTGATAAGGTTGGTGTGTATCTTTGCAGGCGTTGAGAAACACCCCCAACGATGGAACGCTCTTGCATCAGAACGAGGCGCACTATAAACTTGTTTACAGATGCACAAAACACACAAAACCACAGTAAACGGCACTGTCCTAAAATAGGATTTATTGTTGAATGGCCTCATTAAAAAAGATAAACATCCCAATTAATGGCACCGAAGGGGAGGATCCACCTTCACTATGACGGCACAATGTGACGTCCCGTCTGCGTCGTCACAGAGACGTTAACTCACCGTACATCCTCAGAGAGCCGTGGTGGTGGTCCTCCCTGTCTGTGAGAGGCGGGGCAGGGACCACTCCCTCTCCCTCAGCCTCCCCCGGCTCCCCCGACGCTACCCAGCGGTGGTTCTTGCCGTTGTCGTCGTTGTCGTCGGGGCTGAGGCTGCGTGGCCGGCCGGAGCGTAATGCCGCCAGGGTCTGGGCCCCGGGGCTGCCCGGCTCCTCTAACGTCCCCTCCTCCTCGCTGGGCGTCAGGCTGGTCTTCCCAAGGCTCTCCTGGGGCTCCAGGCTCCACAGACCCACCTCATCCTCGCCCTCGGAGCCCAGCGAACTACTGGCCCGGTCGATGTCCACTGAGGAGAGGAGGACACAGAGGAACAGAGACAATAGAGACGTTTAGATCACATATAGGAGTTTGCTGGTTTTCATTTTTAAATGCGGTATCGTTCACGTTAAAAATGGAAGTCTGCTGGATAAATTTATGCTCGTTTTCGGGACGTCTCGCTGAGGAAGAAGAACAATGTAAATACTCCACACGCTACAGTAAATCACAAAAAAATCCCTTACCCGTTTAAATGCGTTTTCAGTGCAACAATTCATTTTTTTTTTTAAATCAAATGGTCTGGCACATGTGTCTTTGATCCATATTCCATATGAGACACAAATTATTTTGTAGTGTAAAAATGCAATTTTTTTTCTCCCTCCACTAGGATTCAGAATGTCATAAACATGTGTTTCCTATCAGCTAATATTTCATATGGTTTTGCATGGATTGAGCTGTAGATTATGATCAACATAGGCCAGCTAACAACCTACACAATTACACAACCGATGTCAGGAACCCAAACCAAAGCGACAAGACACTAGAGGGGGTGGGGGCAGGGGCGGTGGGGGTTGGGGTGGTGGTGGGCGGAGGGCACCAGTAGAAATTTTTGCAAAAAAAAAAAAAAAAAAAGTTTCATGAATTTCAGAATACTCCTTGCATGTTGTTTGACTTTGAAAACCCCCCGTAATTATTTGTTTGTGCTCAATTTCAGTGCCGCTGCAGTATCCCATTACCTTGTAAGCAAAGGGGAATGAAATATTCTTCATGTGAAGCAGTTCAATGTGTTTCTTATCAGGAGATATTTCATATGGCTTTGTGTGGGTTGATCTGTGGATTAGGATCAATACGAGGCAGATGTGTTCGACT
This sequence comes from Benthosema pterotum, assembly GCA_039105355.1. Classification (NCBI taxonomy): domain Eukaryota; kingdom Metazoa; phylum Chordata; class Actinopteri; order Myctophiformes; family Myctophidae; genus Benthosema; species Benthosema pterotum. The sequence goes on along the minus strand of CM076971.1, from coordinate 3,970,326 downwards.
TGCAACCTACACAATTTCACAAAGGGGATCCAGAACTGGAAAAAGTAAGGTCACAATAAATTACGATTGTTTCAGCAATCGTTACTCCGTACATGATGTCAAACTTTTAAAAAAGTTAGAAAATCCCCCTGATGATTTGTCCTGGCTCGATTTCAAGTGGCATCTCTACTACTAAGGAGATTTATTTTTACCTTACAGGGAGGGAAATATTGTTTGGGCAAAGTTTAAAATGTGACTTTAAAATTATACTGGTGTAACTACATCTCAGAAACTGGAAAGAAAAGGATGCAAGGATGAATGCATTTTATTTAGCCCTACAAAAAGAAATCTTCCTTCGTGCATGACAAAACAGCAGAGATGATATATCACTGTAGAGCACGTTAAAGGTCCTGTGCTCTACCCCATGTGCCCAAACTGGAGCAGAGCTGGAAAGGCATACCACTTTTTCCCATGGCAAGGACAATAAATGACAATCACAAACACATGCCTGGGATTTCAACTGTAGGCTCCTATTTCCCAGGCTCTGGTGAGGACTCTGTTCGTCTTCTCCCGCTGATTGGCATTATCTAATCACAACCAAATAACCATCCTCTCTAGCCTGAACGATATATGTAGTATATATTGGTTTTAGCCGGGGGTTTCTATCATTTGACCTTTTAGACAACATTGGTAATACTGGTAATACATGTGTCCAATGTGTCACAAACTTTAGCCACTTTGAGCAAAGCTTTGTGCCTCAAAGAACACAACATTTGTGAATCTGTAAAAAAAAACCTTTGTATTAGGTTTATAATGTCCTTTAAAATCTGATCTGAGTACTATTCGTTTTATTTGCAGGGTTGGGGGGGGGCATTTATTTACGTTTATTTGATGCTCTTAGTGGAAAGAGGGATATGAAGAAATTGATCACAACGGACATGTGGGAAAGGGAAAGATTTTAAGCCAGTTTTGTGGTCTACCAGGTGATTCACCTGTTGTTTGTATTTTCTTTAAACAGTTGTGACCCAGAATAGTGGGAAGAAAGTAGTGACTACGCTTTTGGTTTTGTTAATGCCTTTCATAAAGCAGATATTCTTAGCAATTAAAGACAGACTGGCAGACATGAGGGGGAGACACATAACTTGTTTTATACCCAATCATCCTGTCAGATACCAAATCATGTGCCACTCTACAATGCTTTTAAATCTTTCTCACACTCGTGCCCAATATTACACATAACGCTCACGAGGGAAATGTATAATAACAAGACACTGAGGAATGAGTGTAGCTCTTCAGCTATGACTATGACTATGACACTGTGGCTCGAGGGGCAGAGAGAGACACGCACTGCACTGATAGCGGGGGCAATATACCGACCGAGTGGATCAGTGCACAAGTCTTGCACAGTTTACAAAAGTGATTCATTGTTCTCACTGTCAGCAAATGATCTGGTGAACGCTACAAAACATATTTGCTGTCTTACATCGCATTGGCAAATCTCAGAATTTATAACCGACATGTGTATCCATTTGTATCCGCAAATTGTACTATCTACCGTTCCAAGCTGATTACAACCTTGTGAAAAACAGCCACATGCGCAAAACATTCAGATTCTCCCTCTCTCTCTCTCTCTCCTCTGTCTCTGTCTCTCTGGTGTGTACAGTAGGCCACGGGGAGCGCCTGCGATGCTTAGACCGAGCACCATGTGGAGGGGAACGACTTGTTTTTTATGGGGGGTGAAATTGGTCATCAAAACTGCTTCCACCAAACGGACATCTACGATGCTGAGTTCGGGCCTATCGGCTCCGCGGGGGTTTTCCGTGCGCTGCGCTGCGCCGGGCCGAGACGCGCGCACTTACTACTACCACTGCCTGCTGGGCCCATGAGAGAGAGAGAGAGAGGAGCACAATCTGGTCCAGATTAGTGTCAAATTGGCTCTAATTTTCCCTCCCATGGCAGTGAGTGACACTTGGGCCCGTCTGTACTGTCATTAAAGCGGTGTGCCGCTGGGATGGCTTTCATTATCGGACCCCTTGATTTATTTATTTGGATAGCGTGCGCATTCTTCAGCGGGTCTTTGAATAAGACCAATAGAAGCTTTTAAACCGTGCAGGGGGGCTTTTCGGGGCGTGCATATGCATGCGCTTTTCAAGCCATATTTACTGTATTATGTCGGGTCTGTGTCAGAGATATGTATGTGTGTCAATTAACAAAGGACCTCGCCGATGATGAAGTGTGCGTCTCTTTAACGAGTGTGTAATATGTCAGAGCAAGGCGCCTGAACAGAGGGAATCGTACTCTGCACTGCAGCGCGGCAAACGGCGCAAAACAGCCATTTATTTGCAATGTGCATTATGTAGTTGTGCGTGGGAAGCATGTGACTCATATCCAGAGAATGCTCCACTGAACTGTGCTGCATCATGCTTTGACAATGTCAATCAGTCGGTCCCTCTGGGGACTGTTTTTTTTGTTGTCTTACAACAATAACATGTGCAAATGTTCATAGCAGTAGTGTCCTTTTCATCTCTGACAGTGACAGACTGCTGAGTGTCATCTGAGAGAGTGTGGATGTCTCTCTGCGAGATACAAGAACATAACGTCTAGGCCGTGAGCTATTAGGACCAACGATGGAGAAATGGATCCATAGTTTTAATGTACGCGTCGTTTGTGTGCCTTCAGTCACATCCTGATTTTAGGAGAGAGAGAGAGACAGGGAGAGAGAAACAAATATGAAAGGACGGAATTCCTACGTACCACCATCAAATCAAGCACTGTGCGTTTCAGCAGGATGATCTCTTGTTTTTATTTTCATACAGGCTCAGTGTGGTGCAACGATCATTTCATTGCTATATAGTGATTTTTTGGGAGAAATAGATCCTGGTCTGTTTACGGCATGGTGGGCATCTACAGTAAGACTGTAAACACATGTGACCCGTTATTTACTTAGTAATTATGTGGTGAGGATGGTAAGTACACGGTAATGACCCAGGAATTACCTTGTTTGTTTCTTTGGCTTTCAAATTGCAACAAACATGACTGCAGGCCTCATTTGCTACATAATTGCTACCATTTCATGTTGATGCTTTTAAAAAATGTTTTTTTTTTCTTTTTTTTTTTTAAAGAGAAATGGTAGATTATAGACGATTAATGCTATTTGACGTATAGGTTATATAGCCCTTACTACTGGGGACACCCAGGAAAGTAAAATATTAAAGCGTTTCTGGATTATCAATGAAGGATTGGCAAATTATTATTATTTTTTTAGATTGTTACTGGGCAGCACTGCATCGTGCCGTGGTTTATGTGGATAGTATTTAATGTGCACCATCCAGACTGCACGCAAATATGAATATTAGAGAATGTTCTGCGTCTGATTATGAATAGAAAATAAAAGCCTTCATTCATTTACAGTACCATATATGACTTTAACCTGTATAAGTTACAAATAAATCATAAAAAATATATCATTATGGTTGTTTCTTTAAGATGTATTTTACAAAACATATTTTTTGTTTTGAAAAAATAGGGAAATTATTATCCCGTAAATGTACTGACCCCCTAGGAGAAATTAAATCTTTTTTTTACCAATTGTTTTTAATGTGATTATAACTTAATTATGGGAAGATATCTAAGGATGCCTGTGTCTAGTGAAAGTAACATTTATACTGTACAGTGTACATATTAACAGTGTTATCCCAAAATGAAAAAGAACAACGCACGATTCATTTTAATATACAAATTCCTAAATCTGGCCTCAGTCTGTTAAAAATTGAAAAACAGAACTGCGACACCTTTTCAGCCGCCTGCCATCTATAAAGGCCCTGCCACAGGTTGTGGGCAAAAATATGGAAAAATATGTCACAATACACAAGTATCAAGGTTGTTTTTAAATGCGTTTTCTATTAGACAAATTGAAAGGAGTATGAGACCCTTATAGACCAAAATCAAACAAATCAAACCATGATTCTACAGAAATTCAAATTAAGGTATAACTGCAAATCATAGAATGTGCATTCACTGTATCACGTCACGTCATGTACAACATCTCTGAGAAAGGCATAGCATGGAGACAATGTATCTAGGTGATATTTAACACAGATCCACGGTATCTCTCACATCCAACCTTCCACTCGTTTTACTACATGTACTGTACCTGTACATCACATAATGTACATGCAAGTAGAGCTCTAACTGCTACTAACTGCTTTGCTCAGTTTGGACCTGCCAACTGTACATTCTCCTCAGTCACTACTCATGGAAATGCATCGTTTTCAACCACTGTTTCTAATACTGAACTCGTGTCCAATTCTATGAACTGTCCATAGTCAGTTGACACAATGGACAAATGCTTGCCATGGACTGCGGTAGCTGTGCCTGCTCCACAGGTGTGTCAACAGGAACTGACGTGACTATAAACTGCGAGGAGGGCACTGACCACGTGCACTGCAAAACGAGCACAGCATTTATATTTACCTATACACTCCTACGGCGAGGAAATAAATCCATTTGCATCTGTCGAATGCTCATCATAGCAGCTACAGTTAGTATTGGCTGCCCTCGGGGTACAGTATATCATAGAAAACAAAAGTGCCATTTAAGAGCACACCAAATGTTCGCTATTCAAAGCTGCTGCATAGGTGACATTCACACAATGAGTCACAAACAGGGACCACAACTAAAGAACAAACACCTCCCACCACATGATTGCCTTCGTCTACTCAGCATCTTGCGCACACACACACACACACACACACACACACACACACACACACACACACACACACACACACACACACACACAGACACGCACACAACGCATAGTCAAGATGTTCTTTCTTTTTTTGTCCTGGTTTAGTCTGCTATGGCTGGGCCTAACGACACAGAGAGAGAAAAACACTCATTTAGAAATACTTATGTCACACTGTTTCTTGCTGTGTTGATGTACCCAAATTGCAAATTAAATATATAAATATACAGTTACAGTATATTGCAATATGTAGTGTTGTAAGTGTTGTTGTACTTGGCAATGTAGTTGCTTTTCTCTTTGCAAAACAACAAGCTATTTAGCGGCCCAAATGTTTACAAGGGTCGTTTATTTGTCTTATGAACTGTTAGTTCAAAAATGCAATATATCATTCAGGAATTGTCAAGAGCTTCATCGCTCATTGTTCAAATATAAATATTGAGTGTTAACGTACAGTTTGTGCATCTGTTTTTGCTGCAGCTCTACAAAAGTGCTTTGCTGTGGAATACTAAAAAAAAAAAAACTAGTATGAGGATGAACAATGAGAATGAACAAACACATCAACCAGTAAAACATCAAAAAGAATTCTGAGAGAAAACAAAAATAAAGTACTACCGGTATGTGAGAAGCTAAAAACGGGAGTAACAGACGTTACTACTGTAAGCAGTACAGTACATAAAACATCAGAAAGACTGAAAAGCCATTATGTTTAAATGATCCGACATCAAGGAGTGAATGAAGATGTAATCACAAATGTATGTTCATGATCAAGTTGGTGTTAAACGTTCGAAATGGCTGCGATCCCGCTTCAGCATAAAAACACTTAATTCTATTTTTTTTCTATACATCCAAATCCATTTCATATAGGTTGGATTCATCGCCAGTGTTGACAGAGCAAATCGCGGACTTGATAATTGCACTAAATTGCACGTTAGCTGATAGCAATTGTGTTAATGTGGTGTTTTGCTGCAGTTTCATTGCGTTTCTGCGGGCTGAGAGGAGGAAGTGTGAACATTCTTGTCTAATGATCTCAACAATAACCACAAACGCATCAATGTCTAAGTTGCAGTATGTACAAGTTCAAGACATAAAGTGAGCAGGAATGGGCGAGAGTCGTTTCCTTTCCTCGCTAAGCTGGCTGAGAGCTTTTTATGTTTTTTTTTTAAGTCAGACCGCCAGGCGAGATTCACATCGCTACTTTTAGAGGAACTGCCACACCCCGATCTGAAGTGCAAAATGTCACATCGTTGAGATGTATAGTTTTGTATACCAGCGATTAATGAATATTTGGAGGAAACGCTGTGGTGTTACTCAGAGCATGTTAAAGCTTTTGGATGAGTGAAGCCGTGAGTGAACTAGAGAATGTGTGTGTGTTTCTAATGGGGGATGAATGAGTGAAAGAGACAGGAGTGATTGTGGCATAAACCTAATGCACTGGTTCCTAAAGAGTGTGTGTCGAGTCCCATTTGTGGGTCGCGGACAGATTTTTATGGGTGCCTTCATTTTTTTGTTTCCAACATTTGGTTTTCAATTATTATTGTTAAAAAAAAATCCAAAAACATTCCCCCAAAATATCCGAACTTTTTTATGAACACAATCCAATGATTTTCAGTATTGTCATGAAGAAATTAAAGAAAAAATCTTCCATTAATTCAAACAAATATTTAAGAAGTAGCGTGGATAGCCGATCTACAAGGTCACAGCATGGAAGCGTCAAGTTGTGACCCTGAACGAAAAGTAAAGAAACGGACACTCTTAGGCAGGAGTTACACCTGCATTTTTTTGCACACTTTGTAGTTTCAGGACGATTTGGTTTCTTTTGTACACACTTTCTACCGTGTACAGTAGTGAGATCGAAAGAGATTGTGTGGGAGAGAGACAGAGAGATTGTGTCAAACGGCCCCTGATACCGATCCTCCCACTGATGTTAATATCAGAAAAAGGATACAAGGGGGGAAATACCCTGAGTTTGTTTCACTGGCAGGCAGCAACACATGCACGCACGCACACACCCACGCGCAGACACACACAGTTACCTGAGGCCATAGCATTAGCAAGCAGAAAACCATAGTACAACGCTCTAATGATTGGTGTGTGTGTGTGTGTGTGTGTGTGCGTGTGCACGCACGTGTACACACATGTGTACATGCATGCCTGCAACCATGCCTGCGAACGTGCGTATGGGACGGGTGCCACTACCAGAATGTTGATTATTGACAGACTAGTGCAGAGTAGTAGTCTTTAGATGCCCTGGTAAGACACTGCCCTGTATCGGTATTCTATAAAACGCCGTTGACTTCAGTATACAGCATATAAAGTACCGCAATAAACTGATTGTGTGATGACTACGTACTGTATTCACTGTCAGTGCTGTCAGTCACTGTCAGTTAAGATCGAAGACACTGGACAACAAAAATAGCCAACTGGTTAACAAATTAAATCAAATCGAAATGATTACTTCGCACTGCATGCTTTGAAATGCATGCTGATTCATTTAGAACGGATATTGAGGTGAAAAGACCTGTCACAGTGTCATTATCGTTGTCTTTATCTGTCAACATCTTAACATCTTAACCCAATCTCTAACTAATCTCCTACCGTACATCCAATATTTGCACTCCGCCCATTCACACCTCTACCACATGTCTTACAATATGAATTTTGATTTTGTGGCAATGTGTGCTGCATTTATTGTGTATTCTAAAGAGTATGTCATTCATAATATGTCTATTATAATGGAATTAGTAATATCTATATTGATAAAAGGCGTGGCGTCTCCAGACCATTTCACAAAGGCAAATTCTTAACAATAACCACACAAATGTTGAGTACACTAATTTAGTTGTGTTCAGAAATGCTCAGTGCAGCTCTCAGAGCTGGTAGCATGTTAGTTTAAGATAGTGTTAATAAAATATTATTATGAAAAAAAAAAAAAGATAGTGTTAAAGCCACAGTTGGTGCTCTCAAATGGCATTTTCAGTCTGCCAGAAGTTGTGTGTGTGTGTGTGTGTGCGTGTGTGTGTGTGTGTGTGTGTGCGCGCACGCGCGCATGCGTGCGCACACTATGTTCATTACATTTAATTGTTTGTGACATTAATGTGTAAGTTGTCGGACAATATGCCGCCACCACCTAACTCATTGCCTGTGGCCACGTGCACACACAGGACACACACACACACAAGCTACAAGGAGAGAATTACGTGGGAGCATGCATGCAATTCATTGTCACCCTAATAATTGCGATTAACAATTTAATTGTGTTTTTGTCACTGAAGGTTGGAATACAGTACGTGAATTAAAACCATGTCAGTTTGCCTCGTAGTCAGTAATGCACATGGCAGGCATGACAAATACCACTAACTGAAACATACAAAGAATGTAATTGCACATTATCCTTAAACTATAAAACAGCTTGTAGATCGGATATTTTTAATGTATCAACATTTTTTCAACATGGAAACGATTATGTGGCTTATTATGACAAAATAATTGCGATGATCTCAAATGATTGCGATTATGTAATAATTGTGACAGGCCTATAGGACGTAGTTCATATTAACCGCGCGAGCCCTGAGTTGCATCCCTCCTCTAGGCACGACATAATAGGTGAACTTTTCTCAAAATAGGCAAACATTTTATGGAAAGAACAGACGTACAATGAGGTATATTATACTGCTAGGATTTTAAGCGGTTGAAGTAAAAAAAAAAAAAACAAGGAGAGAAGAGAGTTATGGAGTGTGTGGAGCATATTTGTGATAGTAGTCAACTAGGGTTTAGAGCTTGTGTTTATGACACCCACAATGGCACTTGGTCAGTAAGGCAAGACTTGAACGGGAACAGGGCATGTTTTACTTGTCCTATGTGTGTAAAATGCACATCCTGATTATGCTTACACCAGGGGTTTTCAACATGTGGTCCGGGAACCACCAGTGGTCCCTGAGAGGATTCCCCAGGCTAAATGATGGAAAGTTGGTTACCCAGGTGTAACTCTTTGAGAGCGTAAACATGAAACCAAATGGACCCTTAGCCCAAGTCTGTAGAAGATCATTAGAATGGCTTGGTATTGTGGACAAAAAAGCAAAAGAAATCTTTAGTTTTGGGGTCTGTGGAGCTAAAATGTCCTTAAATGGTGGTCTGTGGCTCAGATGCTGAATAAATAGCGGGCCCTGGTATGAACAACAAGGTTGAAAACCACTGGCTTACACCAACATTATCCTTGCACTAACGTAGGAAAGCATAGTCGCTGTTTCAATGTACAGTATGTTGCCTGTGTGTATTTGATGTAGCATCAAATACTTGTTGCTATTTGACCACAAGTGATCACAAAGCAGAGTCAGTGCACTGACACCTGCCTGCCCTCTATCTCCAGCGGTTTCCTGTCTTCTGCTCTCTGCAAAAAGGTGCCATCACCTCACCACCGTGCACACCTGTCCCCAAGGCCACTTTCGTGACAATCACTGTGACTTAGCATAATTCACACTGCATTAAAGCCACCGCAAGCATTGCCTTGTCTGTATAAGCGTTTACTGCATGCATGCACAGCTTGTAGAATCGTTGGATTCAAAATGCTGCTTCTCTTTATTGCAGTGCAAAAGGTGATCTCTGTCAACAGGTTGGTTTGACAGTCACAGGTTTAATGTTGCCATCTGTTTAGTTGAGGTATAGCTATTAGGTCTGTTGAATGATTACACATTTTAATCAGATTAATCACAGCTTCAAAATTAATTTAATCATGATTAATCGCCTGGAAGAAAAAAAAAATATTTATTTTAATCAAAATAGGTGATCTACAAGCCCCCGATGCTTGTAGATGCTATACTCTATAGTCTATATGATGCCGCAAAACCATGCTTTACATATTTATTTCAATGAGAAAATTATCTGTGGGTTGAGACAGTGTGCACATGCGTTAATTGCGTGCGTGCGTGTGCGTAAAACGGTCTAATGATGACCAGTCTTAAACCATACATTCTAAATTGCCTGGTGGAGATTCTCTGTCATTTATGTCCTTATGCATATGTGTGTGCATGTTCCTGAGCACACGGACGGCACGCTGCCTGTGTCTCTCTTGAGTCTGTACACCCCACCCATGCACGTGTGTGTGTATGTACAGTATGTGTGTGCGTGTGTGTGTGTATGCATGGGTGCACACGTTGCACCACCCATAGGAGCATTGCTTGCTGGTGAGAAAGGTTGGCCTGAGCGAGAGAGGGAACATGTTATTTTGAGTTCACCCCTTCGCCTCCCCTGGTGCCCCAAGCCGAGGTTTCCGTGTAGCGAGCGAGAGGATTGGGGCTACGGAGGAATGCAGTAAATGGTCACGGAGGGACCCACGCATCCACCGCACTGTGAATCAAAAACCCAAACACCACTTCATTAGGGCTCCTGTCATTGCACAGTCTCTCTCACACCACTCTATAAATACCCCCATTTCCCCCCCTTCAAATTTGTTTTCCCTCTTTTTACTTTATGCATGAAAATGCTTGGAGGCCGTCCCGGCCGTGTGATGTGGCTCTTTATTTGGTACGTCGGTGCTATAAAACCACACAATAGTGGCTCCTTTTTTGAATATTAAAGCATTCTCTCAAGGAAACACAAAAAGTTCTGACGTTTTCTTTTTTCCTTTTTCTTTTTTTTATAGGGGGTGCTCGAAATAAAACGTCGTTTCGGGCCTGGAGGCTGTATATTGTGGGATGGGGTTAGTTTTACTTGAGTTGCAACTTTCAGTTACTCTCCACGGATGATTTGTTTTGAGGGCAAAGCAAATATGCCCGGTATCCGACCGAGTTCGTCCCCTCAAAATGTCTTTATTGCGTCCTTAGGAGGTGTCTTCAAGAGTCAATGTGCTGTGAATTAGAGAGACAATGCTCTGTGCGACTGCCCACAGACTCCTATAATCTATAAAGTGCTTACAGCCAGCACGGGCAAAAGTTCTTAGAGAACACGTTTGTGTTGATTTTAGAAGTACTAATGGCATGGGAACTGTCACTGTTATAGTAAAAGGGTTGTTACAATAATACTATATATTATTATTATTATTATGATCCAGTTCTGAATTCCAATTGTTCTATTTTTGAATAAATACATTTCAGCAGACCTGCCATGGACATTCCACAACTACAGCAGTAGAACTCTAGGTTTCCAAACAGATGGGGCGCCATCCTCTGGCGCATGTCGGCGTTACACGCCATGTTTCGCTCCACACAGGGGTGAAAAGATTCAAGCGAACATTTCAAATGACCACATGTGACCTCTGGAACGTTGAGACATTAAAAAAGAATGCCTTTTAAATGGCTCATGGCGTTCCTTCCCTCTCTCTGCTGTCTCTCCCTGTCTGTCTGCAGCTTTTCTCTCATCTTTTCTACTTGTGCTCATGATGCACTTAACCACTTAAACACCATATGGGTGAGCAAGGGGAGTCCCACAGGGCTCGGTGCTACACTAGTGTCGTTTCTGTTTTGTTTTGTTTGCGGGAAAGGCTTTCGCTGAATGTATAGCCTGTGCAAACGCACGCATTGATTAGAAGGACGCGCCAACGGAGCGACTCGAACGGCATGTTGACGAAATATAACCGTTTTCTGCAGTCGATATCACTATCAGCTGAGTTTTCCCCCCCGGCACGAGATTTAAACCGACCTCTCCTCCCCCCTCCCCTCCCTTCTTTCACCGCTGTAAATAGGGGCGTACATTAGCATGTGTGTGGCGTGGTGCGTGTGAAGCGCGAGCCAACCCTTTTTTCGAAAATAAACCAATTAAAGTCACAGTCAAGAAAAAACTGCAAAGGCAAGCAAGTACCGTACCACACCAAGAAGTGTGTGTGCATGTCATTACTGACACTAACCCTGTAAGTTGAAAAAAAAAAAAAGAAATGATGGGCGAGAGAGAGAGCGAAAGGGTGGGGGGAACTCAACCAATGGAATAATAAAAAAAAAAGAATCATCATGAAGAAAAAGAGGTTTAAAAAGCAAACTCTGAGTTTAAGAGGATCTTTGATGTGTATCAGAAGAGGAAAGCAGCCCTGCGACGGGAGTAACTTTAAGTCAAAGCAGAAGGTTGGCCCGCCTGACTGACTGGCTGACTGGCTTGGCTGGCTGCCTGACTGTATGACTGAATGACTGAATGGCTGACTGGTTGGTTGGCTGCCTGGCTGGCTGGCTGGCTGGCTGGCTGGCTGGCTTGCCGTCCGACTCTGAGCTTTGATGGTGCTGGCTGTTTGAAGTGGTTTTCTGGGGGATGGGAGCAGCGCGCGGCGTCAGTGTGGGACAGAGGAGGCGCTCGAGGGGGAGGCACCGTGGCGACAGAACAGGGCCGCGGGGGTGGGGGGGGGGGGGTAGCAGAGCGGGAGGGAGGGAGGGAAGGGATAGGAGGGATAGATTGAATGAATGAGGAAAAAATTAGAAGATGGGGGCACAGATGAAAGGGGGAAGCGTCCTGCAAAGGGAGATAACAGGCCACGATGGCGAGAGGATATAGGGGATCGAGCCGGAGATCCGTACCCCCATGCACACGGTGCAAGGAGAAGGGAGTCGAGGAGAGGCGTGGGGCAGTGGTTTTCAACCTTTTTCATACCAGGGCCCACTATTTATTCAGAGTTTGAGCCTCGGACCACCATTTGAGGGCATTTTTTAGCCCCATAGACCCCAAAACTAAAGATTTATTTTGCTTTTGTCCACAATACCAGGCTGGATTTGGGAAACAAAACAGTCAAGCATAAGGACCAAAATGACCATTAATCTTCTACATTCTCTAGTTGTGTACATTTGGGCTGATTCACATGGTGAAAAATTTAACTCTTGAGGGAGTAAACAAGAAAACATGTTTACGCTCTCTCAGGGACCACTGGTGGTCCCCCGACCACTGGTTGAAAGCAACTGGCGTGGAGGAACAAAGAGACAGAGAGAGAGAGATGAAAAGGGGAGTGAGTGACAGAGGACGAACCGGGATCGACCGTCCCGTCCATCCCACTGTACAACCAGTGTCAAAAGTGAACTGAGAGGAAAAAAAAAACGGACGAGACAGATGAGTTAGTGAAGCCATACTTCACTCTCGGTGCGTCCGTCCAACCTGTCGATTCAGAGCTCTCCCCACCCCACCCCTCCCATCCCCTCCTCTCCACACAGGCCCAGTGTGTGGCCTGGACACTTTCACACCTAACCATTACAATATCACTCTCACATGACGCAACGCCTCTTTGATAGCCGGCCAGCCCTAGCTAGAGTTATTACTTTATACTTCCCCTACTTCATCCCCTCCTCCTGCCATGCCGGACACATGCACCATATAATCATAGCTATGCTGTTTTCCTGAGGTGCCCAAAGCCGACCGCACAGAAGGAAGAAACATCATAATTCGGAATCAGAAACTTGTAAAAAACACGTTCCTTCTGGTAGTGTGTCGATCGCAGAGTTGCAGTGAGCCTGGTTTGATTCTAGAGTCGAGAGACACATGTTCATCATGTTCATGTACATCTCTTCACCCCACACACCCTCATCTCTGTGTCCTTTATCGTTGTTTCTAAACCAGGGGTTTTCAACAGGTGGTACGGGGACCGCCAGTGGTCCCTGAGAAGATTCCAGGTGGTCCCCAGGAAAGTTGGTTAACCAGATGTAAAGTTGGTTAACCAGGTGTAACTCTTTGAGAGTGTAAAATGAAACCAAATGGACCCGCAAGCAAAAGAAATCTTTAGTTTTGGGGTGTTGTGCGGCTAAAATGTCATGAAATGGTGGTCTGTCGTGGCTCAAATTCTAAATAAATAGTGGGCCCTGGTATGGGAAAAAAGGTTAAAAACCACTGTTCTAAACAAAGCAAAAGTTGACCAAAATAATCTCTTTCAAGTCAACCAAACCTATGTTTCTCTTTGGCGCTACTTATGGTAGACGTTTTTTCCCCCCACCCTTTTCTTTTTCTTTCCTTTTTTTTTTTAGTAAACCTCTACTTTATGATTTCACAAGATCTACGACGGAAGAAAAATAACCTGCACCAGTGCACCGCTACGGAAAAAAATCTAACCTGCAGTGCCTCATGACAGAGATACAGATAAGGCCTCAGGAGCATTTGCCAGATTGCTGTGATAGCTGATGTAATGGACTAATTATGACCTTTTTTTTTTACTCGGTAGCTTCCTTTCTGCTATAGCAGAGGACACTTTCACTTAAAGGTCCTGTTCTTTATCATGCCTCGCGCGCTGCCTGTCAGAGAACACTGGTGCGATCATAATTTGCAAGCTGTTTGCAACCATTTTTTTTGTCCTAGCTCTTTTCTTGACAAATTGACGTTTAGACTAGGGGTTTTCTGTGTAATTTAAGCCCTAGAACTCATTCCCTTTGTGATTGTGTTTGGCTCTCTGCAGTTATGATTAAATGAATGAATGCAAGGTTTTTGCGCCACACCGCACTGGTGCTCCAACCCACATTAGACGTCCTGACACATTCATAGAGCCGTAATCTGAGAGACCTACTACCTAAAATCATGGGGAAACCATGGGAATCCAGGATGGGTCATAACACAGGACAGGAAAGACTTAACAATGTGTGGCTTCCCTGCTCTGTCTGTAACATTATGTGGACTGAAAGGTGACTCTACCCCAAACGTACTACTGCAGACTACTTCAGACTTTTAGTCTGTTGGTATTATTTGGCATTTAAAAGTCGTCCGACAGTACATTGTATTCTGGACACCTCCACACCACATCAAGGCGCAAAAGTAGCAGCCTGCCAGCATTGCCTGGTCTGTGTATTATAAGCAACTTTGGGGCTTGTTTTTGTTCTGTAAAGTCACTAGTAAATATTCATAGTTGTGTGTTGCTTTAGTTAGGGCTTATTTCTGAAGTGTACAGTAGCTCCTTATTTGTGCTTGCTTTCAAGATCCCATTTTATCTGATGTCACAGGGCTCAAGTGGTAAAAACCTGTTGGTCTCAACTGGTCACTTGTTTCACTCACAGAATCTGGCAACACAGAGTTTCTGGAGTCTCTGTCAAGACAAAACACTTTTCATCAGCCCAAGCCAGGGCTAACTAGAGGTTATTGGCCAGCCTGTCTGGACCCTGAGCAAACAAGCCTGGATGGCGATTGCCAAATTACAGACCAGAAGTCCTGACCCATCGATAAAGCCAGCAAGAGAATCTATCCGACTGCTTGTGTCGCCGAGTCAGGCCCATATCGGTGAGAGGGAGAATTAGCTTAATTAACAGAACCCAGAAAATAATGAATGGATATACAGTAAGGATTTTATGGTATAAGACCTCCTACTGTTGCAGCAGGTGGGTTTAACAGCCCGCAGCGTGTTCTCTTTATCACAGAATATGTTGACTCCCTCCCAGGTGTGTGTGGGAGTGTGGGAGGTGTCTGGGTCAGGGCAGGGTGGGGGTCCTACTAATTGCACCAAAGTACCCAAAAGTACCCAAAAGTACCCAAATGTACCCAAAAGTACCCAAAAGTATACCCAAAAGTACCCAAAAGTACCCAAAAGTAAACCCAAAGGTACCCAAAAGTACCCAAAAGTAAACCCAAAGGTACCCAAAGGTACCCAAAAGTACCCAAAAGTACCCAAAAGTAAACCCAAAGGTACCCAAAAGTACCCAAAAGTACCCAAAAGTACCCAAAAGTAAACCCAAAGGTACCCAAAAGTACCCAAAAGTACCCAAAAGTAAACCCAAAGGTACCCAAAAGTACCCAAAAGTACCCAAAAGTAAACCCAAAGGTACCCAAAAGTACCCAAAAGTACCCAAAAGTAAACCCAAAGGTACCCAAAAGTACCCAAAGGTACCCAAAAGTACCCAAAAGTAAACCCAAAGGTACCCAAAAGTACCCAAAAGTAAACCCAAAGGTACCCAAAAGTACCCAAAAGTACCCAAAAGTAAACCCAAAGGTACCCAAAAGTACCCAAAGGTACCCAAAAGTACCCAAAGGTACCCAAAAGTACCCAAAAGTACCCAAAAGTACCCAAAAGTAAACCCAAAGGTACCCAAAAGTACCCAAAAGTACCCAAAAGTAAACCCAAAGGTACCCAAAAGTACCCAAAGGTACCCAAAAGTATACCCAAAAGTACCCAAAAGTACCCAAAAGTAAACCCAAAGGTACCCAAAAGTACCCAAAAGTACCCAAAAGTAAACCCAAAGGTACCCAAAAGTACCCAAAGGTACCCAAAAGTACCCAAAAGTACCCAAAAGTAAACCCAAAAGTACCCAAAAGTACCCAAAAGTACCCAAAAGTAAACCCAAAGGTACCCAAAAGTACCCAAAGGTACCCAAAAGTAAACCCAAAGGTACCCAAAGGTTTTAGTTTTAGTCACAAATAGTTTTCATTTAATTTGAGGATGGAATCTATCCAAAAATAGGATGACCTTGATGCTGCCATAATGACACTTGCTGAAAATAGCCGATCTACAATCTCAAAACGCGTTGTGCTGTGCATGTTGTGAGCTTGTAGATCAGCTATTTTCAGCATGCAGCTGTAAAATGACTCATACTGGATCTCTTGTTCACTAGTCATCTCCTAACATTTTAGGTTTCGCAGGCAATATGGGACAGTAAAAGCCTGGCCAGAAAAGATCAGCAAGGGCTCAGCGGGAAAAAAATATAGCTGCAACAGAAACTGAGAATGGAGAATTTCATTGTGGACAGGGCACATTTTGAAAGGTTAATTTAAAGTAATCTAATGGTTAATGCAAGCCTTTTTTCTGAACATTTGTGGTGTAAAGGCTGTAAATAGAGAATGTGTGTAAAACACTTCAGGCCTGGGCTACCATGAGCTCGATCACAGCACACTGCAACGCGTTGAGTTTGCAGATTTTTGGTTCATGCTGTAGATCAAGTGGTTTATAATCAGTCAGATTATCCTTATCTTTATAATCTAATGGTTCATTCAGTTAAAGCCTTCTTTTGTCCCGTTTCATCTTTTTCTTTGACAATACATTTACAATGCATACAGTGAAGTACTTTTTTTCTTCCGCATTGTTCAATTAAAAAAGCGTTGTACTGCAATCAGTTATGGTACACTGTCAGATCATAAATAATAATATAAATTTGTTAAGGATTTACACAAGTGCCCAATCCAGTTTGTCACTTTTCTTTTTTTTTCCCTTCGCCTTTGCCAAAGCCTGTTCTGTTCTGGCTTACAATAAACCACTAATTAATTGTCTTTGTGTTGTATTTTTGAGTGGTGCAACCACTCCATTAAGGAGCTTTGTGTGTATGTATGTATGTATGTCTGTCCGTGTGAAGTGAGCATGAAAACAAAACATTGTTACTCTCTCATTCTTCGACCGTTTTGGAAGCAGGATGGCTCGCCGGAACCGGGCCACACCTCTGGACGCGTTCCTGGGGTCTGGCTGTTGTGTGCCCCCCTCCCCCCAACTGGGGACCCCCACACTGTAACTAAAGAAAACATTGTTACTCTGTCATTCTTTGACCGTTTTGGAAGCGGGATGGCTCGCCGGAACCGGGCCGCCCCTCTGAACGCGTTACTGGGGTCTGGCTGTTGTGTCGCAAAAATGGCCAACAGGGGGTGCCGTTGCACCACTCACTTCAGACAGGTCTGATTTTCTACAGTATATCTGATTCAGGAGAAGGTAGATTAGTGAAAAATGTTCATCGACTACCTTTTTTGCACTGCCGTACTTACTACCGTAAATGGAAACTAAATGAAAACTAAGCTATGGTGACTAAATATAGTGACACTTTTGCCAACAAATACAAATAAAATGTTAGGAGATGACTAGTGAACAAGAGATCCAGTATGAGTCATTTTACAGCTGCATGCTGAAAATAGCCGATCTACAAGCTCACAACATGCACAGCACAACGCGTTTTGAGATTGTAGATCGGCTATTTTCAGCAAGTGTCATTATGGCAGCATCAAGGTCATCCTATTTTTGGATAGATTCCATCCTCAAATTAAATGAAAACTATTTGTGACTAAAACTAAAACCTTTGGGTACCTTTGGGTTTACTTTTGGGTACCTTTGGGTACTTTTGGGTACCTTTGGGTTTACTTTTGGGTACTTTTGGGTACTTTTGGGTACCTTTGGGTTTACTTTTGGGTACTTTTGGGTACTTTTGGGTACCTTTGGGTTTACTTTTGGGTACTTTTGGGTACTTTTGGGTACTTTTGGGTACCTTTGGGTTTACTTTTGGGTACCTTTGGGTACCTTTGGGTTTACTTTTGGGTACTTTTGGGTACTTTTGGGTACTTTTGGGTACTTTTGGGTATACTTTTGGGTACTTTTGGGTACTTTTGGGTACCTTTGGGTACTTTTGGGTACCTTTGGGTTTACTTTTGGGTACTTTTGGGTACTTTTGGGTACCTTTGGGTTTACTTTTGGGTACTTTTGGGTACTTTTGGGTTTACTTTTGGGTACTTTTGGGTACTTTTGGGTACCTTTGGGTACTTTTGGGTACCTTTGGGTTTACTTTTGGGTACTTTTGGGTACCTTTGGGTTTACTTTTGGGTACTTTTGGGTACTTTTGGGTACCTTTGGGTTTACTTTTGGGTACTTTTGGGTACTTTTGGGTACTTTTGGGTACCTTTGGGTTTACTTTTGGGTACTTTTGGGTACTTTTGGGTACTTTTGGGTACCTTTGGGTTTACTTTTGGGTACTTTTGGGTACTTTTGGGTACCTTTGGGTTTACTTTTGGGTACTTTTGGGTACCTTTGGGTTTACTTTTGGGTACTTTTGGGTACTTTTGGGTACTTTTGGGTACCTTTGGGTTTACTTTTGGGTACTTTTGGGTACTTTTGGGTACTTTTGGGTACTTTTGGGTTTACTTTTGGGTACTTTTGGGTACTTTTGGGTACCTTTGGGTTTACTTTTGGGTACTTTTGGGTACCTTTGGGTACTTTTGGGTACCTTTGGGTTTACTTTTGGGTACTTTTGGGTACCTTTGGGTTTACTTTTGGGTACTTTTGGGTACTTTTGGGTATACTTTTGGGTACTTTTGGGTACTTTTGGGTACTTTTGGGTACTTTGGTGCAATTAGTAGGACCCCAGGGTGGTACCTGTTGATCACAGGTACCACCACAGAGAGGAGAGGAGAGAGGAGTTCTCCCATCCCTTCCTTCCCCTCAGTGTTCAGTCCAACTCTTACTTCCTCCGCCTATAATTCAGACACAAAAAAATGTTTTCTTTGGAAACGGTCCAGTTATAAAATATGAACTGGCAATATCCTGAGGGTAGCGTACAGCGTTTCAATGGCAGGCCACCAATTAACCAGTCCAAGTAAGACTTGCCACTTTCAACTACATGCATTCCTGCCAGTCATTCACACCCAGCACCCGCTAGTGGTGGAATAAAGTACCTAAAGTACTCATACTTCAGTAAAAGTATCAATAATGCAGCCAGTTTGCAATTAAAGTCCAAATTTCAAAATGTACTTGAAGATACAAAATACAAAAGCATTGGCATCGAATGTATAGTAGGCTACCAAAACTAGAAGTAGTCGAGTAGCAGTAAAACGTTTGGGAAGTAAATGCTGTTCCCTTCCCATTTCTGACTCCCACACGCACATATGCACACACCTCATTTCTGCCTAGGGTGACCAGATGTCCCTCTTTGTGTGGGACAGTCCCTCAGTTTCAAAATTTTTCAAGCGTCCCACAAATTGAGACTATGTCCCACAGTGACTGACAGACATCAGTGTTCAAAATGCCCCGAATAATTTGTAGTGCCCTAATAGTTGGACTTCTGTTGTATGATTTCTTGTTGTATTTTTTTTAAGCATTCCCCCCTGGTACCACTATATTTCCACGCTGACTCTAGAGAGGCCACATCGCATACTGTCGCATCCAAAATAGCTGATCTACAATCTCAAAACGCGTCGCACTGCGACGAGTTTTGAGATTGTAGATTTTGATTTTAGCTGTTTTTGCAGAAGCTGTTTTCGCTGTATGTGAAATGGAATCCTGAAATATTTTTTTGGAATATTGACATCAAGATGGTGATAATTTACATTTTGTCCCGTTTTCCCACTCCGCTTGTCCCACACAGGCAACACTTCTGTCCCTCAAATGAACAGTTTGGATCTGGTCACCCTATTTCTGCCTGGCTTACATATTATTCTTGCTCACTATGTTCTCAAAAGGTGCAATATTTGGATCCGGAATGTAGTGGAGTAAAAGAAAAAGAAAAAGAAAATTAGAAGTAGAATACAAGTAAAGTACAAATAGTGTAATTATTTACAATACTTAACTAAATGTATAGTTATTTCCCAGCACTCCCACCCACACCCACCCTGCCTGCTCTCTGGGTTCAAGTATAATGGTGATGTTTTGCCACCTGTCAGAAAAAAAGACATTGCTGACCTATAGGTCACCTTCAGGTTACTGGAGGTCTAAGATGCTCATAAAAGATGCTAAATCTCAGACCCAAAGATCCACAGGCCTCAGTGGGGTAAAGTATCATATACTGTATGTAAATACATCTTCTCAAGTACTGTACTCAGACTTTTGGGAATGTTTTACTTTACTGCTCTAATATTATACCTTTGCGCCACTACAACTGTTTGAAAACTGTGGGCATGTCACACCACAGTAACATCAACTGTCCATAAATAAATAAAGTGGGAGATTACGTCAGTCTCATCATGAAGTCCCTCCAGCAGGCGCTTCTGATTAATGAGCGCCACAATCACCAGGCAATTGAACAATTTATTTCTACATGTCATCACACTTATGAACAGTAAACTCAACTGTGTCTCTGTCTGTCGTTAATTTGATCATTGTGCAACAATCAGACAAATGTGCGCGCGCACACATTGTCCGTGCACGTACACACACACTGCTGTACTACTATATCAGGGGTGGGCAATTATTTTTCCAAATAAGATACAGAAAATATTGTGGAGGTCCACAGGCCAAAAGGCTGAGCTAAATTCTGCAATATCAATTTAATTTTTTCTATATAAAAGTAGTAAAGGGCATTTATTGGCACTCTGGTAAGAGTATAAGTCATTATTATGCAATGACAAGGTGAGGTTGTTTCCCAAATCTCCAAAACAATGAGTAAACAGGTTCACAACAGGAAACGTGCTTGTATGTGAATAGAGGTGTTGTACTGTCTGCATGTTGTGTTTTCTAATTTCCCAGCTAATCTAATCGTCCTCCACAGGGCCGGTCAGAGTCAGTCAATGGGCCACGTTTGTCCACCGGGCCACATAATGCCCAGATCTGTTCTTATAGACATTTTAAAATTGTGTTATCTTCAGGGGCGGATGTAACATGTCCCATTTGGGTGGGCAAGAGAACATGTTGGAGGGGCAAGAGAAAATGGCCGCACCCATACCATTTTCGGTTCCAGGACTTTTATTAGTCAAGTAAAGCATCAATAATAACATCAGTTGTTGTTGAAGTTGCAACAGACACGCAGCATGCAAAAAGCTAAAGGTCTGACTCAGAGAGTTTTCTGTTTTCAATGATGAAATGCTGTTGGTTTAGTGGTGCCAAAAACTGTAGTTAGTTAGTAGCAGTAGTAGTGTTTCACATCATTTTAGATATACCGAAAAATCCACACTGCGCCTTATAATCCAGTGCGCCTTATATATGGATCATTTGACTGCAGTAGCTTCTATTCTGTGTTAACTGTAGTAGCTTCTATTCTCTGCGCCTTATAATCCGGTGCGCCTTATATATGAAAACAGTTTTAAAAGGTGCGCCTTATAATCCAGTGCGCCTTATAATCCGGTGCGCCTTATAGTGCGGAAAATACGGTAATTTGAAATATCTTGGGTTGTTTCGCATGGCATCGTGTTTGGGGGGCCCCCCATGCCCATGCCTCGATCCGCCCCTGGTTATCTTGCCTCTTGTAGCCTGGTGGTACAGAGATCAGGACATTTGTCATCCATGGTGTGTGAGCAGTCAGCAGGGGCTCTCAACAGGGGTCCTTGGGGGAGTTTAGAGGGTCCCCAGGAGAATAAGCATCACTGTAAGCCTTGCTGAAGGCTGACCCATGTCAAAATGTGAGTACTTTGTCTACCATTTATTTCAGTGGTTTTCAACCATTTTCATACCAGACCCACTATTTATAGTGGGCCTGGTATGAAGCTGGTTGTAGATTTATAGATTTATTCAAGTTTTTGTCCATAATTTAGGAGGACATATAACTGGCAAAATGTTGGTCAAAATAAGAGTTCTTCGACTACATATTCTAAATGTATAGATTCTTAAAAAAAAGTAATTCAGATGTTTAAATATAATAACCAAATTGGTTTCATTCTATGCTCTCAAGAGTTACAGATCTATAAGGGTCCATTTGGTTACCAACTGTCCATCATTTAGCTGGGGACCACCTGGAATCCTCCCAAGGACCACTGGTAGAAAAACACTGATTTATTTGATTGGATTTATTGGATTGTATCTGGCACTCCAGATTTTTTTAAAGCATTGCTTGATGTGCAGCCTGTTTTTCTTATACATCACTTTACTTTCACTGTTATTTCACTGACTATAAGTATATCCCAATGAGAGAATGTATAAGCATGGCTGTTCAGATCATAGCGTTTTACTCTCTGGCAGCGAATCTTTTCAGATGGCAGTCTGCGGCCTAATGCTGTACATATCAATTTGCGGGGCTCTATCTTGACATGAAAATGTTTGAGAGCCTGCATAATGAGACGATACCAGCATTGTGACATGGGGATTCGAGAAAACCGTAAGCTCCGAAAAAGCTGCGTCTTTTTCATGGAAATAATATATACAGTGCAGCGCCGTGGGGACGGCTTACGCCGGCTTAATCGCGTCAGGGAAGATAAAAAGAGACGAATGATACAAAACGGAGATGTCACACCAAAAGGGGGCGAAACGTGCAAGACAAAAGAAATACAAAATAAAAGCCATGAGAGAATAATTAGAGGGGTCAAAAAGTAAAGCAATTGGAGGGATGGATGGGGTGGGAACGCAGTGACAAGCCAAAGCGCTACGGTACGGTGACCGCGCCGCGCAAACACGCCGCAGCCCACACTACTTCCATGCTAGCAGGTGTTAGGTTTACAGGCCTCTGAGGTGATCCAGACCTGAACCTGAATAAACAGCAGCACCGCCTCCTGACTGTTGTTGATACACATCATACATCAAACTGTTCCTCCTGCGACCCAGCAGACCCAGCAGGCCGGCCAGGTCGTGCTCCCTCGCTAGCAAACACTGGCACACGCTCAGCAAATATGTCAGTTGGGTGAGTCTTGCCTGCCTGCATGCATACATGCATGCTTGCTCTCCCTCCCTCCTTTTTCACCTCTCTTTCCTCTTTCTGACACCTATCCAGGGATAGAAAGTACATTTACTCAAGTAGTGTAGTAAAAGTACCGTGCAGTACTCACTTTAACGTTGGGTATTTTGAGTATTTCCACTCCACAAAACCTCTAACTCCTCTACATCTCAAGGGTTCTTTTGTACTTCACTACAATTGTTTTAGAACTGTTAGTTATGAGTTATTCTGTGAGTCTGCGGTAGTACATTTAACACAAAACACACATATGCTGGTCACCAACCTAGACACATTTTGAATTTAAAAGCGTTATTTTTATAAATATCCAAAAGGCATAACGACGTCACTGAAGTGGGAATCAAAAGTCCCTGTATGTTTCTTCGTATTGTATACTACATACATAAGAAATGTACAAGCTCGAAATGCCTTGTGATACAAATGATTTTGTGTAGTGTTATATTCATAATTATGAGCACTCCTGTATATTTTGAAACCAAAACCTTTGTACACTTGCAATGAGGTAAATTTTTGAACACATGACTTTTACTTATAACACCCAACCTTGTGGTGTTGCTACTTTCTCTTAAGTAAGAAATCCAAGTACTTCTCCCACCGCTGACTGCACGCATCTGGGCCTTGTAATACATGACAGCTGAAGCAGGCTTTCCAAATTTAATTTGAGGTGTGATAAAAATAAAAAGGGCACATACGTATCTATAAATTGTGTGCAGAATGGTCGGCTTGCTGGCTGGCTGCTTTCGGCCTGTTTCTTCTGTCAAACACATGTAGCTCTTTCTGCTAAGTTAAAAATACAACCATCTCGCTGGAAAAGCAGAGAGCGTGGCCGGATAGACCCCTGAAGTGGGATCTGCCATTGTCGGTATCGAGGAAAACGAGACCTGACATTATAATATCAAGATTTTTTTCTTTGGCATTATGTAAAAACCTTTTCATAAAGACATAAGGCATGCCTGTGGGAAGTGGAAGTCACAGGAAATACCATTTATCCTCAAAAGAGGACCTACTGCGAATGTGCGAACCTGTAGAGTGCATTCACACTCGTGCGAGCGTGAATACACAACACACAGAACTGTGAGTTGAGTAAAGATTATGTTTAATCTGTTTTATGTTTAATTTAAGTATGGATGACACCTATAGTGGTTATCATAGATGACAACTGTCTTGAGCTGACAAACAGATGCAGGGCTGCGACTTCGCTATTGGCAATCATGCAGCACATGTGTGCTTACAACTTATAACCTGGCATCAGTACTTTGGCAAAAAAAAAATGTTTGCTTACACGTTAAATGTTCTCAAATAGAAGTGTTAAACATTGATTTAATTTTTATTCTACAATCTGTCACTTAAAATATGGGTATAATAATCAGGATCGGTAACTGTATCAGCTATATAAACATCAGACCCAAAAATCGGGGCACTAATGGTTACGCTTATACTTTTTTTTTTGGACAGTCGTGATCGGATGGCGCCCCACAGCCGCTTTGTGTCTATACGAAATATTTTCGAAGAGACAATTCTGGGCCGCAGCATCCCGCAGCAGCAGCAGTGCAACATAGTGTACCCAAAAAAAGAGAAAAAAACAAGTGGTACTGATGCTACAGTATGTCTGTATCCTCTGATAAGCAGTAATTGAGTAAACATGTCGGAGCCAGGGACTTAATAAAAGGGAAAAGAGGGATTCCCCTCTCCACTACAGCTCCGTTTTAAAATGTGACACGGCAAGAATAGAAACTGGGAGATGGGAGAAACATGTGACACTTGGCACTCTGGGAGTCCAGGAGGGAGTGGGGAGGGGGGAAGAGTCAAAAAAATGGAGGAAACATGGCTCCAGATAATCCCACGCTCTGTCACCAATTCCCTTCTCCTTAACTCTCTCTTGTTTTTTTTTTCTTCTGTCTCCAATCCTGTCAACTCCGTCGGTTCTCCACCTCTCTCATCCTCCTCCTCCTCCTTCTCCTTTCTTCCTCCCCTCTGTCCCTCCCCATCGATCCCCTCCTCCCCATCCCCTCCTCCCCTCCTGCTGGTTCTGACGCCGGGGTTGAGCCTCTCGAGGAGTCCTGGTAATAAACTCTGGTGCCTGGGCTTCTCGCTGCTGTCTCGCTGCCTCTCTCTCTCTCACTCTCTCTCTATGTCTCTCTCTCTCTGCATGTTGACTCCTCTGTAGTTCTGCTGTGGTACTGAACCCGCTCCAACACGACCCAGCCCCTCCACTCAGCAACACAATGCAACAGCGTCACTCTCTCTCTTTTTCTTTCTTTCTCTCCTCTTTTTCGTCCCTTCCCTTTTGTCAACCCCCCCCCTCTCTCTCTCTTCTTCATCTCTCTCTTTTTCTCCCCGAGTCCCACTCCTCGTACTGTATGCCCTGCCCACTGTGGCAGCGCTGTGCCAAAGAAAGCCACACACACACACACACACACACACACACACACACACACACACACACACACACACACACACACACACAAACTGAATAACACACACACCACACACTAACACATACATATCTATGTACACACACACACACACACACACACACACACACACACACACACACACACACACACACACACACACACACACACACACACACACACATACACACACACACACACACACACACACAGAGTCACAGACACACAGCTGGGCCCCAGCTGCATACAAGGACTGGGGTTTGGAAATCAATGAAGGAGAAAGAAGAAAAGAGGGAAAGAGTTTAAATAAATTGGCACTTGAAAAAAGCAGAAATGGAGAAAGAGGGAACGAAAAGGGAGAAAGCTGGGAGGGGAAAAAAAGGCAAATCAACTCAACAATAGAGCAAGTTTTTTTATGGACTAAGAGGAAAATAAGTGAAAGGCCATGGGACTAAATATGACCTTTGTGGCCGTGCTTACGTAACAGTTTGGGGCGGCGGGTTAAATGCTCTCTCTCTCTGGTTGAAACACTATCCTTAATGTGATTCGATTCGTGGTACGGACGTCTATCATTCAGGCAAGGCGCAGATTAAGACCCAAGTAGAGAGCCTGTGCAGAGTGGAACTGGCGGGCCGCGGCCCTGCCATGAATGACAGCATGCATGCAATGCATGCAGCACAGGGATCCAGCATAGGCCAAATGCCCTTTAAACTTTCCCACTCACAATTCAACAGTGTTTTCCAGACAACTCTGGTTTCAAAATACATGACAAAAAATACTTAAAAAAAAAAAAAAGAAAATCTATTTTGTCATTAAAAAATGGTAATTGATCACACCCTTGATTGCCAGCATATACCACAGCGATGTTTCTAATTGAACGCGATCTGTCATCTCCTTGGCGATTAACTCCTCCTGTCGATTTTCAGTGATTACATTGCAAAAAGTATAATTATGAAGAAAACGGTTTGTTCTCTGCTCTGTGAGGATGTTGTCATTTTGGGGGTGGCGCCCGCTGTGCCTAGTGGTCCATGCGGGTTGCGGGTTTGAGCCCCGTTCATGACGACCTTTGCTGCATGTCTTTTCCCCTTCTCTCTCTCTCCCTCTTTCCTGTCAATCTTCACTGTAACTATCGATACAAGCCAAAAACCTAGCCTGGCTAAGGTCGGACCGAATCAGCTGTTGGCAAAAAAATTTGCCTTTCAGCAGATTGGACCGGAATAGCTCAATTGTACAAACATTTCCTACTATCGAAAATTGGGGTGGCCAATCAGGAGACGATATTAAAATATGCTTAGATACTGTGTCCTGATTGGCCACCCCAATTTTCTGTACTGGGAAATGGTTGTACAATTGAGCTATTCCAGACCAATCTGCTGGCAGGCATTTTTTGCCAACAGCCATGATTCGCTCTGACTTTAGCCAGGCTATACCCAATAACTAAAACGAAATGCTGTTGTCGTTTTGCTACAAACAATACAGGGACATGGAATGCTCATTTGCCCAGAGGTGTGAAAGGTCAAATGAGGTTTATGCACATATCGGTGTGTAGATTACCATGTTTTACTGCTTTAGTTGTTACCCCTTTATGCTACAATGAATTCACCTTCTTTAAGCCAGTTGGCAATAAAAGGCGCATTGTCATGTGAGCTGTGTGTGTGTGTGTGTGTGTGTGTGTGTGTGTGTGTGTGTGTGTGTGTGTGTGTGTGTGTGTGTGTGTGTGTGTGTGTGTGTGTGTGTGTGTGTGTACACACGCATGCGTGTGTACTGTGTACAGTATGTTTCGAGTACTGTAAAAAGGCAGGACTGCTTCTAATCTGCTGGGAACGGAGAGAGTAGTAATTTCCGCACGTTGCTTGATATTGGTGGGCATTGACAGTTTTATTAGGGGAGACGGAGACATAATCAATAGGCGCCTTTGGAGGAAGAAGAAAAGGGACAGGCTGCGTTTCTTTTCTCTTTCTTCTGGTTTGGAAAGGATCCCCTAATCGCTGTCTTATGAGACGCGTCTGCCAAGTTCGTTTGGTTTTATCAAGGACCTCTTTTCCTCCCTACATGCAAAGTCGCCTCCAGACCCGCACATTCCTACGCACACGCACACACAGCGCGTGCACACATGCACGCCGTGTATACGGCACACACACACACACAGTGTCTGCGCATGTGCACCCGCAGATAAACACACAGCAAACATATGCAAGGCGCCAGGCAGCCCAACAACACACACTTGTGCATATACAGTATAGGCAGTAGGCACATGCACGCAAACACATGTGCCCGTGTATGTGTGCGTGCGTGCGTGCGTGCGTGTGTGTGTGTGACATATTGTATAATGCATGCAGTGCATTATGGATATTAATATGTAGTCCTTATGTGGAGTGCCTCAGCGTATTGCTCATGGATGAAAGTTACAGTGAATTAAAGTATGAGTTATAACTAACATAACTAGATAGAAATTCGGTTGTTATAGCAGCAGCACAGTGCAAAACAAGATCGTAAAGAGATTCATCCAGTTAAAAAAATAGTGACAAAGGTGTAAACATGTATGTATGTGAAGTGTAGGTACAAAAATGGAGTTCGTTGATATGAACAAAATCAAATAACGATATTTGGAATATTATAAGGCAGCGTAATGTTTATTCTGATTTGTTCACATCACTAATAGCAAAAGTTTCACATCTACAGTCTAACAGAACGACATGATGTCGGTGTTGTTTTATGAGCTGTTAGATACATACCTGTCTTTCTTTTTTTAATTTAGATTTTTTTTTAATAAAAAGCCTTAGATTTAAGGGTGATTATATTTGATTATAATTATAATTATATTTCACTATTGAGATGACTTGTGGTTTTCACCTGTACTGTATATGTATCAAGAAAAAATCATACAGTCAGTCAAAATCCTGTGTTAATTTAACTCACAGACCGTATACCCAAATGAACCCGTAACACTCTCTAAATTAAATAAATTAACAGTGAGAATATTATTAGTGTGTGTGTGTACAGTATGGAATGTAAATCAGGCATCTGAAGTCAAAGGAGGAGGCATTAAAGCCAGTGGACCATTCATGGAAGGGACCATAATTTCGATAATTGACCTTAATTCACACAGCAGCCAATTTCCTCTTACGTCATACAGTAGATGCTGGGGGATGTGGGGTATGAATATGAGTATGACCCAAAGGTGACAGGCCTGTTTCCATATTGGATAAAGGCTGATTTTTCAAACTTTGTTGCCAGAAGTGTGCCTTGGAGCCCCAAAAACTAAAGATTTGATTTGCTTTTGTCCACAATTCCAGGCTGGATTTTGGAAACAAAACAGGCAAACATACCATTAATCCTCTACATTCTCTAGTGTAGTAATTTAGGTGATGAATATGTTAACTCTTGCGAGTGTAAACATGAAACCAAATGGACCTGCAAAAGGGTCCATTTGGTTTCATTTTTTACGCTCTCAAAGAGTTACACCTGGTTAACCAACTGTCCATCATTTAGCTGCAGGGGACCACCTGGAACTCTCTCTGATGGACCACCGGTGGTCCCCGGACCACTGGTTGAAAATCACTGATTTATGCTTCTGGTGATCGGTCTGTGTGTGGCAAAGTATGGCATTGACTAATGGCTTTTTCTGACAGCGCAATGCTGTCGAATTGAGGAGGAGGTATACCGACGGTGTAAAGTAACGGTGCTATATGATGACACACAGGTGAGAGTGTTTGTAGGCCTGTGTGTGTGTGTGTGTGTGTGTGTGTGTGTGTGTGTGTGTGTGTGTGTGTGTGTGTGTGTGTGTGTGTGTGTGTGTGTGTGTGTGTGTGTGTGTGTGTGTGTGTGTGTGTGTGTGTGTGTGCCCCCACGTGCGGGTGTGTGAGAGCAGCCAGAGGGGATCTCACCATGGTGTTAAAGTCTGCTAAGCCTCACACCACTCGCTGAATCAAAATGAGGAAACTCTTTTTGGAGAGCAAACTAATAAACTTCTTCTTGAAGGCTCTGACTCCTTATACACATGCAGGCAGTGTGTGTGATAAAGACACACACACACACACACACACACACACACACACACACACACACACACACACACTGCATGACTAGCTTTCAACATCCACCAGCCTTTTTCAGAATGAATGCACATCATCAACTCAGCGATTAATGCGTGTGTTGTTTTTCTGCATACTGTATCTATGCGTGGCTCTATATTAATTAACACGTCTAATTAAGGATGCTAGCTGCATAATACTGTAACTAAATAAAACATCTCACTGTGTCTTCAGTTCCTCTTATCACTGTTAGAATGACTGACATCATCAGTTAAAATATAGGCTATATCTTCTCTGTTTCTAACAGTGCATGGGGGGCATCTGTGACCCAAATGAAACAGCTCGAATTAAAGAGACCTGGAAATGTGTTCAAGGGAATAGAATTGCGTTCCCTGCGTAAATGCATTTTTGCATTTTACCAGACATTTTGTCAGATGATTTATGTATTAGATTTTTTTTTCATGATGATTTCTTGCATGCTAATTAATTTGCTTGTTAATTAAAATCTTGTTGACGCAACTTGTCTATAATTTATACTATGTCTCTAGGCTAATGTAGAAAAGTAATTATGCCAAATAATAGTATTCAACAGAGATTTAAATTAAATCAAAAACAAAAAAAAGGTTTCTTTTAAGGGTATGAAAACTCACATTGCAAAAAAAACGTGTGTATTCTTTTCCCCTCTGTTTCTTTTCTTTCTGTAAGCTATTTTCTCCTTCAAAACTAGGCCTATGTCTTGGGTTCAAATATAAATCGTCCAAAAATAGATTATTTCAAACATTATAACACTGATAAACCTATGTCTATAAGAACAGCAGCTGCAGAGTAGATTTAGAACAGGTTCACAGCACTTTTTTTGCCCTACAGTTAAAGTTAAGATTATAGCCTGAAAATGCATGCAGGTCTTAGAATAAAAAGGGGAAGTTGTTGGAACATAATTGAGAATGTAAATTGAGAATTTTACACAATACATTCTCGTACAAGATTAGATTACACCTAAAACTAACTTAAAAATCATCTCTTATCTTCGGGCCAGGCAGGTATCTTAATCTTACAGGTATAGGAGGTAGATTAGAAACCACCACCGGCACATCACGCCTCACCATTTCTGCAGCAAAACCTGCAAGATGTAAGCGATCCAAAAAAGTTTGACACGAACTTTGCGAGTGAAGCCAGAGTACAGTCGAGTGCAGTACAGTAGTAGTAGGCTAATCGATATGTCCTTCGCGTTCTGCGATGTGATGATGTGGTAATAAAAGTTTCTAAAGTTACAAATCCTCCAGGATCGCTGCAACACGCCGATGATGTTCCGCTCCAGGGGCTGAGTGAGATAGATAGGCTAATAACGGTGATCTCTCTCATCCCCTCCCGTACGTCGCCGCGGCTGTGGCGGCATGTCACGGAGGTTATCAACAAAAGTTCTAGAAACTTTTTAAAAAAATCAAACATGTATCCTCTTACCTTGATTTCTCCTCGGGTTGGCTTGTTTCCTCCGTTTGCCCCGGATCTCTTCCCCTGCCATCATCATAACGTACGGCGCCTGTCTTCCTTCTTCTTTTTTCTCCTAATCTTTGCAAAAAAAAAAAGAAAGAAAAAAAGAAAACACTAGTGTCCCCCAGAGCAGTATAATAATGTGTGTGACTGGGGACTGCTGCAGCGTGTGTATGTGTGCGCGTGTCCTCCGTCGCTGCTGCAGCAGAATGAATGGGGGACTTGGGGGTGAAACATCGCCGTCGGTCACAGCGGGTGACTCAAACACTTGATGGAGCTCCAAGAAGTGCCGACGAGCCGTGACAAGAGTGATGTCATCAAGAAGAGGCTGGCCGTGCCGTGCTGCCGCTGGCTGTGTGTGTGGGTGTGAGTGTGTGAGAGTGTGAGTGTGTGAGCGCGCGTGTGTATGAGTGCGCGGGTCACTTCTTGTCAAGGTACACTACTAAAAGGTATATAACAGAACAGAACTATAACTTAGAACAACACAGCAACTTTCTGTCAGACTATATTTGCATTTACTGGGACTGCTCTGTGTGGTGACATCACGGGCGTTTTTGCCATTAGGCAGACTAGGCAGTTGCCTAGGGCGGCATGAGGGGAGGGGGCGACCACCAGACATGCTTTATACCAGGCTAATAAGCCTCATATGGATAAATACATTATACTTGTCCTCTATAACTAGAATCGAACATTTAAAACACATATATATTAGTTTAAAAATAGATCATAATTGTATCCCTTGGGGGCGCCATTTTACAGGAGATTTCCATGGAGCAGGGAAAATCTTGCCTAGGGCTCCAAATTGCTTAGAAACGCCACTAGGTGACATTACCGGGGTCTCTGTGCGTACAGGGCCTGCATGTTATAGGGTGACCAGATCATCATGTCCCTCTTTGGCGTGGGACAATTTCCTCATTACCAAGATAAGACTTTTCAACCGCCCCACAAATTGAGACCGTGTCCCACATTGTGATTGGGCAGGAACCAGTGTTCAAAATGCCCTAATACTTTTTAGTCAGTCCCCTAACGATTTGTTTTTTTTAATAATCACGCGAGAAGTATTCCCCCCATAGCGCCAAGTTTAGGACCTCACAGCCAGCCGAGCCAGGTGATTCAATGTCTGATTAATCACACATTAAATCACCTGTGTGCAGTCTTAAACATAGGCTACTCTAGCTGGTGAAGGACTACGGATGAGACCCATGATGAATAGCCTGTTTTATTTTCCTGAATTATTTTTTGGAATATTGACGTCAATATGTTAATAATTCGCAAACCACATTTTGTCCCGGTTCCCTGCACTCGACTTGTGCCACCCACACATGCAACACTTTCTGTCCCTCAAAGGAACAGTTTTGGACCTGGGCTGGTCGCCCTACCTGTCCTGCATGTGATGATCCGAACGCAGTGTTGCATTCGTGCCTGCAGCCTGAGAGACTTCACTTCACTTCACTTCACTGCATGGACGCCCCGCGGGGAGACAGCAGAGAGTGAGAATACTGCCGCTTTGGTTACAACCTTTCGAGTGTGTGTGACATGATTACATCTGTTGTCATTTCGCTCGCCGTTGGCTGTGGCAATGCAAACGCACGACTACCTACCTACACGTAGGCCTGCGTTGATTTGTTATGCCAGTGAATAATGGGAATTCCACCCATTAGGAGGAAACACATCATGAACATGCGGTGGGCATGGTCATAATTAACTTAAAAGATGTAGGCTACTTGTTGATTTTAGACCTAATTTCCTTGGAAACACAGAATTTTTTTAAAAAAATGTCAAAATTTTACCATGTGATTAATATACCTTAGAGATGTTGTGTGGACATGATGGTTTCCCCCATTCTGTGTTTTCTAGAAATGTAGGTCTGAAAAAAACATTAACATGGTGAAACACAACTTGATGGCCGTCATCAGGCTATGTTTCACCATGTTAATGATTTTTCATTTAGGAGCCTTTTTCCTGAGTGTGTAGGCCTACATTTGTACGGTCTCAGAAAAAAAATCTTAAATTGTCGGAATTCCCCTTTAATGACAGTAAAATGTTGAAAATCGGTGGAATTCCTCTTTAAATCCAATGAGATCGGGAGAGAAAAAAAGGTGTTGCTCGAGTAGCCTAGTCATCTCGTTACCGATGTGTCAAAAATGAATATATTTGGTGTAGATTTACCACTACATATACAGTAGGCCTATACAGGTGTTAAATCGCACGGATTTCTTTGCGGATCATTGTATAACATGACATTAGGGTTTTTTTTCCCTTCGGGCCGCGGTGCGAGGCCGCAGCAGGTTATGTTAATGCGTTTTTTAGGGCCTGTATAGATTGTTGATTGCACATCGCACCTGTGCTCCAGTACCCTGGTGTGGACCCCCGTGTTGTGCTCCATTCAGCCTGGATGGCTGTAGGAAGTGGTGCATTGACGGTCCTTTGTCTACCCACTAACCTGCAGATCTGTTTTGCAACTGAAAAAAACATCCGAAATAAAGAAGCACGCAGCGACCCCCAACCTTGGCCATTTCTTCTGACCCACTCCGTGATCCACAGCCCCCCACCTAGCATCGCTCTTCCTCGGCCTGTGCTTAATGCTGCGTATGTAGGCTAGTAGGACCACCTTTCACCAGCACACAATGTAGCTACTGTAGCGGTAAGAATGGACGCAACGGACAGACCAATTAGTTACACCACTAAAGACAGTGGTTTTCAACCAGTGGTCCTGGGACCACCAGTGGTCCTTGAGAGGGTTCCAGGTGGTCCCCCAGGCTAAATGATGGACTTTGAGACCGTAAACATGAAATAGGCTACATGAAATTCTGTATAATAAAATATTCACCTTCTGCAGTAGCCCAAGTCTACACAACTAGAGAATGTAGAAGATTAATTGTCATTTTGATCTGGATGTTTGACTGTTTTGATTCCCAAATCCAGCCTGGTGTTGTGGGCAAAAGCAAAAGAAATCTTTAGTTATGGGGTCTGTGGGGCTAAAAATGTCCCCAAATGGTGGTCTGTGGCTCAAATTCTGAATAAAACAGTGGGCTGCACTAAGACATAACACACTAGTTGTTTTGTCCCTCCACGTCAAAACATTTCTGTTTAAAACTTAAAGTATGAAATTTGATGATTGATTGATGGATTGATATTTTGATTGAGAAAATATATTAACAGTTTGGACAATTAGCATGTTAACTGTGAGTGAGACTGTAGGCAGGCCTACACTATGAAGCATTTTCTAGTATGCTTGTTTATTACCATGTCAATTTCACAAAAAACATTCAGAGACTTACAAATATTCACTTGTAGCCAAAAGCAAGAACGTATAGTGGAGGTAAACAGGAAATGAAAAATATACACTGAGGGGGGAAGGGAGAATCAGATTAGGTTGATTTCATATGCATGCCCTATCTATCTATCTATCTATCTATCTATCTATCTATCTATCTATCTATCTATCTATCTATCTATCTATCTATCTATCTATCTATCTATCTATCTATCTATCTATCTATCTATCATAGTGATAGTGTTATAGAGGAATGCCACGTTAAACAAAGCTCTTGTGTCCCTCAGCATCATGACTAATGGACTGTTAATAGGTCACAGAGGAGAAAGCATCCCTGAAGGTGGCGAGGAGACAAGGGAAGGGAGCAGGGGGCCGTAAAGAAAGAAAGGGACAGAGAGGTCAGGGTCCTTTGTGATGGGACGGATGGATGGATGGATGTATGGACGGAGGAGGGGAGGGGGTCCATAAACCTGGGAGATGGGGGTGAGGAGAGAGAGTAGAGAGTGAAAGAATAAGGTGTAAGGAAACTTCAGGGGGTCCTGCTCCGTAAAATCCTCTCTGTCGTGTTCATTTGACTCAGAGAGTTATAGGCAAAGTAACAACAGGTTCCATTTGGTTTCATTACAGTTAGCTCTGTTAACAAATCTATAAGGGTCCACTTGGTTTCGTTATACTTTGCTCTCAGAGTTAAAAAAAAAAACAAAAAAAAACTAAATGGTCCATTTGGTTCCAGTTAAATTAACACAGGAGATTATTTTCTACCGTGGTCCCCATTACATGGTGTCTACGTGTTTGTTCCAGTCGCTCTGTGTAAGTGAAACAACATTTCAAACGTTGTTGTTCTTAAACAAGACGTCCGACTTATTTAAATTATTCATCAACTCGCGGCGGTGGACAAGCGAAATAGTTTTTCCTTCGAATTTCTGTTAAAGTGTGCACGGCCCATAACAAGGAGGGGTGGCTTTGTGTTTAATAGCTTAAAGATGCTGCGTGGGTGTGTGTGCGTGCAGGGATCCACGGGGGTTATGCCATTCAGTCGTTAAAATATATCATTTTATTGTCATGTTTTTCATCCCCTGAACTGTCTCATAAGAATGCAATTTTACACCGTATTGATTCGTTTTTTTTCCTCCGTCGCCAACTTCCAGAGTGCACATGTGTAATAAATGTGTAAATCAAACCCAAATTATTATACTAAAAGTTCCCCTCAGCCGAATAATGATCCCAAATCTATTGTGGCGACGGAGTCTATAGTGTCACATAACCGTGTAGTAGATCACATAATATGTGATCTACTATATGTGATATATGTCAAACTCAAGGCCCACAGGCCAAATGAGGCCCGTGAATGAATTATTGGAAATCAATGTGTTAGTGAGGATCATAGAAAGGGAAACTGAGCTTTAATAGCCAGGTTTGTGTTTTTAATGCATGTGCCGTTTCATCTTTGCATTTATCATGCTATTTAAAAATGAAATTTCGTTTTCTTCCTGTTTCCCAGGGACGTCCCTGTAAACTGATGCCCATGTGTTGAAACAGCTCCGGCCCTCGACTTGAACCAATTTTTCCATCTCGGCCCACTGTGCATTTGAGTTTTACATCCCTGGTGTAGATGAACACACGGTGTTGTCACATACGCGTACCGGTATGTACACACACACACACACACACACACACACACACACACACACACACACACACACACACACACACGTGCACAACATGAGGGGGCGGGGGGGTGGAGGAAACACTCCCACTGGGGTTTTGTCCCTGCCTGTGGCCGATGGGGTTCAAAGCTGCTGGCATGGGGAGGAGATGTCTTTAACAGCATATTAAGCAGGAGTTAATTATATGCCAACCTAAGCAACAAAGGAGAGGCAAAGGCTCTCCTTTTGAATGGCAAGACAAGAAAAGAGAAAACTCATTATGCTGACCGCTTTTTTTGCATCTGAAAAACCACTGTTCCTATTTTGGTATTTCCATTTGTATCCCCGCAGAGCAGCAGAGGTTAAGTCATGTCGCAGGGAAATGGGGAAAAAATAGTGTCTGAGCTCACGCAATCTTTGCATCAGTGCAGAGGTCTATCTATGCACTCTCACTTATGTCTAATAACGTCAGACGTCAACACGTTTTGGAAATAGATTATAACAGTAGCAAGCCGTTAAACGTTGTGTTAAAACGTTAGGGGCTGTCTCACCCATACTAAAGACATTCTTAGCTGCTGACCAATAGTCATAGGAATTTTTGGTGACTTATTCATTAGATTGCTTAATCTACAAATCTGTAGCATTGAGTTTGCATTTTCAATTCGGCGAGGTTGAGAACTAGAGGTACTAGGAGGTTGAGAACTAGGATTCTGAAGATGACTTCACAATGGCTTCTGGCGCTTTAGACTGTCAGAATGAAAGAGAGTTTACAAGGGATGTTGCTCATCATTTTTCAAGAAATACTACATTCGGCTTGGGAAAACGCTGTGTGACTAATCAACTAACAAAGTCTTTGTCAACTATAAGACCAAGCACCAACCGATGAATCCATTCTTCGGCAATATGAGTGGACAGACCTATAAAACATTTTACTGTTGTCTGAAAGATGAAATACTGTCACAATATGGCACGCCTTTATGTCTATTGAACGTTTCTCATCTCGTGAGGAAAGAGCTGTAGTCTACGCTGTCTGCATCATTATGTTCATCCTGAAAGCATGTCCTGTGATCAGTATTTGATTATCTAATTTGACTGCGAGGCCTGGATAAATGTAATGATCTGCCCATTGTGAAAGTCTTATTCTTAATGCACTGTATAGGCTGTACGGCTTGGTCAGTTGTAGTAAAACTACCAGTACAGCTGCAAATGGAAGACATGATATATGTTATATCTCACATTGTACAGCAGTGGTTTTCAACTAGTGGTCCGGGGACCACCACTGGTCCTTGAGAGAGTTCCAGATGGTCCCCAGGACCATGGAGTCCTGGACCCTTGCGGGGTCATTTGGTGTCATGTTTAGACTCTCAAGAGTTAAAACATCCGTCATCTGAGCTCTCGAATTAGCCCAAGTCTACACAACTAGAGAATGTAAAATATCAATGGCCATTTTGATCTATGTTTGCAAAATCCAGCCTGGAATCGTGGAGAAAACCAAAAGAAATCTTTAGTTTTGGGTCTGTGGGGTGAAAATGCCCTCAAATGCTGAATAAATAGTGGGCCCTGGTATCAACATGGTTGAAAACGACTATTGTACAGTACACATATGTTTGTGCTGTAAAAGAATTGGCTATAATTCAACAACAAATCCTGTAATAGGCTTATGTGTATGGGTAATATTGCCCATGGTCAAATGCAGGTAAACCTTTTAAACTTATTATTCAACGATAACATCCAAATAATTTTAAAAACCAAGTCCATTGTTGTCCATATTCTTGAACTGGAACAAATACCCTTGTGGAAAAAGAGTTTGGGGAAACCCAACACCTAGAGCATAAACTGTTTAGAACCTGCATCAGTCATTCCCCTCAACTCAGCAACATGTCACATGCTTTTCTTTTTACTTCTCCTTGGAAAAGGCCATCCTTTGTCAACTTGGCTGTACTTTCAAATGCGCGAACAGAGCTTTGATCTAGTGTTATAAATATTATGAGTTGGGTCCTTGGCTCCGTTACACAAAATGGGTGATTTAACAAGTGGGGATGGCGGTCACGTTAATTGTTGCTTTCACGTATACTTTCCCAGGAATCCACAGTGGTCTGTACTTAATATTTGTGCCGTAAATACAACCCCCATGCACCCCCACCACTCCCACCCCCTGTACAGCCCTTTTACTCTGCCCCTGCTGTTGTAAATGCGGTTTTGAAATCACAAATCTGAGATGTGTCAGATCCCAAATCAGTTCCCTCTCGGGGGAACTTCCCCCTGGAGCGAATGAGTCAACTTCAACATGTCTGCCAGGCTATGGTGGCTGTCTGTAGCGCGTGTGCCACGCCACAATGCCACCGTGCCAATACAGCCTGAGCCTCCTGGGGCCCCCTGAAGCAAAGGAGGAGCCAACACTGTAAAAAGTAAAGCTGCAATCTTATTTGAATTAATACAATGTTATTTCAAGTTCACCACATTCAAACCCCGTAATCCCAGTTCAGGCAATGATTCCTAATATTTTTAAAAAAAAAAAAAAAAAAAAAAAAATCCCTTAAGAACATGCATGATTTTTCAAGTTTTTTTTCCCAAGTAATTGTTGTTGATATTTTGGAATATCCAATGTAGTTAAGCAGTAGGCCTACATATGCAGTGGTTAACCATGGAGACATGTAGACTCTGGTGTCAAGTAGGACTCCTGCTACTTGATAAGTACATCCATAAGTACAACATCTCCCCAGGGCAAGCAGGGATTCCATTCTTGAATGACCAGTTGATGTTTGGTCTCATGTGGAAGACCCACAACCAGGTTCAAATCCAGGCTAGGACACCAGTGCATTATAGCAGCTTAAGGGCTAGTTAGCGACCATAAAAAGGACAGTAAATAAGCAAACCAATAGCTGTGGTATTCTGCATAATGGACACTCTTAAACCTTAGTGATTGATGGCTTACGCTTTTCCTGGATTACAGCATCAATTAAATGGTTGAAAATGTAAGTGGTTGTATAAAGTGGAAATTCTTGCGAGGATAATAACTCTCATTTTGTCTTTGTGATGCGTCGACTTTCGCAAGTCGTTTTGGAGGCACACGGTGCGATGTTGACAGCTTGAAACTTTGCATGACAGCTTTCTTTGTGTCTTTCTCAGATCTTTGCTCCGTTGTATTGTTTCAAATAATTTGTAAATGCTCTAAAACACAAACAAAAAGGGATTTAAAAAGTAAACGCAGACTTTTCTCTCGAGTAGTGTTCTCTTCTCTTAGTGCGTACAGAAGCCTGGGGGTGCCAAATCTGCCAGTCCCCAGTACTGACCACAGAAGGCCCCGTCCAGGAGCTGACCTCACCAACAGTGGCCGCTCATTCGCTTTTACAGCGACTTACTGTGGCTCTTAATAGGCCGCCGGGACTGGCCCAGACGAGAAGTAGGATGAATTATAATGTACAAGGAAGGAGCACTTTTTTATAATTAAGTGTATATAGGAAAAAGAGCAAGGAAAATACAAAGTGAATGAGCTGTTGCGTGTTTAGCTAATTAGTTAGGCTGCCTTACGATAAGTCTGGGGTTAAAGTTTGTTGGACGGTGATGGCGGTGGTTAGTTACTCTAGTCTGCATACGACTGGAACAGTGTGACAGGCTAGCTCTGGTCCAGAGCTACACTGCTTCTATAAGTCTGGCTTGCATTGGAGCTCTGCAACATACAATGCAATCTGCCATTACTCGACCTGACCAGCCTCTCTTCTGGAGTGGATATACAGTATAAAGAACGTTTTACATACTCACACTCAAAACAAACACGGCTTGTGTCATTAGAAAGCCTACTTTCCTTTGTGGAAACACCCTGAGCCACCCACCACATGGCGACTTTTTGGCCAGAATTGTTTTCACGGAGGAAAAATTAGTCCCTATGAAGGTTTTCTCTTGGCAATATCGATAGAGGGCGCAAATTCTGGTTGTTTTTCCGGTGAAAAACAAAAGTCAATTTTATCCGTGTGGTGGGGGGGGGGGGGGGGGGGGGGGGCTCAGAGTGTTTACACTAAGGAAAGTAGGCCTTCTAAGCTGTGTTTGTTTTGGTGAGTAGGTAAAAGGTTCTTTATATATCCACTCCATAAGAGAGGCTGGTCGGGTCGAGTAATGGCAGATTGCATTGTATGTTACTGAGCTCCAATGCAGGGCAGACTCAAAAGCAGTGGAGCTCTGGACCAGAGCTAGTGACAGGCTATCATGCACTGTACTGTATGTAGCTTTTACCAGGCTGTGGTCCTGGAGGTAGTGATGAATGAATATTATGGCCTGTTCATACATACTTGCTCTCAGGCTGTGCTGCTCTCTAGTGGCTGGAAGGAGATGCTACATATCTGTCACTGAGCAGCACACCGGAATGGTGAGAATAAGCAGGCTCCCCTTTGTTCTAAAACAAGAATCTGTGGTGTGCTTAGTCGTGGTCCTGTGAATTGATATATTATGGACTCGTCTCTGGTTCCCCCATGAGTCTCCCAGATGGAAACCTTTCTGTCTGTGTCTTCCCCCTGGAAGTTGTGGCCAGATATGGCTCATTACCAATGCTTGAGCAACAGGGAGACTTGTTGTTAAGACATGTGAGTGTTGGTAATACCGCACAAAGCATCAATAGCAGTCGGCACAGCGGCACAGATACACAAAGCAAATAAAGGAAATGCACCAATGTCGCATCCATCCCAAGCTGAACAAAATTTATTCATAAACGGGTGAAATATAATACATTTGTATAAAAATGTAGAAAATTGTACACAAAATATAATACTTGGCTTTTGTGTGATATAGTAAACACTACTATTATAGCTTTTCTTTCTTTCTTTCTTTGTTTCTTTCTTGCTAAATGTGTGATTCTTTTGCCAGCAAAAAAAAGTCTGATTGAAGGATGACAGTTATCAAACAAAACAAAACAAAACAAAAACACAAAAAGAAGGCAACGTCCATCCAAAGTTCATCAATATAAAAACACGATTTTATACAAAACATCTCATACATTCTAAGGAACAGCACTATCAGTTCATGTTCGTGTCCTTATTGCTGGTGTTAGTGTTGTGTTAACGTAGGCCACTTCAGCCTCTTTTTTTTCTATACTCAAAAACGGGTTCGTTAAATTGTCTTTGGTAGATTGTACACTTTTTACATGCTCAAGGCACAAATGTTAATGTTTAGTAATGCTTGGTAATTGTTTGAAGCTACAAACAGCTACAGTATATGCACAGCTAGATAGTTGCAGAAGAAAATATAGCCTCAACAAATGTCCATATAGTTGTGCCCAAATGTATGAAAGCCCAATATGGAGAGAGAGACAGAGAGCCGTGAGTTCTCTCTTGGCAATGTGAACTAGGCAATTGCTATGAAGAAAAAGCTTTAGAAATGCTGAGAAATCAATTTAACTTAAGCCTTTTTAATTAAAAACACTTTTGTCGGGGGAAATGGGCTTTCATATAAATGTGTTCTTGAATGACTATGAAAACAAATACTGCCAGTACCCTCACATCATGGTCAGAAGTGAAGATCGTAGATTATGAAACATCTAAAGAGAGAGAGAGACCTTTCCACACAGTGCTGTAGTCAGTGCAACGCCACATAAACCTCTACTGCCTGC
This sequence comes from Benthosema pterotum, assembly GCA_039105355.1. Classification (NCBI taxonomy): domain Eukaryota; kingdom Metazoa; phylum Chordata; class Actinopteri; order Myctophiformes; family Myctophidae; genus Benthosema; species Benthosema pterotum. The sequence goes on along the minus strand of CM076971.1, from coordinate 3,928,930 downwards.
CCGGCTCTATAGTGTGTACTTCAACATAATGCAACTCAAAATGGCACATACTAGTACCTCAGACAGTGTGTATTTCGTACAATATGAGTTTTAATATGCTTGTAGCTTGTTCCAAAAGCCCCACCCGCCCTCCCGCCCTTCTCCATTTCATCTGAGTTCAGTTAGGAACAGCGGCTCTCTCTGGGTTCAAGCAACGGTGCAGTGAGTAAAGTCAAACATGGGATTCGTACAATCGCCACAGCCGTGCTATGAATGTACCTCAGCGGCCAAAAACCAAAAGCCGCTATTATTATTATTATTATTACGTTCAAAGTCAAACCTCAACCGGTTCAGGTCTTGTTCAAAAATCTCCCTCAACTCAGTCACATGCACAAGCAGGTCATGATGATAAAAAAATATAACCTTCCTACTTAGTTGTATTAGCGGTGTTGCATGCAGGAATTAGAACAGGGGTTTTCGACGAGTGGTCCGGGGACCACCAGTGGTCCCTGAGAGGATCCCAGCTGGTCCCCAGCTAAATGATGGACAGCTGGTAACCTAATGGACCCTTATAGATCTGTAACCCTTGAGAGTGTTAAAATGCTCAATTTTTACGCTCTCAGGAGTTAAATTATATTTAAACTTCTTATCTCTCCTAAATTGTGGACAAAAACTTGAAAGTCCTTGCTTTACTGTCCGAGAGACTAAACTCAACATCAAATGGTGGTCCGTGGCTAAAATAAAGAATTAATAGTGGCCCGTGGTATGAAAAAGGTTGAATACCACTGAATTAGAATATCTACTGGCTCACATTAAGGTAATGACGCCATGTTGTGAGCTTGTAGATGTGCTATTCTCAACGTGTGACCAGTGCGGTGCGACAGAGCATGGATCGGGGCGTTAGACACATTGGCAAGGCACTTTCTACGAGGCTTCATAAGACACACTGGTGACAAAGAGTTAGACAGCTGCTTTAACAACACTTACAGTAAACATGTGAGGAGTGCAAACTCTATCTGGAAAGGCCACTGCACCATAATTAGATCACCGAATATTCAGTGTGTGTGTGTGTGTGTGTGTGTGTGTGTGTGTGTGTGTGTGCGCACGTGCACACATATGCAAATACTGATATGTCACTGGTATGCAATGAGCTGTTCCCTGACAAAGAAGAATTCCATAGCAATACTTGTAAAATATTGAATAGCACTGATTCATTGTTATTTTTCAGTCACTAGAAAATAGGTTTTTACTCTTTTACTCTACTCAGGAAAAAAATAAACACATTGGCCTTCAGAATTCAAGCAGTCCATTGTGAGACAGCGGAGGAGGAAATTCCTCGCCGTCCACATTGTCATATACACAGCATATATAAAGGTATTATTATTATTATTATAAAACCTATTTACATGTACCATTCTCTGCTCCACTGTTGCCACAGTCCCATGTGACTGGAATGCCTGTGTGGAAAATGTTCAGTATCTAATTCATACCAGGCACAGGGGGTGATTTATACTTTTTGTGGGTTTGTGCGCTGGTGTTTTGTGTGTACCAAAAATAGACGATCTACAAGCTCACGACGTAGGCAAATTTGCGAGCTCGTAAATAAGCTATCTTTGGTGCAGGACACCAGCAGTGCATCCATGTTTGTCAGGCAATACAGTTCTGCTTCTTACAGTAGGCACTACTAGGCACAGAAATACAGAAGTACCAAGGCAGTGGGGAGAACACATAGTCAGGGGGGTTTCACTATAGGCACCTTTGGTTTAAGGTCTTGGGGCAGGGGGTTGATAGAAACATTGTGCGTCCAAGAGAAACTTAGCCTTCACGAGCCGCAGACTCATGAAAACAAACGATTAACTCCTCATACAGGGTCCCAGCATGCCCCAGTCTCATGGGGTTTAGACTAGCTTGGCTCCGGGCGTGTGTAACTGTGGACTTTGAGCACTAGCATCCTTTCGATGAGCCCCTTATTCAAAAGTGGCTGGTGAGAATAGCATACAGTATGTATGTACCAGGTACATAGGCACATAGGCATAGCCCCTAATGGGCTAATAACATTATACTCTTCTGTGTTCATAGGACACCCTTTAAGAACTGGCCAAAAAGCCTCTGTAGTCTATAATAATAACAGCTGCCATCCAAGAGGGCTCATTGTCCTTACGACAGTGTGTTCAGGTATTTGTTCTCCCCGGCCAACGAGGTAAGCATGGACGTCATGTCCCCCACCGCCATGTTGGACAGGGCGGAGCCCGGGGCCAGGGTGATGGAGTTCTGGGGGGTGGTGAGGCGCGACGAGGCCTGCGACGAGGAGCCGCCCCCCTGGAGGGGGTTGCCGCCGGGGATGGGGCTGAAGGAGGTGGACTCGGCGTCGTCGATGATGGAGGCGAAGTCTATGTGGGCGTTGTCCAGGTCCAGGTTCTCCAGGGCGTTGGAGACGGGCCCGGACTCGGGATAGGGGGCCAGGGAGGCCGACTTGGCGCTGTCGTGGGCCGCCGTGTTCATGTTATGCTGCTGCTGGCTCAGACACGGCCCCCCGCCGCCGCCCTGGGGGTCCACCATGTGCTTGTTCATGTCCATGTGGATCTGGCCCGAGTAGTACATGTTGTTGTTGTTGTTGGAGGGCGAGAACATGTCGCCGCCGCCGCCGTGCTGGGGGTGCTGGACCGGGGGGAGCCGCACCGCTCGCCGGGGGCTGGCGGTGGAGTGGACGGGGCTGAGGTGAGGCGGGCTGCCCAGGTACCCCGCGGACGAAAGGCTGTTCTGGCGGCTCAGAGGTTTGCGTCCCTGCGGGGGCCTGGGGGCCACCATGTCCTGGCCGTAGCAGGAGCCCTGGAGACCCATCATCTGCTGCTGCTCTTTAGGCCTGGCCTGCTGGCCGCCCATCACCACGTTCTGGTTGGGGTAGGAGGAGGAGTAGGAGGCCTGGCCGGGGTAGAGGTTCTGGTTGGGGCTGTGCTGCATCAGCGGGGTCTGTCCGCCGCCCCCCATGACCTCGCAGTTGTCGGAGAGCGGCGGAGCTTTGATGCCGACGCCCTGCTGCTGCTGCTCCTGCTGCTGCTCCCACATGAGCGCCTGCTGCGACTGCACGTAGTTCCTCACCATCATCTCCTTCACCTGCATCATGGGGGTCTGGGACCGCTGGCCGTCGGGCAGCTGCACCGAGCCGGCGCAGCCCAGGCTCAGGGGACCACCTCCTCCTCCGCCTGCGCCGGGGAAGCCCTGCCCCTGGGCCTCCATCTGACCGTGGTATTCGCAGCTGGGGTTGTTGTTGGTGCCTCTCATCATGCCCGTCTGCTGAGCGTAGACCTGGTTCACCTGAGGGAGCGTCCGCTGCTGCTGAGGGTGCTGGAGCTTGGAGTTTTGGCAGGCGTCCCCGCTCCCCATCCCGGGATGGAACTGCTGCTCGGGCTTGATGGTGAGTTTGTGGTGGGTCCCGTCCGGGTTGCTGTAGAGCTGGTTGTTGTTGAAGTGGGCCTGTGATTGTTGGATGCTGGGGTCTGCGTACTGCATCCCTCCTCCTCCCTGGTTCTGGAGACCGACGTGCCCGGAGGTTTGGGCGTGGGGCTCGCCCCAGGGACCCGTCCCAGCTTCCCCACCACCACCTTGGCCCAGGCTGGGGTAGTTGGGGCCGGAGGGGCTGAGCTGACAGGTGCTCATGCTGTACTCGGCCTGTTGGAGCAGAGCGTTGGACATGCCCTCCGGATGAAGCGGTCCAGCCTGACCCATCTGGCTCCTCTGGTTCTGGTAGTGCCGCTGCTGCTGGAGGAAGGCCTGGTCGGGGCAGGCCAGAGCGTCGTGACTCGGGGACAGCTGGTTGGACGGAGGACCTCCGCGCCCTCCCCCTCCTCCCAGAAGGTGCTGCTGCTGCTGGTATCCCATGAAGCCTCGGTCTCCGCCGGTCGCCATCATCATGGAATGTTCCCTGGCCTCCTGGTGCGCGGTCGCCGTCTCCACCGCCATGGCTTCCATCATGACGTTCTCGGTGATGCTGGGAGGCCGCGGCGAGTACATGTGCCGCGCCACGTTGACGTCGGAGCCGCCGCCGCAGTGCTGCAGCGCGTTCCTGCGGCCCATCATGGCCATGTTGCTGAGGCTGTTGAAGCGCTGCACCTTGGGCAGCGCCTGGGGGTCGCCTGCTCCTGCCGTGGAGCGGACCGGGTCGCTGGCGCGCCGCACGCCGTTCCCCGGGGCCTGGTGGGGGTAGATGACGCCGGTGCCGTACTCCGTGGCGGTGTTGTTGTTGGCGCTGTGCCGACGGGGTCCGCCCTGCTGGAGGAAGGGAGGCAGGGGCTGCCCCTGGTACTCGCTGAGGAACCCTCCTCTCCTGGCCGGGGTGCCGCCCGGCTGCTCCATGTTGGGTAAAGGGGTGGGCGGAGGGCCGCCGGTGGCCGCTGCGTATTTGGCCTTGAGGCTGTATTGCTGGGCAGGAGTCAGGCTGGGCAGCCCCGGCAAACCACCACCACCTCCGCCACCGTGGGGCGCTCCTCTGCGGCTGGTCTCAGGAGACAGGGGGTCTCCTCCTCCTCCCCCACCTCCTCCCCCCTGCTCCGGGCCGAGGAGGTGACAGCCTCCTCCTCCCCCACCTACTCCTCCTCCTCCTCCCACTCCTCCCATCTGCGAGACGTCGCTGGAGCGGCGGCTGGACAGGTAGGGAGAGGCCATGGAGGAGCGGCGGCTCACGGTGTAGGCGGAGCTCAGGCTGCTGGTGCCGCTGCCTCTCCGGTCGCTGGTGGTGCACGCCAGAGAACCGGCACCGGCGCCGCCGCCCGCCAGCTCGTGATTGGACAGCTCCATGACGCGGCGGTTAGACAGCAGCGGAGACGGAGCGCACATCCCCAGCATCTCCCCTGAGCCTGCCAGGACAGAGATGAAGGATAAGAACAGGGAAAGAAGAAGTGGGTCTTCATTGATGCTTTAAATTAGAATTCCACCTCAACATATTTTTTTTTTAACTTCATTTGCAGTTGATTCATTTCCAAAAAAGAGGTTGAGTTGTTATTTAGTGAAAAAAAACTCCTTAATGGCTGTTCCCCTACCCCAAAATAAGCTTCGCATTTTTGCTATATTGTCTCTCCGTCATGCCAGTAGTGTGCTGACACTCACATTTTCACCTTTGGTTTGCTTTAAAATTTTATAAACAAATACCCCCCCCAGTCCAAAACAGCTAGAAATCAGCGAATTTAAACCAATTAATTAACACTCATCTTTAAATTTCTCATCTTTTAAATTTAATAACAACCTAAAACATGAACCTTGGTTGAAATAAAACAAAGTTGTCCTTTAACATGCTGAATTAAAAAACAAAAGACAATGCCTACATAATTATGTGAACCATTGCATTTAATATATGAATAAGCCCATAACTCGGGACACGGGAGCTAATTTTGAACATGTATGACAATATTCACCCATAAATAGGATGTCGTGTTGAGCTAGCAAGGGGTAAGAATCTTACCAGGCAGTGCTGGTAGCTTGTTACTGGCACAGCGGCCTGGTGGGTTGGGCCTGCGGATTTGCTTCAACTTGTCGATCTTCAAGTTCTCCAGCCTCTTCAGAGCCTGGGCGGACATGGCCACACCTCCTGCTTCCCCTCCACCACCTCCTCCTCCACCCCCACCACCTCCATCCTCCAGCGCTGTGAGGTCCTCCAGGCTGCCTGCAGCGTTCAGGTTCATCTCCACGCCGCTGTCGTTGTTGTTGGCGCTCCCCAGTGGAGAACGCTCGCTACTGCAGGAGGACTGACCTCCTGGGCTGGGCTGGGACTTCTGGGAGAGTAGAACAGGAGGGATGAAGAGTGAGTTAAACACAGCAACAGCAAGATGAATGAACTGTTACAAAATCCTTACAGAATAAGAATAGTCAATGGAATACAACCACCCTAAAACCTAGTATCTATAATACAACCACAGGACTACTATCTGTACCAACACTTGAGCAGATAGTGATATTTTCTCTATAGGTTTTGAGGGGAAAAAATGCTGCCATTTGTTCCAAAGTGACTGGAAACAATTGCAACTATTTATTTGTTTTTTTTATTTATCTATTTATTTATTTAAGCTCTATACCCTGTTATAATGATGCAATGTGACATAACTATTCAAAAATGCAGCCTGTACCTACCCCCCTACAACTGTACATACGTATAAGCATTTTCAACTATTTATTGTATTGAATTTGCTTTGGCAATGTAAACGTTTGTTTTCCCATACCAGTGAAGCTCTTTTGAATTGAAATGAATTTGAGTGAGTGAGTGAGTGAGTGAGTGAGTGAGTGAGTGAGTGAGTGAGTGAGTGAGTGAGTGAGTGAGTGAGTGAGTGAGTGAGTGAGACACGATAGTGAATCCAGGCACCCTTTTTTTCCATTTGTCAAATAATGTATCATTTTGGCGATTTTCTTTGAAAACGTCTTCTTCTTCGGCCCCAGTGATTTTATTCTGCATTAGCCCGTGACTAAATGATGATTTACGTTGCGGCGTTCGCCATATAATCAAACAATGCATTCCTGAGGTAGAGGCCCAAACAGCCGAGTGGTTAGGAGGACGCATGGTACCAGATGCTCTCTAATGTATCTGAAACCGAGTCGCCCGGTTCAATTCCTGGCAGATACCATCTCTCTTTCCATCTGTCTGTCTCCACTACAGTATATATGTATCTATTAAAAACAAGCCAGCGCTACAGATTTAAATAACTAAATAAAATAGAAACAATACATTCGTAAATCATCAGGCTTACTATCTATTTGTCAGGACTTTATTGGGAGGATGAGCCCCTTGAGATGCAGCATCTTGTTTTAAAGAGGGGGGTCCTATAAATTTACTACGCAGTGTCTGTAAGTAATATAGACCTGATGGGTCGGCTAATTTATAATTAGCTGTTTTTTATGACATCATGGTTGCTATAAAAGGAGCGTTTAGCTCACCAGCGCCGTGTCAGGAGCCAGCAGTTTGCAGTCCTCTCTGCTGCGGTTCTCCTCTTTCTCCAGCAGCAGTTCGGAGCCCCCCTGGCCCCCGCCGGGGGTCATGGCCGACCCCGGGGGCCGGGGGGGACCCGTGTCCCCGCGGTGCTTCTTGGTGATGTGGGCCTCAGGCCCGTGGACCGTCTTCACGTGCTTCCGCAGCGAGCTGGGGTCCGTGTAGCGCTTAGTGCAGCCTGGGATCTTACACACGTAGGGTTTCTGTAATGGGGGAAAGGCCCAGGAGTCAGTCAGTCAGACACAGGGGTTGACACGAAGGTCTCTGAGGCACTTGTCCATCGGGCAAGTGCAAGTCAGGTTCTACTTGCCCTCAGCTCATGGTCACTTGCCCCCCAAAAATATATTGTAAATTTTGCAGATGTAACTCTTGAGAACGTAAAAATGAAACCAAATGGACCCGCAAGGGTCCAAAATTCATCATCTTAATTAGCCCAGGTCTACACAACTAGAGAATGTAGAAGATTAGGTCATTTTGATGTGTATGTTAATTTGCCTGTTTTGTTTCCCAAATCCAGCCTGGAATTGTGGATATCTAGAAAGCAGGGAAAGACACAGAGGCAGAGTGCAATGACTGCCTTCAAGACAAATTTATCTTGTGTTGTGTTATAGTGCACTAAGTTGCACACTTGCCCGATCGGGCAACCAGGTAGCAGTCTTCACTTGCCCCACCATTTTTTTTTACTTGCCCCGGGCAAGCGGGCAAGTGTTAGTGTCAAGCCCTGAGACAGTTATGTTACATGCACTAAACACTAGTAGTGTTGGTGACTAATACACTCAATTCTGTATTAAGCTAATTGTGTGTCACGTTGAATAAAGACCATACCCTGCTCAACTAACTGTTTTTTTCTCCATTGCAGATTAATCCCCTTATAGCTGATCAGATCACCACATCAAGGTTCCCTTGCCATGGTACTCAGCCTTCCATTCAGGTATTGCCATGTCTGCTTATTGTAAGCAACATTTGTTTTTTGTTTTTTTTTTCCCTTCACTTTCGTTACTTGCCATTATGTTTTTGGGGCTTGTTTCTAAAGTGTACATGTAGACCTTATTTGGGCTTGCTTCCTGATGTTTAAACCAGTGATTCCCACATTTATTCACATCAAGGAATCCCAGATTAACATGTAATTGTCCACACTCATCCATCTGAAAATATTTTGTGCTTTCTTCCAAATATTTCAATTTATTCTCAATGTGTTTTAACATTACAGATGCATAACCTCACAATGAGTCACTGTGAGGTTGTAGGTCAGCTATTTTCATTTGTACGTTGTACTTTTCATTTGTACTTGATTTTTACACTTGTTTCTCTTGCAAATCTGGCAACAACTGCAAAGACAGGGAAGTTGTGCATAGGAGCTGCAGCTGCTGCTGCTAAACAATGCTAAAGTTGCTGCTAAAGACTGCTGTCTGGAATTTATCTCAATTTCACTTACAGGACGACAGCCCAACAAATTCGGCTGCTGATAACATTTAGGTGAGTCATTTTGTGATGAAAAACTGTGTTAGTGTGGTAAAGAGTAAGTACAGTAGCAGCTAGTCTACCAACACAAATTGTAGTCTGTAGTGTTTACATGTCATGAGGACATGATGACTTTGGTATCAATTTAGCCGCAATGCAACTCTAGATTATATTATAATTGGGCGGAATCTAAAGTTGCAATTTGGTCCATCAACTCCCCCATAACAAGAATGAATTTTCATTTGTGATTTGCTTGTAAAAATGATTAAAAAAATCCACCATAGACGTTATGATCTACTTTCTGTCAATAAATTCTCTGCAGGTGGAGTACAGGAGTTTGGAAGCGCTCATCATTAGTCACTGAAACAACCCTCTGTACCACTTGTTTAGAATTTGCACATAATGCAGGAGGCACCAGCCCAACCTGTTAATACAAACGAGTGCCTCCCAAGTCCAGCACTTTTATTTACTGAAAAGTAGTCTGCTGTGGATTTTTATTAAAGAGATGCTTTGCGGATAGAAAGATGATAATTCAACCTTTCCATACAGCTGCAATTTTGGTGAGTTTAATTAATATTAAACTCACCAAAATTGAGTTGTTAATATTGTTATGGGGCAGTGGATGGACCGAATTACAACTCCAGATTCAGGCCAATTATAAAAGAATCTAGAGTTGCATTGTGGCTAGTATCAACTCGGATTGACAGAGACGAATGATACCAAAAAGCACCAGCAGGTATCAGTCCTTTTTGGTCTAGTGAGTGGAGTTGAGTGGCATTGAGCTGGTTCTGTGCAGTGGAAAAGCTCTCTTTTAGATTTGCTGGAGTGTGTGTAGCCAGGCAATAGTAAATAAACAAAAAGAGTAACAATGCCCTCTTCTTCTTTCTTTTTTAAAAAGAAAAGTGTGTAGTTTATTTTTATTGTGTAGCCTAGTTTTATTAGTTTTCCAGACAAAGGAGAGAGACAGGAAACAGACGATTGAGAGAGAGAGAAGTGTCACAACATATAACATTAACCAGGAGGAAGAAGAACACCAACAAATGCACCAGAAAAAAAAAGAGAGAACACATTCCTAGACGGGGATAACAACTCACAACTGTTTATGTTTTTTGTGAGGAGTGCACACAGTACCTCGTTGGAGTGCGTGCGGTTTTGATGCTTGGCGCGGTCGGAGGCGTTGGAGAAGGCCTTGTTGCAGCCCTCGTGTTCACACACGTAGGGCTTCTCCCCCGTATGGGAGCGTAGATGAGTCTTCAGGTTCTCCAGCCGGGAGTAGGCCTTGTTACAGCCTTCAAACTGCAACGCAACGCACATCACAGAATAGGGATCACATACTGGTCTTAAAGCAGAAATAACGTGTTTTGTTTTTAAGATTTAAATATGTGGCGAACTGGAAATGTTTTTTATGGATCCCACCAAATTATGTGCCATCGAGGGTTTCTGAACCAATCAGAGGGAGCATGCATCCCTTCAGGCTATGGGATGGCATAGTCCAAGGGATGGCTTATGCTGAGCAAGCCTACTGTATATACATGTGACACAGGCAATGTTTGTTTACAATTAATTGCTCAGCTCTGCCGCTTTACTGCCATGTGACTGTAATCAAGACACCTCAAAGTTATTTCTAATGCTTTGAGCCTCAATCACCACTGATTTATCCAGACCTTGTCATTTCTTTCTGGACTTTGAGAACAGTTTTAGCTGCTGTACAACAATGTCCTGAGGTTGTGGGGTCGCTGATATGCAGATTATTTAATGTTTGAGTCATTATAATACTGATGCCAGATTAAACCAAACTTGTTTCCATTCCATGCCAGCATGGAAACTCACCAATGTCAGACATTGTTAAAAAAAAAATAAAAATAAAAAAAAAAAAGTGGAAATGCAAATTTAGAAGGGAAGACCGAAGAGACAGTGGAATTAAACAAAGTATAGGATGCATTGATCACATCATGGTGAGGACAAAATCGGTTGAGTAGTTTGTGAGAGCAATTTCCATTAAAGCGCATTTACAGTATGCTTTGAAAGCCTGATTGTTCAATGTGGTAATGTGTGGGGATAGAAAACACCCATGGTAGCCACAGAAACGTAAAATAAAGGGGAAAAAGTTGAATTTCATGTTATATGGTTCAAAATCGTATGTACTAGGTGTGTAAATATGTGTTGTGACAGCGTTCAAACGTAAAACACATTCCTCGCTTAAACAATGGAAATGTTTGACCCCTGCACTGTTATGAGAACACGTTAGAACTGCAGTTTTGTTATATTCCTTTCTTTATTTTCATTTCTCTTTTTCTTTCTTCTTGAGGTTAGGATTCGTTCAAGTTGCAGAAATACGAGACCGCCGAAATTATTTTAGACACATTCTTGCTAGTTTCATACTAAAGCCGAAACAGATGCTTTATTATTGCATTCTGAACAACCAGAGAGCTAAGAGACGCACTGTACCGTCTGCATGGTGAAAATAGATGACAGTGTGAAGGACAGAGGCCTAGGGTCACCTCCACTAGCTCACTGTAGAAGCTAGTGAAGAGCGATGCGTTGGTCTGGTCTGTCTTCTCTTATCCACACCCACACCCGTTTTAATGTCAGAAGCAAAACCACCCGCATCTATTTTCAACAACCTGACCTGGAACGACCCGATCCAGCAGAGCACTTTCAAGTGAGAGAGAGAGAGAGAGAGAGAGAGAGAGAGAGAGAGAGAGAGCGCAAATGGAACGAGGGAAGTACTATATCACACACCGACGTGTGGTCGCAAGCGCGTGCACGCACACATACTCACATACACACACAGACACACACACGCACGCACGCACGCACGCACGCACGCTGCATCTGTTCTACTTTGTCCACAACCTCACACATTATTACAGTATCTTGTTACTTTGTTAAAGTTCTCTCTGTCAATCCATTTGCGCTCGCCGTTTCTCTCTCATATGTACTGGGTGTCGAACCTCGTCTTTTTCGTGTCTTCAACCCTTTATCTCCAATCATCAAACTCTTGCCACTCTTTCACTCACTCACTCTCTTGGTTGAGTTGTCTTCTTCAACTAAAAGTATTATTGTTGGTTCTCAATTCCCACTGGACAGGGATTAAAATTTGTATTAATCCCAGGTTTTGGGACGGAATGGGAATGAAACGTCAACTGGAGCGGGCAGGAGCGGCCGGTCCCTCGCCTCATTACATTACCACAGATGAACTTTTCCTGGTACCATATCGTTTGAATTAAAAAGAACACAAAATCCACTGCCTTTCCTATTACTCAAAACAACAGGACAACAGGCGTGGGAGCGCGATGGTATTAACACTTTAACAGATCTGCTCATCATGCGAAAACGTGTGTTGTACCTTTTTATGCATCTATAAGCATAGATTAACTTGCTTGCCACCATCTCATGAGGTATTTTAGGTGTTGAAGTGACTACAAAACCCAGAAAGAACTCACATTTTACAACTATAATTGATAAATTATAAATTATGTAACTTTAAATGCATTTATTTCTGAACAGTGACATGTGAAAATACAGGCTGTTTTGTCAAATGTATTTGCACAAAATCACAACAGAGGATTTTCTATAAATTATTTAGCTACTATTGAACATAATGGGGGCAAGCTACTAATCTGTCAAAGAGTTAAGAATCATTCTCCCAGGAGTGGGACAGGATGGGATATTTTTTTCTCTGGCCTAAGATTGTGACTCCTACCGGTATGTCAGTCTCCTCAGCATATGTAGTACTCTTCTGACACTCCTCTATGTATCCATATAGATTAAAAAAAGTACAACGCCCGTTTTCACGTAATGAGCAGATATAAAAATAAACAATCACGCCTAAACGTGTGAAAAAATCATTTAAAGACGTAGGGAGACCTTAAATTGTCTCTTAGTGTTTGACACAGCTGTCAAAGTAACATTGGCCTCCCTTTGAATTTGCCCCGCTGAAGACAAAGCTGCTCACAGCGGGAGCTCTCCTCTTTGACTGATAAATAATTCAATTCACATGTCACTTCATGACGTGTTATGGAGACAGGAGAATGATGAATGTGACAGTGGGCGTAATGGCTGTCACGCTCATTGGTGATTTACTCTTTGCAGAGTAAACAAGCAGATTAAAAACACAGAGCGTAACATCAGAGGCCGACAGCGGGACATGTGGGACTAAATAGTCAAAGGAGAACTGAATGCCACTCACAGTGCACTTGTGTGGTTTCTCCCCTGTGTGCCGGCGCATATGAACCACCAACATATACTGGGCCTTGAACGGCCTCTGCTCTCGAGAACACTCCTGCCAGTGGCAGACGAACTCCTTCTTCTCCCCGTGGATGTGCTCGTTGTTGATGTGCTGTAGTGGGACAGGCAGGGAGAGGGAGATTAATTCATTCATTTGTTCATTGGTTCATTCATCGGTTTATTCATCCATCCATCTGCAACAGGAGAGGCATCCTTGACACATCACACACCGCAAAGCCTGATTTATACTTTCGGGGTCCTATTTTGACCGTCTTAAAGGGGAATTCCACCCATTTTCAACATTCTAATATGTCATTAGTATACCCTAGAGGTGCTGGGTGGACATGATAACAAAGTTCCCCCATTCTGTGTTCCCAAGAAATGGAGGTCTGAAGAAAACCACTAACATGTTGAAACATTTTGATGACATCATCAAGATGTATTTTCACCCTGTTAATGGATTTCTTTAGATGCTTCTTTTTTGAGAGAGAGAGTGTACAAATGCAACCAAATGAACCAATGACCAAATTGGGGTTCATTTGGAACCAAATGAACCCGTTAGGGTTCATTTGGTTGCATTTGTACTACAAATGCAACCAAATGCATTTGGCTACTTTGCCACACCTCCAAGTTTTGACTTAAATCATAAGACAAACAAAATACGGCCCTAAGACTTAGAATATGGCATTGTAGTACATTTAGCCTAAACTAGCTAGTCCACCACCTTACTTGTATGCAGTCGTATTACTCTGTCTTGAATTGCGTTCAAATCTGATGATATATATTTGTTTGCAGTTGCTTCAATCGCTTTGCTATAGTCGCACAGGTCAGCATTGTAAAAAACGAAAGGAAGGAAGAAGATTGCTTCAGTTGTCCTTTTTTGTGTGTCGACCCGTTTGCTTGCACAGCTTCTCGTCTTTGCACTGACTTTGTATGTAATTGTGCCGCCCCCAACTATCTATACTATACTTTTTCAATAGACAAACTAACCCACCGACTGACCAAACTACAGTATCTAACATCGATCCATCATTTCTTCATTTTTGTTTAGTTTCTTCGTTGTCTCTTTTTTTACTTACATGCACAAGCTGGTCCTGCGTGTCAAACTCCTTGCTGCAGCTCTCCCAGTGGCAGTTGGTTTCGTAGACAGCCTCTGGCTCCGGCTTTCCATCATCCTTGTCCAGATCATCTCTGCCGTCCAGAAGGCCCAGAAGGGGGTCCTGCTCATGGACAGATAGGATTACATTTGGCAAAGCATGTTTGAGAATGTATTATATAATTCTTTGGAAAGTTTCTGGGCCCTTTCAGGTCATCGTCCATCGTACTCTGAAGAGCGCTGTGCTCAGCACACCAGTTTGCTTGAGGTGACCGTCATCTAACGCCTCGTTTCCCCCAAACAGTTTCCGGACATAATAATGAATATTATAATTAATATCATTTCAAAAAACATTCCCATAAAATCAAAGAAATATAATAGAAAACAAATGTTTAAGAAGTTATGAAAATAGTCAATCGAAAAGGTCACAACACAGCGTGAAGCAACACACACTGTGAGCTTGTAGATCTGTTGTTTTCACTAGTTTGTGCTCCTGGCTGACAGGGCATGTCGCTGACTATTTCGTTGCCCTGCGCATGATGTGTTTGTGGCACTATGTGTGGACAGCCACAGGTGGTCTAATTTCTGTCCACACAATTAGAAAATGGAGAATAATTGTTATTTTGACCAACGTTTTGCCAGTTCTCTTTCCCAATTGTGGACAAAAACGTGAAAGTTCTTAGTTTTTGGGTGCAAAGAGACTGAACTCAACATCACAAACTGTCAACTCAAATCTCAACGTTTTCAAACGACAGTAATAGCATACACAGGAAAACCTTCCAATTCTCCCCCTCTATTTTTCATTATAAGTGCATTATTCTTAAACAGTATAACAGTAAGCTCAAACTTTCTATAGGCCTTGAAATCCATTTTCAGTAGTGGAACAATCACATTTTTGATGTGTAGATCTTGTTGAGCCGCTCATTTTGAAAATAGCTCTCAAGTCAAAAAAGTGTGGGCATCCCTGCACTAGACCCCTATCATCTCTACAGGTGCTGGTCAACGAATTAGAATAATTTGAACAGTGCAATCGTTAAATTCTTTGAATGCATTTCTTGTGCAGAAAACAAATCGGGTGTTCACCGCGCCTGTCCTACTGGTTAGAGTAATCACAGAACTCGTAACCTGTAAAAAAAATTGCTCAGCTGAGCTTTCCAAAAGGCCCATTTAGGCCATTTAACTGACACTGTTGTTTCATTGAATTAGAATAATGGAGAAACCGTTTCATTGAATTAGAATATTTTTTATTATAATTAGAATCATCACTTTCTCAGTATTTTGTGGCTGCCCCCTTGGCTTGTATGACTGCCTGAAGTCTCCGTGCAGGGGTTGACACTAAGGTCTCCGAGGTACTTGCCCATCGGGCAAGTGCAATCAGGTTCTACTTGCCCTCAGGTCATGGTCACTTGCCCCCCCAAAAATATATTGTAAATTTTGCTTTTAAGTTTACTTCCTACTTGGGTGCTTTCAACAGGTGGTCCAGGGACCACCAGTGGTCCCGGAGAGGGTTCCAGGTGGTCCCTAGCTAAGTTGGTTAACCAGATGTAACTCTTGAGAGCGTAAAAATGAAACCAAATGGACCCGCAAGGGTCCATTTGGTTTCATTTTTACGCTCTCAAGAGTTAAAAATTCATCATCTTAATTAGCCCATAGTGGTCACAGACCCAGTGGTCCCTGACCCCAGCAAAATGATAGTTTGGAACCAAATGAACCTGGGAGAGAGATAGGTAGATAGCTAGAAAGCAGGGAAAGACACAGAGGCAGAGTGCAATGACCGCCTTCAAGACAAATTTATCTTGTGTAGTGTTATAGTGCACGAAGTTGCACACTTGCCTGATCGGGCAACCAGGTAGCAGTCTTCACTTGCCCCACCATTTTTTTACTTGCCCCGGGCAAGCGGGCAAGTGTTACTGTCAAGCCCTGTCCGTGGCATCGATTTGAAGAACTAGCTATCTCTACCTATCTCTCTCCCAGGTCCACTTGGTTCCAAACTATCATTTTGCTGCGGTCAGGGACCACTGGGTCTGTGACCACTATGGGCTGATTAAGATGAATAATTTTAACTCTTGAGAGTGTAAAAATGAAACCAAATTGATCAGCAAGGGTCCATTTGGCTGAGGGCAAGTAGAACCTGATTTGCACTTGCCCGATGGGCAAGTACCTCGGAGACCTTAGTGTCAACCCCTGCACGGAGACTTCAGGCAGTCATACAAGCCAAGGGGGCAGCCACAAAATACTGAGAAAGTGATGATTCTAATTATAATAAAAAATATTCTAATTCAATGAAACGGTTTCTCCATTATTCTAATTCAATGAAACATGCAGTGTCACAGTTAAATGGCCTAAATGGGCCTTTTGGAAAGCTCAGCTGAGCAATTTTTTTTACAGGTAACGAGTTCTGTGATTACTCTAACCAGTAGGACAGGTGCGGTGAACACATGATTTGTTTTCTGCATAAGAAATGCATTCAAAGAATTTAACGATTGCACTGTTCAAATTATTCTAATTCGTTGACCAGCACCTCTACATACCCCCTGCTGGGGGCCTGCATGTTGGTTGTTCTACCATACCTGTGTTCCGGTGGAGGAGGGACTGGCCACGTCCCCCTCAGACCTCTCCTCCAGACTCTTCACCGTGAGGTGATCCAGACCCAGACCTGGCTCTGTCTTCATCTGCACAGCAATGAGCACCGCAGTGCACACACACACACATCAATAAATGTGCACACCTCATACATTTGAAAACTAGAAATGAAAGATTCGCCATAATTGCTACTTTTACTTTTGGTACTTCAAATACATTTTTACGCCAATACTTTTAGTACATTTTGAATTACAGACTTTTACTTGTTGTATGTAAACAGCATTTCTATATTACTGCAGTACTTTTAACTGTGTAAAAGTGAGTAGGTTCCCCACCACTGGTCTTACGTGTCCGTGTTTGGGCGTCTGCGCGTGGAGCCGAGGGTTGTGGGGCGGGAGGCGCGGGGCGTGGCACGGCCCAGAGGGGTGTCCTCCCATGGGCACTCCTACCCCACCTCCCCCGTGGACCCCACCTCCTCCTCCTCCATACATGGACCCCTGAGGTCTGGACTGGTAGTTCATGGAGCTGGAGTAGCCCAACGATGGGCTGGGACATAACAAAAAGGATAAGAATTCAGCATAAACCCCTACAGCTGCTTTCAAGGAGAAAACAAAACGGGGATGACATATTTGAAAATTAAAACCACAACTGGGGATCTATTAGTTATATTAACTCATATTCAAAACAAAAAGTACAAAAAACACGACACTCCCATCTTTAACCCATTTAGGCCTAACCTAAGTTTTCTGAAAAGCTTCAAATATTTATTTAGGTACATAAAAAAAAGAATAATGTTTGAATGCTATACATACTGTACAGCAGTGGTTTTCAACCATTTTCATACCAGGCCCCACTATTTATTCGGGATTTTAGCCACAGAACACCTTTGATGTTGAGTTTAATTTTCTTGACCCAAAAGTTTTTTTTTTTTGTCCACAATTTAGAAGAGACAAACTGGCAACATGTTAGTCAAAATAACAATTCTTCTACATTCTATAATTGTGTAGATTCTTGAAAATGAAGTGATTCAGACGTTCAAATGTAATTTAACTCTTGAGAGCGTAAAATGAAACCAAATGGACCCGTGAGGGTCCATTTGGTTTCATTTTAACGCTCTCAAGAGTTACAGACCTACAAGGGTCCATTTGGTTAACAACTGTCCATCATTTAGCCTGGGGACAGCCTGGAATCCTCTCCCCCGGACCAGCTGTTGAAAACCACTGCGTACAGAATCCAAAAATGGATTCCTGACCTGAAAGGGTTAAAACACATGATTTGTGCGAGATCATCATCATCATAATAATAATCCTAATATCTGACCTCATGCCGCCCACAGAGAGGTGTCCGTAGGAGCTGGCCCCGTTGGGGTTGCAGCGGGAGTTGACGAAGGCCACCAGGGAGTTGGGCGAGGTGCGGATGACCGTCTGCAGGTCCACGCTGGCGTCCGACAGAGGAGAGATGGACAGAGCCCTCTTTTTGCTCAGCTTCAGCATGGAGCGAGGCGTGGAGAACCTGGAGCCTGGGGGGAGCGGAGAGAGTTCAGACCCAGGGTGAGTACAGATTACAGAAACACTAGACTTATATCAGCCCACGGGGCTCATAGGTCTGCTCCTTACACCCAAACAAGAGCCAACATTGTCCACATTGTGGTCTCATTTGTGGAGCAAACGTGTGTTATTCATTGTAGCAGAATTGGGGGTGGTAATATTGTATGATTTCTGAGGGAGGCACTACTGGATGAAAGATCATTGGACTCATGGAGGCACCAAAATAAGTAGGGTTCACCTTGAACACCCAAAGAATTATCTAAGGGTGCTAGAAATGACTATCTACAATCTATGTCTACCTAAGTAAGTAAAAGTAGCTCTTATTTTGGGGAGGTCTGCCTCTATTCCATTGTATAAGCCTTATAGTGGCAACAGCGGCTGTCCAAAATAAAAGAAACATTAACAGGCAGGTTATATGGTACAGTACTGTTACTGTCTACATACAAGAAAGTAATGTTATAAAATTGAAGTTCACTTAGCTTGCTTATATCATACCTTTTAAATAGTGCTTGTACTTAGGACCGTTTGGCCGCCGTGACAATTCTTATAAACATTTTAGTTCATTAGTTGAAGTGGGTTTGCCCGCTTGGTATGGGTATGCGTTTGTGTGAGAGTGAACTGCGTTACCCGCAGCTTGACCTGCAGTTGCCGGATATGTTTGTTTTAAAGAGATGTACAAGACAAGAGAATGTTTCATGCGCGAGGGAAAAGATTCACATAAACGTATGTTTTAATTCATTCATTTGCAAGCTTTGATGGGTTATTATATTGTGTGTGGGTGTGGGTGCATGCGTGTGTGCGCGCGCACACATCCATGCATGTGTGCGTGTGGTGTCAGTTGTGCAACTATTTTCGGGCCTTGGCAGCTCGTGTATCCAAACATAAAAGTCCTATCTGCTTGCAATAAACACAACATTATACACTGCTCACATTGCATTAAATATCTGAAAATGCATTGATGAGCATTGAGGAGTTCCTTACCATCCACAGAGCCTAAATGATCAGAGGCAGACTGGCCCTGGGAGAAGCTGTGATGGCCAGACATCATGTTGTTCTGGTTACAGTACGGGGACCCAGTGCCGCCTGTTAAACACACACACACACACACACACACACACACACACACACACACACACACACACACACACACACAGACGAGAATAAAGAATGTTATCATCAACACGTCTTGGATCCCTGCGGATCCCTTTATTTCGTACTGTAGTAGTGTTTTTGCTTTCCGGGCTGCCCCGGTAGTTTTGTACCCGTCTCGTCTAACCTAGAGTTTAGTCTAGTTTTCTCTGTCAAGTTGTGAGTCTACCAGCCAGTGTTGATTTTCAGTTGTGTTCACCTGCGTCTAGTTAGTCCTTGTCTACATACTGTATACAGTATATCCCCCAGTTTATTTCAATCCTTTGTCAGATCATCATCGTATGTCACCAGTGTTCAGTTGTTCCTAGTATTGAGTCTTACTTCCTCGTGTTTGGACCTGGTCCTTCGTAAGTTCTATCAATAAACTCAATTGAGATCCTCTGCCTTGGCCTGTCTATCTGCGCTCGGGTCCTAAACGTCCTGCCTCGCACTGGGACAGTTTATAACGTGGATAAATGTGTCTGGCCTCTCGTCTTGTGATTTATTTGGACTGACACGATGAAAGCTTTCTTTCGTATTTAGTGTAATTGAGTACACATTCTCATATTAGTGGGAGCTTGCACACAGGTCATGATGGGACAATTTAATTAAATCAGGCCCTTTAGGCCCTGTAAGTCACTTAATGTGGTGAAATGTCTACTCCTTTAGTGAGGTTTTGATCGTGTCTCATGTATCCCTAAAACGTGTTACATCACAGCCATACATTACGGCAATGCAGCTAGTGGCTTGCAGAGGCGATGTACTCATTGAGATTGAGATGGATCGCGTGAACACTCTTTTCAAAATAGCATCAAATCTAATCCCACTGTCTGTATGACTCACACGGGTGAGCGACAAATCTATTCTATTTTCAGCCGCCGAAAAGTGCAAACGTATGTCACAATGAGGCAGTTTTGTCTCATTGGGAATGTTGGGTCTGAACTAGGCTTATCAAAGCCATTATTCACTTTTTCCTAGCAACAGCCTAGCCCTGAGTTGTTTTCTTTGAGTTTATTTTGTGTAACCTTCTGGCAGCAAAGTCACTACATAAGGGATAACACCCGACAAACCGGTGATTTGTTTCCTAATAACTGACTGACCGTTGTTGAGTGGAGCAGTCTGTTGTTGTGATATATGTGACCACTCACTTGAACAAAACGCTGGCTTCAACCATTCATATTTATTTCAGTTATTTTAAGATTAGAATAAAGCCATCCAGTATGCTGATGAATCATGCCAATACAACTTTTGATTCTGTGTTTTGTTTTTTAACACTCTCTCTCACAGAACCAAAGGTTTTATGTTCATGATTCACCTGGATCATGAATGGTTTGATTCTAGGCTTGAAATGATTATGGGATAAAATCTATGGTGGATTTTCCAGTGGAACCAGAAAGCCACAGTCACTGGTATGCCCTACACTAGCGGTCACTATGTCATATCCGTCTGAAAGCATACCTCGGTGTCCCATCATGCTGTGCGGTGGCGGGGCCTGGGGGGGGCCCATGTACTGGTCCATGCTGCAGGGGCCCGGGCCCAGGCCCTGGGACGCTCCACCCCTCTGGCTCATGCTGGGGGTCATGGGGTTGTACATGGTTCGGCAGTCCTGAGGAGGGCCGTTGTGGAGAGCGTAGGGAGAGCGACCTGAGGGGGCTAGGCTGTGGAAAGGACAGTAGATACATGTCTGTCAGTGGTGGAATGTATGGAGCTTAAAGGGATCCCTGGCTAGTAAGACAATTTTAGTATCTTTTAACAGTGAATTTTATTTCTTTAAACGGTGAATCTTTCACTCAATAGGGACTGCTCGTGTTGCATGACTGCGCATGCACAAAGGGACTACCTCTGGCGGTCAGGAGTGGAATAAAAACTAAAGTTACATATATCCCAAATGACTGCCAGAGCACTCTTTCACTCAGAATCTGGTTTTGCGATACAATTCTGTAGAGACTGAGACTCTTTGCCTTTTTAAACTATTTAAAAAAACATTTTTCAATAGTTACAATGGCCAGTCTACAAGCTCACAATGTGTCAATATATTGGCATGTTGAACTATTCCAAAGATAGTGAAAACAAAAGGCAAAGAAATAATAAACTATTATCAATAATAAACTGCCCATAAGCGAAGGTATCTGGGTGTACACAGGACAAACACTCAAAAACATAACATAACATTTAACAGCCACTAAGTGCAACAAGCTTCAAGTCTGGTGCGCTGTGCTGTCTTCTATTGACCACTAGATGGTGCGTTCGTCTCACTTTGATGCTCATGGTGGAACGTTCACTGAACTGCTGTGGGTTTTCCCCTCCAAAGGGGAAGCCTCATTGGAACTTTCCAGCGTTCTCATGAATATCAATGTGTTGCTCTGACCTTTCCTGTGTCTTGATGACTATACTTCAAAACATCTCTCTCATGCAGCAGACTTCATTGTGTGCACATTCAAAATAACTGCTAACTAACTGTTCACAGGAAAAAGGGAGATTTTTGCTTAGATTTTAAAGACTTTCGGTTGAAATTTACTTCGGCCAGCAGCGACACGGCCATGCAAAAGAAGTATAAGTCAGGCTTAAGTATTCCTTTTCAGTTCTCAGCGACGTGTATGGCACACAGGAGCTTAATCTGTCCGCTCTAATCCACTATGTCCGTTCCCCTCTTCTTCACTTCCCTCCCCTCCCTCTTTCACTCTTCTACCCTATCTCTCTCACTTTCTATTCTCCCATTCATTCATCCCTCCTCTCCAAGACTCTACCTTACCTTCTCTCTCTCCACCTCCCTCCCTCCCACTCCCACTCCCACCTCTCTGTCATTTTAGTCTCATCATCATACTATCTTTCCTCTCTCTCTCTCTCCCTTTCTCTGCCCTGCCCACCCACCTTTCACTCCTGCATCTCTCTCTCTCTCTCTCTCTCTCTCTCTCTCTCTCTACACTATGCAGGGCCGGATTTAGCCAGCCCTACTAGGGTGGGCTGGAAGAATGGCAGCTAGGGTGGGCAAGTTTTTCATATGAAACAGTGGTTTTCAATCTTTTTGATATTATCAGGGCCCACTATTTATTCGGCATTTGAGCCACGGAGGACCACCATTTGAAGACATTTCATCCCCACAGACCCCAAACTAAAGAATTTCTTTTGCTTTTGTCCACAATTCCACAGGCTGGATTTGGGAAACAAAACAGTCAAACATACCGTAGATCAAAATGACCATTAATCCTCTACATTCTCTAGTTGTGTAGATTTGGGCTAATTCACATGGTGAATATTTAACTCTTGAGAGTCGGGTCCATTTGGTTTCATTTTTACGCTCTCAATGAGTTTCATGTGGTTAACCAACTTTCCACCATGCTACAGGGGACCACCTGGAACCCTCTCACAACCACTGGTAGTCACCTCCGGACTATTGATATTACCACCACCGTCTGGACCACTGATATTACCTTTCATTGGGTGCAGGGCAGGATGCAAATTTGGGTGTGCTCTGCCCACCTCTGCCCCCTTTTAGATCCGGCCCTGCCTCTCTCTCTATCTCTCTCTCTCTCTCTCTCTCTCTCTCTCTCTCTCTCTCTCTCTCTCTCTCTCTCTCTCTCTCTCTCTCTCTCTCTCTCTCTCTCTCTCTCTCTCTCTCTCTCTCTTTCTCTCTGCGTAACCTGAGCATAGAGTGAGGCAGTCATGCAGAGCACAGCGGGGCCTGGTCAGCCTGTAATTAGCAGCTGTCAGAGAGAGAGAGAGAGAGAGAGAGAGAGAGAGGCCGAGTCCACCCTGCAACCTGGGTGGCATTAGGAGGAGAAGGTTGGGGAGGGGGCAGGAGAGAGAGAGGGGGCTGAGCCCTGAGCTATCTCCACAACAATTGCCGCAAGACCTGGCCTTTTGCACCCAGGGAATGCCGCTTCACTCGCTGGCTGTGTGTGTGTGTGTGTGTGCGAGGATGCCGCTTCACTCGCTGTCTGTGTGTGTGTCTGTGTGTGCGAGGAGGAGTAAAAATAAAAAAGGTTTCAAGCCTCTGAAACTTAAATAACGGCCCTAGTGCTGCTTCCTCATGAGTGACCACAGTGATTTTACGCTCCGTGTTTATACCGAGGAGGAGGAGGAGGAGAGAATAAAGTTAGAGCTGTTGGGTTTTAAAGGAGTGGGACGTTCGAATGTTGTGGCTGCAGCGCGGTAAGATTAGAGAGACGGGATAGTTTGCGGCTTCGGACAGCACGTTTAAAGAGCTTCAGTAGCGTAGAGACACAGCAGCCATTTTGGAAAGAACTCGTGGTACTTCTACTGGCTACCATTCCTTAAGTTCCCTCCGAGGTGTAACACACCAGACCGTTTAGTGTACGGTGGTTCTCAAGCATTTTCATTTCTAGACCCCCCGTGACTCTGGGAGTATACAAACTCGAACCAAATGGATTCTTATGGCTCCATTTGGTTCCATGTGTACACTCAGACTTTGGAACCCACTCAAGCAACCCCCCCCCAAATCACTTTCTTTCTAACCTTCTTTCTGTGCTCCATTTTTTATTTTATTTTTTATAGTGGTTTTCTTTTCACATCTGCATCTCCCAACCTGGATAGTGACACTGATTGTAGTTCCCACTTCAGAGAACTTTTTTTGATTCCAGTTCTGAACCAACCTTTAGGGATATGAACCAATTAATTTTGTTCTAATTTGGGCAGGAGAAAAAAAGTCAGTTATGCCGGGTGCAATGTGCATAATGATGTCCCGATACAGATACCAAAGTATCGGATCTGCTCTTGTCCCTTTTTTTTGTCCCTTTTTTGTCATCGGTATCGGCAGATACTGAATGTAGGTATCGGAAAAGTATCAGTATTGGTTATTTGTCATTATCGGGTCACATATTGGCAAATATGCCTAACCAGTGATCAGACACAGGGGTAAGGGGTTGACACCATGGCAGTTAAGTAAAATGTTGGGTCATGTGGAGTTTGCTTTGGAGTTTCCCAAGTGCACATTTGAGAGAGGAGTATGTCATTCCCAGTTGGTGACTTCATATAAAAGGTATTTTTTCTTTTGTATGTTATTCTTCTCTGGTATCGGTATTTGGTATCGGTATCGGCTAACACAAAAATTGTGGTATCGGGATCGTATCGGAAATGAAAAAGCGGCGTCGGGACATCCCTAATAATAATAATAATAATACCCTGTTAAAACCTGGACATTAGAGAATGGTTCTGTGTCGTTGTCTTACCCTCTGGAGGGCTGGTTGCTGGAGGATTCATAGTGATACAGCCCCTGGTGTGGCTGCATGTCCACTGGCATTGGAGCTCCCAGATCTGTAGGCCTGTAGGCTGCTCCCTCACACCCTGCAGAACAGATGACATGAGCAGGGTTACCATGATGACAGGGAGGAGGAAAACAGATAAATAATGAAGCAAAGCAAAGCAAAACAAAAGCACTCCGAGGGCAGAATGTGCTCATCATCATGCCCTACTTTGGTATACGCTCCATCGTACCACACACAAACATGAGGGGCGAGAAGGAGTGGAAAAGCAAACCGAACGAAGGATGGTACCGATTATAATGGACCAAACTAAGACAAATGGGTTAAAAGGGATATAATTCTCAACCAACCAGTGCCACATGTTGACACTGTTACACAACACAGCAGGGCTGGGCAATTATTTTTCCCAAGGGGCCAAATGAGATACATAAAATATTGTGGAGGGCCAAGACTAAAGGCTGAACTAAAGTCTGCGTAATATTAATTTAATGTCAAGATAAAGGTAACAGTAAGACCAACCATTTTGACACCAGGGCTCTTTATTTATTCAGTATTTGAGCCACAGAGGTGAGAGGTGAGCCACAAAGGTGTAAAAATGAAACCAAATGGACCCGCAAGGGTCCATTTGGTTTCATTTTTACGCTATCAAAGATTTACATCTGGTTAACCAACGTTTCCATATTTCACTGGAAATCTCTCAAGGACCACTGGTTGAAAACCACAGTACCCTTTCATGGGCCGGTCAGAGTTAGCCCAAGGGCCACATTTGGCCTGCATAATGCCCAGGTATGCTATACAGTGTACCAGTGTGACAGATACTGTTCAAATACTGTTAAAACTAGAGTTTGGTTTGTAGACTAGTTAAGAAGTGAGCAGGGTTGAAGACAAACCCAGTTAGGACCAAGACAGACCAAAATAAACAAAACCTGCCAACTAAGGGGACAAAATGAACACCGATAGACTACACTGTTTGGGGAAAGTGGCTGGAAATCCCAGGGCTGTTTTGACACCATAAAAGCAGTGCAAACCCACATAAGAACCCTGTGCTTGCAAGGTAATTGAGGGCGAACCCAATTACAGGTATGTTGATGTGATAAATGTAGCTCAGATGGGGGAAAAAGGGATGCCCTGAAACTGGACTGGATTAGAAGGTTTGGATTAGAGGTTCGTTTGCCTCATTAACAGTGAGTGAGTATTGTTACGTGTTTAAACCACTTTTCAACGTGACATCCCTGTTTGGGATGTTGTAACTTATAGGCAAACATTTTAAAACAATTTTCAAAAGGTTTGCAGTGGAGCAGGTAAGAATCCAGAGAGAGATTCGGAAATCAAAACGCATCCAAGTGTAGGGACATTGTATGCGTATGATGTGGTTGGGCGGGCAAACTGTAGTCCATAAACAAACACTCCTTCTGTTGGCCACCCATAGATAGAAATGTAAGCATCCATGGCTCTGTTTGGATAAGAAGGTTTCAGCCGAGTTGCATCTATTATCATTACCTACATTATATGGACTGTCCGGGAGTAATGTTTGAGACAGGGGTGGATGTAACATTTCCCAATTGGGGGGAGGGCAAGGGGAAAATGGTATGGGTGCGGCTTCATCGCCCGTGTCGCTTCGTTACAGGACTTTTATTAGTCAAGTAAATCATCAATAATAACACCAGTTGTTGTTGAAGTTGCAACAGACACGCAGCATACATAATAAAGCTAAAGGTCTGACTCAGAGAGTCAGTCTGGGCATTTAGGGGGGCATTGCCCCCCCACCATGCCTATGCCTAGATCCGCCCCTGGTGTGAGATAACATTTACAATCCCCTTTTTTTCTGTGAAGATATCACATAGACATATGGTCTGCTTTACTTCGGTTCAGAATTCCCTGGCACAGGTTTGATCCTGGTATCAGGTGAGAATGTGTTGGGATTTATGCTCTTTGGCACATCAAAGTAAACAATACGGTCGGTTAGTATACGCGTAAATCAGATCACCCAGACCGATTTGGGTCGAGTGGGTTGTGAGTATGTGGTCCGTTCACTTGCTGGCGAAGCCCCTGGAATGCCGCCCGTATACATCCCATACGATATTCTTCTATTTACACCATTCTCTGTAACCTCGGGGTCACCAGAATAGCGTATATACTGTAGCACTTGGTCACCTTCCAAAACTAGCTATATGGTTAACTCCGAATTCCACGATGTGCTATATGAGGTGACTGCGGGGTGCATACGATGGTTAGACATAC
Organism: Benthosema pterotum; assembly: GCA_039105355.1. Lineage (NCBI taxonomy): Eukaryota > Metazoa > Chordata > Actinopteri > Myctophiformes > Myctophidae > Benthosema > Benthosema pterotum. The sequence goes on along the minus strand of CM076971.1, from coordinate 3,902,473 downwards.
TAACATTAATCTGACAACACTCTCTTGACATGTGTCAGCCGACGGCCGTTTTGTGCAGGGTTCGACTACGTATCTTAATGTACGGTATGCCAAACTGGGATTCCCTGAAAATAAAATGTGCATGAAACCACTGGTGTGTGTTACTGGGGCTGGCTCCTAGCTGGCCCATTTTCACACGGGTCATATGGCGGTGTTGACGCGCCCTGACATGCTCCTACAGATTAGACAAAAGGCCCTGTGACATAAACTGTGGGCTTGGTGGTAATCTTCTTTATTCCAAACAGTACCCCTTATAGCACCCATGAACCTCTCACAGACCTGTGCATTCCGACCCAAACCTCACATGGATTTTAGAGAGTTGATGGTGTGCAAGCTGCACTGTACTGAACTCTTTAGCTAGAGACACTGACTGAACCGCATTCCAGTTGTCGAAAAACTCCAAATTAGATGAGAACTGAAATGATTGTGAGTGTTATTGCATATTTTTATGCTATATACCGCACTGCACGACTCAATACCATGTGTTGGGAGTTCGGTTAGGGACACCGTGTGTGTGTGTGTGTGTGTGTGTGTGTGTGTGTGTGTGTGTGTGTGTGTGTGTGTGTGTGTGTGTGTGTGTGTGTGTGTGTGTGTGTGTGTGTGTGCGTGTGCGTCTGCAATTCTAGCAGAGAGGTGTTGCACCTGCCCATTACATTGTACCACATCAGTGCCGCTACTAATAGTCAGAACTGTGTCTAGACTCACACACACAGTGAGGTGGAGGTGGTGATGAAAACAATATGTAAGTACATGATGATTGATTTGTAATTTAAGAAAAAAATGTGTGCCATGAACCTTCTGCCCTTGTCTTAAATGGATCAAACATTTGATGAAGAAACAATATAGGCTGTCAAATGCATAAAACTATTTCACACTGGCCAAAAAGTTCAAGTGCTTCAGTCACATGTATGTTAACTGGGAACTGTTGTGGATAAGGGTTGAAACATGCCTAGAAATATTATGTGTTTACGGAGTAAACTGAATATATTTAGTGTATCAATGTACCTGTGGCAGGTTGAAATGCAATATTTGAGAGGATCTGTGTGTGTCTTTGTGCGCTGCACACACCTGTATGTGAACATGTGCGTTCAGTGCTGTTTTACACTCAGAGAAACATATTAACTTAACATTCCGTCTCTTACATTCTCGTTTTGTTTCTCTTTTGGATCAACGGGGGCCTAAAAAGGATCATTGGAGGAACCTCTGGGTGTAGTAGATGAAAGCAGCCGCGACCCTGTCTGGCCGGGCGGCAGGGTGTTGGAACAGGCTGCCTGGTGGCCTGTTATGTCGTATTATAGCGCCAGTGTTAAAAGGGCAGCGGGGACCTATTTAAGCCCAGCGGTCTCTGGGGGGGATTTGGTGGTCCTCCTGGAGGAGGAGGAGGAGGGCAGCTAAGTGACGCGGGGCGTTCCAGGATAATTGCGCATATTCAGCAACACACACGGCTCAGATGTGTGCATGATAATTAGCCGGAAGTGCTAAATAGAGATCTCTGCAGACGCCTCAGCTGTCCAGAACTAATAAATACTGAGAGGGCAAGGGAGGGGAGGGGAGGGGGGGGGTCCCCCCAGACACCATGACACACACACACACACACACACACACACACACATACATGCATGCACTCTGACACACCTGTCAGTCTCGCCAGGGGGTAGCACAAGAATCCACTGACCACCAAGGCGGCAGACCGTGTACTTACGCACGCGCGCACGCGTGTGTGAGGGCGAATCTGAATAAAGAAGGACTGTATGTAAGCAGTGGCAGGTGTGTATGAGCGAGTGCATAGGGAAGACAGTTTGTGAGACAAGTGTGTTTGTGCTGGAGTGTGTGTGTGCGTGTGTGCACACAGTCGCACACGTGTGTTTGCAAATTGCAAAGTTGGAAAATAACTTCAGAGATGCACATGCTAATGCCTGTTTCCTCTGTGTGTGTGTGTGTGTGTGTGTGTGTGTGTGTGTGTGTGTGTGTGTGTGTGTGTGTGTGTGTGTGTGTGTGTGTGTGTGTGTGTGTGTGTGTGTGTGTGTGTGTGTGTGTGTGTGTGTGTGTGTGTGTTCGCACGTGTGCGTGCGCATGCACATGCCATGGTGCTGACACAGGTGTGGTAGTATCCTGCTCTGTCCTGCTATTTCGGGGCCAAACATTGTGAGAAGCAGCCTGTGTGTGTGTGTGCGTGTGTGTGTGGCAGTGACCTCACTCTCAGTGTAATTTTGCGGTGCTGGGCACTGGCTATGGGAGAAGGATGGAGGATGGGGCTGCAGCAGCAGCAGAAGTATTTAAAACCCCAAGAGCCATAAATCTCACGGCTAACTAAACACGTTAGCCTTCCTATAGGGCAGGAACCGAGGAGGAGTGGAGGATGAGAGGACAGGATGTCCACTGGACACTCTCTCTACACACAACCGTTTCCCTCCTTCAAATATATGTCTCACTAACCATAGATACCAAAATCCCAGACCCTGACACAGATAGACCTAATTCACCACGTTTACATCAGTCCCACACAGAGGGCTCCATTTTCGTCACACGCTAACCCCCTTACAGGGCTTGACACTAAGGTCTCTGAGGCACTTGCCCATCGGGCAAGTTCAAGTCAGGTTTTACTTGCCCTCAGGTCATGGTCACGTGCCCCCCAAAAATATATTGTAAATTTTGCATTTAAGTTTAACCAGATGTAACTCTTGAGAATGTAAAAATGAAACCAAATGATCATCTTAATTAGCCCAGGTCTGCACAACTAGAGAATGTAGAAGATTAATGGTCATTTTGATCTGTATGTTAATTTGCCTGTTTTGTGTCCCAAATCCAGCCTGGAATTGTGGATAGCTAGAAAGCAGGGAAAGACACAGAGGCAGAGTGCAATGACTGCCTTCAAGACGTCATGTTGTGTTATAGTGCACTAAGTTGCACACTTGCCCGATCGGGCAACCAGGTAGCAGTCTTCACTTGCCCCACCATTTTTTTTTTACTTGCCCCGGCAAGCGGGCAAGTGTTAGTGTCAAGCCCTGCTCTTATCCCTAACTTCCTTGCCTTTTTTTTTTTTTACTATTTTGAAAAACACTTTGGAATAGTTCAAGATGCCAAACTATTGACACGTTGTGAGCTTGTAGATTGGCCATTTCAACTAATGAAAAAATAAAAAAGATAACTGCATGGCAAAACGTTGATCAAAATAACAATTCTTCTACATTTTTATAAGTGTGTAGATTCTTATAAAATAAGTAATTCAGATGAGCGTGAAATGAAATGGACCCTTACGGGTCCATTTGGTTTCATTTTAACTCTCTCTCTCAAGAGTTACAGATAAGGTTCCGTTTGGTTACCGACTGTCCATCATTCTGGGGACCACCTGGAATCCTCTCAGGGACCACTGGTGGTCTCCAGACCACCTGTTGAAAACCCCTGAGATAGACCTAATTCAGCACGTTTACATCACTGTCCCATACACAGTATCTGAATGTCCCAAAAGCTTTGGTTATATTTTTGATGTACGGAAAATAGCCGATCTACAAGTTCAAAACGTGCCGCTGTGCGATGCACCAGTGAGCTTGTGGATCAGCCGTTTCCGTAATCCCACAATGCCAGCGATGGCGAAGCATAACCCTCCCTGCAACGGCTAACTGACTTGTCTGTTTGAGTTTGTTTTATTTCATTTGATGAATTCAAGATACAAACATCAAAGTCAAATGCACAGCATTGTTTTATCGTGCGCAGCACGATGAAACGATCGGGTTAGCGAAACATATCAAATGATGTTATCTTTATATTACATCTATTATCCCGCTATGATCTTTGGTACATGCTAAATGTCATCTTGGTTAAATGTACGGCTTTTTGATATACTGTACGGACAAAACAATATCTTCACTGTGAGTACAAAATTATATTCAGACGATGATAAAGCCAGCCTACAGGCTCACAACATGTCATGCTGCAAACACTTGCCAGGAGATATGTCGATATATCATATACACAGTATATACTATACTGCTTATATTGTTAGTTAAATGTCCGATTCAATTGTATTAATCTCCTGCAAGACCAGATCCATTCATTGTGAAAGGCTGAATAAATAGACTGAGATGCAGTGATGGGCAGTAGCTTGTTACAAGTAGCTAAGCTACATAGCTTAACTACATTTTCCTGTAACTTGTAGTGTAGGTTACTACATTTGCTCTGGGAATAGCTTGTAGTGAAGCTACACTACTTGTTTCGAGTAGCTTGTAGTGAAGCTACACTACTTGTTTCGAGTAACAAGGATTGTAGCTTACTACATTTTCCCACACACATTTTCAAATTCCACCCATTTTTAATGGGTAGAAAACCTCTAATATACATCCCAAAACTTAAACATGCCACCATCCTATGTTCAAACCCTCCGCTAAATTATTATCATTATGATTTTTACCCATATTGTTTTATTATTATGATTAGTATTTAGAAAGTTGTACATTAAGTTAAGATATATATTTATATTATGTAGTGATTATGTAGCAAGCTACATCAAGCTACTTTTGTCATGTAGCTTGTAGTGTTGCTTGCTACAAATCTCTGGCGATAGCTTGTTGTGTAGCTTAGCTGCATTTTTTCGAGAGTAACAAGTAGTGTAGGTTACTACATTTTCCCAGTAACTTGCCCATCACTGAATAAATAGACTGAGACGTAACTTCAATCAGTCAGTCAGTCAGTGAAGCGGTGCAGGAAATTGTGGAATGAAAACACAGGAAATAATACCGCTATGAAAATGAAAACACAGGGTGTGAAACCGAAACATCATCTTTACGGCATGCACAATCACAAGATCCGCACATGCCTGTAAACAAGAAACAAGACGAGGAGGTATATATTATGAGCGCCACTCATGGAAAACCCTCCGACACCAGCCATTAAAACATACATCCCAGCATATCCTGTTGCTGACTACTACTACTACTACTACTGAGCTGTACTACTACTACTACTACTACTCGCCATAGGCATGGCCTGTAAAACGTCTGTTATTACTATTATTACAACACCCCACACATACACACACTTAAATGACAGGGTTTCGAATGAAGTCTTCCGACTAATGCTCACTTAGGGACTCTGCAGAGAGCCCTGCGCCTCGCCGACCGAATTAGCAGAGTATCATGTTGTAAAAGCAAAATCCTGATTTATGCGTCTGGAACAAAGTGTAGGGTAACGTGTAGAGAGTATAAAATATATATTTCAATGGTGTACTTTAAATTTATCTGTACTTTATCTAACAAATACATACTTGTCCTCTCTCCACTCTATTGTCTATTTATTATCCACTATTATTAGCCATTATTAAATGCAGTAGAAAATAGCAGATCTACAGTTGTGAGATATCTTTGATAATGTCTTTCTTTTTCTTTTACCAGCCTCTGGTATTGTGGACAAAAATAAAATAAATCTTTAGTTTTTGGGTCTGTGGGGCTAAAGTGTCATGAAATGGTGGTCTGTAGCTCAAATGCTGAATGAATAGTGGACCCTGGTATTAAAATGGTTGAAAGAAACACTGCTGTAAGCATAGTATTGATTAAGCAAGAACACATTTGACTGAGCAACTTTCTCTCATAGTTGAGTAATATTTGACCAGGAGTATCTTATGTACAATATGTACACTCATGTATGACTCAATTACTAGTGCTTCGTCCAGAAGCAACATATGGGAGAGTGAGTACAGCAGTAAACACAGAGCATGTGTGTGTGTGTCTCTTCTCTACACCTTCAGACCATTTTCATAGTCCATCCAGGCTGTTTATCCTTAAAGCAAGCAATATTCTGCACTGTTGCACCACTCATAATCATTGTGTTGTTCTCATCATCCAAGGAGTAACTGACTGAGACAATTCTTTCTTTTTCTGTTTGCATAAAAGAAACAGAAACAGATATATTACCAACGAACGCTGCGTCTTGGGAGTTTTTCTCTTACTGTTTCTTAGTGAGTTTTGTTCTCACTGTGGCTTGCCAGGGGCGGATGTAACATATCCCATTTGGAGGGCCAAGAGAACCTTTTGGAGGGGCAAGGGAAAATGGTATGGGGGCGGCTTCATCGCCCGTGCCGCTTCACGCCACGGGCGATGAAGTCGCCCCCATACCATTTTCGGTTATAGGACTTTTATTAGGCAAGTAAAGCATCCATAATAACATCAGTTGCTGTTGTTGAATTTGAAATATCTTGGGTTGTTTTGCATGCCATTGTGTTTGGTGGGGCAGACTGGGCATTTAGGGGGGCATTGCCCCCCCATACCCATGCCTAGATCCGCCCCTGTGGCTCGCTGTGCTCCAGTCCTCCAGGCCTGACCGTGATCCCTGACCACCACTAAACTAAACCAACCCCGCAAACGTCACCACACATCAGCCCCGAAGAGGCTTGTCACTGCTGTATGTCAACACAACCAAAGTAAAGAAAACCTTAAAACTGGGGTGCCCACACATTTTGTTGACTTGAGAGCTATACTTTCAAAACGACCGGCTCGACAAGATCTACATATCAAAAATGTAATGGTTCCATTACTGAAAATCCATTTCAAGGCCCATAGAAAGTTTGAGCTTTGAAATAGTGGTGATGGTGTTACTTACTGCTATAGTTCTTAAGAATAATGCACTTAAAATGGAAAATGGAGGGGAGAATTGGAAGTTTTTTTTGTATATGCTATTAATGACATTTTTTCCTCCATTTTCTAATTGTGTGGACTCTTGTGCAAGACAAGTTAAAATGAAACCAAATGGACCCGTAAGGGTCCCATTTGGTTTCATTTTAACACTCTCAAGAGTTACAGATCTATACACTTTAGGGGACTGTCATGTGATCTACCTGCACAGCCTGTGTGATCTACTGGTAGATCACGATCTACCTTTTGGGTAGCCTGGTCTAGCCCTCAATGATTTTGGCCTTGGGGGGCGGGGGTGTCGTGGGATCCACACGGCGGAAGTGCTGCGCTCTGATTTGATCTCACTAACGTGTCGTCATCTCCCGTGCCCGTCCACTGCTGTTCTACGTCACATCATTTAGAGTGACGCCCACCCCGGAAGGTTGACACGCCCCTCAAGGCCACTTTTCAACGCGCGTTAGTCCAGGCTTTCCGTTTTCGCGCAAGGCGAACGAAAATGAAAGCCTGGGTGTCGACGTAGATCACGATCTACCTTTTGGGCAGCCCTGCCTTAAAAAGTCAACAATAACAGTGCTAGAAGAAGCAATACGGATCAGTGGTTCGCTTCCCAAACTTTTTTTTAGCCTGCATGTGTGTGACCCAAAAAGACAGATTAGACGCTTGACCCGGGGGACCTCCTCCCAAAACTATAGTGAAAATAGCCGATCTCCAAGCTCACAATTTGTTGCTTTTAAAGCTTTGAGAGGAGGACAGATACCTTCTTCCACAGGTCACAATGGCCACAAAAGCACGTTCATTCCACTTCACTACGCCGCTCTATGGCTGTGGAACACTAAACTACAGCGCTGACATTGCCCCCCTTGTAAAAAAGGACCGATTTATGGCACGTCTCCTCGTCTCTCGTCTGTATGTGTCTGCAGTGGCGTGGGTTGGCTAACAGGCACGTGTGTGTGTGTGTTGTGTGTGTGTGTGTGTGTGTGTGTGTGTGTGTGTGTGTGTGTGTGTGTGTGTGTGTGTGTGTGTGTGTGTGTGTGTGTGTGTGTGTGTGTGTGTGTGTGTGTGTGTGTGTGTGTGTGTGTGTGTGTGTGTGGTGTGTGTGTGTGTGTGTGTGAGAGAGATATCTAATCCATTTACTGACGTAGACATGACACACACACATAAAGCCCCGCCAACAGAAAACTCCAACAACACATCATTGGGACGCGTCGGGGCCATACTGTATATAAACAACACTCATCTGGAGGTATTTTGTTCCTACTCTCTCCCCCTACCCATAGAAGACTCTCTGTATCTCTTTTCTTTCAGCCCTGTGGTTTTCAACCAGTGGTCCGGGGACCACCAGTGGTCCTTGAGAGGGTTCCAGGTGGTCCCCATGCAGGCTAAATGTTGGAAAGTTGGTTAACCAGATGTAACTCTTTGAGTAAGCATGAAACCAAATGGATCATGTGAATTAGCTCAAGTCTACACAAGTAGATGATGTAGAAGATTAATGGTCATTTTCATCTGTATGTTTGACTGTTTTGTTTCTGGAAATAGCTGAAATCTTTATTTTTGGGTCTGTGGGGCTAAAATGTCATCAAATGGTGGTCTGTGGCTCAAATGCTGAATAAATAGTGGGCCCTGGTCTGAAAAAGGTTGAAAACCACTGCCCTAGAAGACTCTCTAGGGCAGTCTAACCACCTTATCCCTTTTTTTCTATTTTGAAGAACTTTTTGGAATATTTCAGCGTGCCAATCTATTGACACATTGTGAGCTTGTAGACTGGCCATTTTAACTATTGAAAAATGTTTTTTTTTTACAATAGTACCAAAAAGGCAAAGAGGTTAAGGGAAAAGGGGTTTAGCGGTGACAAAAATCTAGGCCTGTATCTCTTTTCTTTTACCCTTTCACTGCTTCTTCTCCCTATAGCCTTATCCCTACCTTCGTCCCTTCTCTCTCTCCAACCCTCCCTCTCTCCCTCACACACACACACACACACACACACACACACACACACACACACACACACACACACACACACACACACACACACACACACACACACACACACACACACACACACACACACTTTCTCCTCCACCCTCCACCCTCTCTCTCTCTCTCTCTCTCTCTTCATTCCTGCTCCTACGACCTCTCCCTCCCTCCCTCTCTCCCTCCCTCCCTCCATCTCGCCCCTCCCCCCTCCTGGCAGGCCGGGCCTGCACTTCGAGGTGGGTGTTCTCGGGGCTGTTATGACTTGGGAGACGATAATGGCAGCTATAATGTAGCCAGCCGTTCCTGATGTGGCTGGGCTTGTGGGGGATTCTGTTGTGTTAGGGCCAGAGACTGGAGGAGGGAGGGGAGGGGAGGGGAGGGGCCTGGGGCGGGGAGGAGGCGGAGCTATGGCCACCAGCCAACCACAGACAAGATTGTACCTCTTTTTTTTGGGTTGTTTTTCTTTTTTTTCGTCCCCTCCTCCTTTCTTCGCCCACTAACTTTTTTTTTCTTCTGTGCCTTGTTGTTTTCCTTCGGTGGTAAACTTTGTTTTTAAATTCTGCCTTTGTTTTTGTAACCCCCTTCCCCCCTAAAACTGAGACCCTCCCTCTCTTTGCCCCCCTTTCTTCACGCACGCACGCACGCACGCACGCACGCGCGCACACACACACACACACACACACGCACACACGCACACATACACCTCACACATTTTTTTCCTTCTTTTTTTCTCCCCCCAGACTGTAGGAATTCCTCCCAGCTGCTGTAATGTGATTGGGACTGATGGTACGAACTGAGATATCACTGTAATTTACTGTAAGCCCTGCTCACTGACGCACAGCGACCGCCGCTGTGAGTTGGAAACGCTTAAAGGGAAAAAAACTGTACTTAATTATTATTCTCGTTAAACAAATGTCATTTTGAAGACGACAAAGCGTACGCCTAGAAACGCAGCATCGCGACTGTAAAAGTGCACGCTACAAACAATAGAGAACAGTAGAGATTCGTCGAAGGTGCTGTGTTGGAGAGCGTATAAACGACCTAATGTTTTACAATGTTAAAATGCAACCAAATGACATGGTCCTCAGTGCTTTGAGCTACAACAAGTGCAACAAGAGATATATAGTGACGCTAAATAACAAAAGACTGTCAGAAACAAAGTCTGACTACAATTATCCATCACACTAATGCTAAGCAGAAAAAACAATACAGAGAAACTAAAGAACAGAGTAGAGCAGTGGTTTTCAACCAGCGGTGCGCGGACCACCAGTGGTCCTTGAGAGGGTTCCAGGTGGTCCCCAGCTAAGTTGGTTAACCAGATGAAAAGTTGGTTAACCAGATATAACGCTTGAGAGTGTAAAAATTGTGTTTAGACTCTCAAGAGTTAATATATTCATCTAAATTGGTCCACTTCATAGTCTCCACAATTAGAGAATGGAGAAGAATGGTCATTTTTGATGTGTATGTTTGCCTGTTTTGTGTGCAAAAATCAGGCCTGGTGTGTGGACCAAAACAAAAGAAAAGAATTGTCATGAAATGGTGGTCTGTGGCTCAAATGCTGAATAAAAAATATTGAAAACCTCTGGAGTAGAATGCACCCATAGGCCACCGTGTGAAAAAAAGAAACAAACAAACAAATATGAGTCGAGAGTAGAGACAGTGTCGTCTTTGGGGTTAGAGAAAGGGCATTGAAAGGTTAGGGACGACCTCGCGCGCTAAACGGGTGTGTTTACCAAGCATTAGATGTGTGGTTTATGCAGTCAACACCGTAGCCCATGTTTCACCCCACCGTGCGGCGTGCCGTCGACTCACACCTAACATACTGCTGCATACAGTGGCTTCACAGATCCCAGACTGAATGGCAAACACAGACACGTTGATCCCTTGTTGCTACACGGAGCCGAGTGACTGATGACAGACAGTGGGGTCACTGCGGGACGCCCCCCGCCAACCAGGGGTGGGTTTTACAGAGCAAGGGTGGAAAAATAGTTACTTAACGTTTTGCGCGTGACTAAAAGTATCGATACCACCATGCAATATACTGTTAGAAGTGAAGGTCCAGGGTTTTGGCATTGTGTAAAAGTACAAAGGTGCTTTGACACACTTACTTTTCGGTAAGGTGTACTTAAAGGTATAGTAAGTGATTTCACTTAATTCAAATATTGTTATTTTTCCTTCTCTTTTAGGCCAATCCTCCCTACTATAGAGAGTGGTGACCATACAAGGAGTTACTCCCTGTTCCCAGTGAGCCCCTGGCATCATAAAACCCTAGTTTCAGTTTGGGCTTTGGGAGAACAGCCTTCATCCAATCAGGATGAGAGGGGTCTTCCTCCAATCAGGATTGAGTGGGGATGGGCCTTGGTGTATGTGTCGTTGGCATGTTGCACTTCCCTTATCTGTAGAGCGTGTGCATGTGCACATCATGCTACTGGGCAGGACCGGAGGTTATTCCAAATTACCCAAATCACTTACCTCACTATACCTTTAAAAGTAATATAGGCAACTTTAGTGAGTACATATGTGTTTGTACTGTAACAACTCGCCTCTTGCCTGACACTAGCTTATTCCATTGACTTGCCCCTTATTGCAGTGACTTGCCCATCACTGCTGAATGGTTGATTCTTTACTGACAGATCCTGTGTACAGTTTCACATAGGCTCAATAGCTCATTACCATTCTAGGCCATTGTTGGGAACATCAGTGATCTATAGTGATCTCTTGTTTTGGGCATAAATCAGCTGGTGCAGTCGTACAAGCTCGCTACATGGCCGTTTTCAGTTTGCAAAGAAAGAAAAGATATTCAGTACAAGAAGTCTGAATGTTTTCTTAATGTAAAAATGTATTAAATAAAATATGGAACAAAAAAAAGCGGAAATGTGTCACTGACCCGCAATTGGGTCCCAACCCACTGTTTGGGAAAACGGTGGAGTTGTAGACAGCTAGAGATGCCGCTGGGGTTGGTGGGTTGTTAGCGTTTTAAATCTGGTTTAGTGAGGCATGTCACCCAGAACCACTATGTGTTCTTCTTCATTACAGCAGTGACAATTCACATGTTTTGTTTTGGAGTCTGCCTGCATGGGTCTTTCTCCCAGAGCTATAAGTTAAGTCTAGTTTGATTGCGTGGCAGTGCCACCCCCCCCCCCCCCCCACTGGCCTTGATCTCCAGGCTTACATCTGAGCTGCAAAATGAAAGCCTGGAGACAGGGTACGCAAAAGGCGGGACTTCCGCTTTGTTAACTTCCCCCGGAAGTTGACATTTTTCAGCCAATGGCAGCGTGGTGCCGCTCCAGAAACAGGGTTGTTTCGCTGGGGACTGTAAATACAGTAAACCTCCGCAACTACTGTTAGCAACTTCCACAACTACAGTCTCCAAAGTGCACCCGGTGGCCATGGTGCCCCCCTCAAGAGCACATGCACGTGCTACTAGTGGACAACGTCCAACCTACATGTTGAGGATGTTACGGTGTAGTATATATGGGAGAGAGAGTACTTTCTACTGCTCGCCATTTCCCAATTGGCGGGGGGCAGGCGAAAATGGTATGGGGACGGCTTCAGTCGCACCCATACCATTTTTGTTTACAGGACTTTTTGATTTATTTACCAGTAGGCAAGTAAGCATCAATAATAACATCAGTTGTTGTTGAAGTTGCAACAGACTCTCCTTAATGGAGTGTTTTAGTGAAAATACCGCATTGAGGAGTGTTTTCACTGAATAACAACTGGACCACTTTTTTGGGGGAGAAATAAATCAACTGCAAATAAAGTTAAAAGGTATAGGGCAGGGGTGGCCAACCTGAGGCTCGCGAGCCTCATGCGGCTCTTCAGCTGGTTACATGCGGCTCTTAAGGGGCTTCCACATGAAGCTGTCAAAAACGCTTGGCCTCATGGCGCAGTCATTCATTCCCTATACCAGTGGTTTTCAACCTTTTTTTCTACCAGGGCCCACCATTTATTCAGAATTTGAGCCACAGACCACCATTTTAGCTCCATAGACCCCAAAGCTAAAGATTTCCTTTACTTGTGTCAACAATTCCAGGCTGAATTTCAGAGAAAACAAAACAGTAAAACATACAGATCAAAATGACCATTAATCTTCCACATTCTCTAGCAGTGTAGACTTGGGCTAATTCACATGATGAATATTTTAACTCTTGAGAATGTCATATACTTTTTTGGATTGTAAACCCCGTTTTAAAATACATGTCTGTATGTTTCTATTTGCGACCGTGACGGCCGTCGCGGCGGTTTTCTAACCGTTGTGACCATTTGATGTGGCTCTTTGCCGTAACACAGTGAAAAACGTGGCTCTTAGTCTGCGACCGGTTGGCCACCCCTGGTTTAGGGGCACCAAAAGAGGGTCTTGCCTTGCCTGCTTTAATTTCTTATGAGCAATACGAAAAAAACGTTGAGTGCCATTTATCTCCCCGATTTGTGCTCACTGCCGTGCAGCTCACTCCCTCCCTCACTCCAGCAGTCTCCGGTCCTACTTTTCCTCCCTCCCTGAATCGCTCTCTTTCTCTCCCTCCCTCTCCCTCCCTCTCTCTCCCTCTCCCTCTCTCTCCCTCCCTCCATCCCTCTCTCTCTCTCCCTCTCTCTCACCCTCCCTCCCTCCCTCCCTCTCCCTCTCTCTCACCCTCCCTCCCTCCCTCCCTCCCTCTCCCTCCCTCCCTCTCTCTCTCTCTCTCCCTCCCTCTCTCTCTCCCTCCCTCCCTCTCCCTCCCTCCCTCTCTCTCTCTCTCTCTCCCTCACCCTCCCTCTCCCTCCCTCTCTCTCCCTCCCTCCCTCCCTCTCTCTCTAGGCCACCCACCCGCCATCCTGCACACATACCTGTGGTTTCCTGAAACCCTGCTTGTCTCTTCTCTCCCTCCTCCCTCTGCTCCGCTTACCTTCCACCTCCCTCACCCTCCCTCTCAGAGCCACACACCTTTCTCTCTCTGCTCTGCTTACCTTCCACCTCCCTCCTCCCTCTCAGAGCCACACACCTTTCTCTCTCTCTGTACCAGATACCATGTCACATCTCACTCTCTCTCGTCATACTCTCTCATTCTTCCTCTTCTTCTCCTTCTTCTGCCTGCCTGTCTTTCTCCGTCAGTGTCAGAGAGTAACTAATTAAATAGATATTATATATTATTATTTGATTCAGGTAATAAGTAATGTAACATTACTTATTCTAAGGTGTCATAAGTAAAGTGAACATATTACACTCCTAAGTAATAACATTTTTGAGATTGTTGCTGCATGATGTGAAAATAGAACAGATTTACAAGCTATCAACAAATAACAGAGATGCACTGTAATGTGTAGTTCCCAATCCACCGCAGCATTATGCACACAGGACATACACTATAAGTTATTGCAGTTGTTGCAAGTTGTCACTGAACAGATTGGGTTGTACATCTCTATTGCTTTTTGGGTGAGAGGTGGGAAGGGACATGGGAAAGTAATACTGTAATATGTAATATATTATGCTATGATTCGAGTAATAAGTAATGTAAAGTATAGATATTACTCTCCTAAGTAATATCGCCCAACACTGCTCACTGTATCAGGT
>CM076971.1:3675786-3878286 GCA_039105355.1 Benthosema pterotum | reverse complement strand
TTTGTTTCCATTGTGGCCATTCATAACAACAAAACACACCACCCTAATTATGTACGGTAATGTATCTAATTAATAATTACACAAATGACGTGTTCCCCCCCTGTCAACAATGTGCCAACATATTGAATGCTAATTAACCCATTTTGCACATTCCCTCCTGTTACTGTAGTCGAGATGGTGAGGCCATGCATGCAGCGCAAGTGTAATGCCGAAAAACACACAATAAAAACACATAGAAGAAGAAGAATCCACTTCCGCTCGACTCGCAGGTGACAGCATTTGAGCCCCATCCTCATTCTAGTTATGGTGATTAACGTTCTTGGTGCGATCAAAGATGAGGGTTTGATATGGTCCCAAAGAGAGCAGTAGTTTGGGCTCTTATCCATAACCTCTTTCCTTTTTTTGCTATTTTGAAATACGTTTTGGAATAGTTCCATGTGTCAATCTATTGACACGTTGTGCATGAGCTTGTAGACTGGCCATTTTAACTATTGAAAAATGTTTTTTTTATAGTTTAAAAAGGCAAAGAAGTTAAGAGATAAGGGGTTGAGCTGTGACAAAAATCTAGGCCTTTGTCTCATTTTGAGGTGAACTATAGGACTATAAACACGGGCCCGTCTTTTTTCAAATTACTGAAGTGTGAATAAGTTGATATTGTTCGTTTTGTAACTAGTAAGTAAAGTTTTCACATAAATGCAGCGGAGAAGTACATTTGAAAATACTCAAATAACTCAAACGTTTACTTACAGTAAGACTTACTGTAAGTAAACGTTTGAGTTATTTGAGTTAAGTGCAGTACTTGAGCAAACATACTTTTCCAGCAGTGTGTGTGAGTGACATGTGTGTGACAGTTTTCTGGGGGTACGACAACAACATGGCGTTGTTGTGATGATGACGAGCGCAGAGAGAGAGAGAGAGAGAGAGAGAGAGAGAGAGAGACGTCCTGTGTGCTCTTGCATGTATAAACACTGATGCCTATCTGTCCCGCATGAGGAAGAGCCTCCTTTCTCACTGCGTCTCAGCCCCTTAAATTCCTCTCTTCATCTCTGCGCAGTGCCCAGTGATGCGCAGTGCAATGTGCACGGGCGTGCATGCATGCGAACGCACACACACACACACACACTCACACACACAGTGTATGAGCAATGCAAGGCTGGGTGGGGGAGGGACGTCCCTGCTGACCCAGGGAACTGATGGAATAAGCACAATAGGAGGAGGGGGACAGTCCACGTCAACAGCCAGTCAATGGGCCACTGAAGACGCATGGACACAGCTGGACAATTGAACAAGTTGGCTATTGTAGAAAACACACCAATCATTGCATCTAGCCTGCCATTAGCTTGGGCGTAGCGTGAAGGAACAGCGAAGCAACAAGTGTCTTTAAAAGTACATGTTGTTGTTTTTTTTTCGTGTGTGGTCGTTAAGAAGTACTTTTTTCCCATGCTGCTTTAGGGATCACATGCTTAGTTTACAGGGTGATGCTTAGTTTAAGGGTGATGCCACTGTAGGGTAGATTAACTCTTAACTATTAACCTCTTAGGCTATAGGGGGAGGTCACAGTCACACCTAACTTTGATTCTGCCCTATGTGGCCAACTTTCTGAAGTGCTTTTCATTGGTGGAGAGGAGTGTTGTTTTTTTTGGCACCATTACACAGTTGCACAGGCCTTGCATGTCCTCCTTGTTCCAATAGAATCAGTGTTGTGTGACTGTAACTAAAATGACTTTTTCAGCACCTCATTTGTCAGGACTAAGACGAAAATAGACGAAGAAAATAGCCTTTTCAGGATGCTGACTAAAACTAGACTAAAAATATCTAGAACAGGAGTGACTAAAAAGCAACTAGAATGAATAAGCATTTCATTCAAAAGACTAAATCTAAAAAATGCCTGCCAAAAACAACACTTTCCTTAGAACACTATAACTGTACCTTAAATATATTGTACCTAGTTAATGTATTCTGACTTAATGAAATAGCATGTGAAATTACATGAGCGTACAAATAGAACCAAATTAACCCTAATGGGTCATTTGGTTCCATTTCAGAAAAATACGTCCTAAAGAAAAATCATTAACATGGTGAAAACACAACTTGGTGATGTGATCAAGTTGTGTTTCACCACGTTAACGACTGTCTTCAGACCTCAAGGAAACACAGAATGCGGGGATTTTTGTCCACACAACATCTCTAATGTATATTAATGGCATAGTAAAATGTTGAAAATGGGTGGAATTCCCCTTTAAGCATTTTGTCAAACACTGAACCCTGAATCGGATGAGTCATAGATGGAACGACTTAATTGCCAAAGTCAAGCAGTTACTCCATATCCCATGTGAAGCTGTGTAATTCTGACCGATTTGTGGAAGTTTGGAAAGAAATGGTGAATACTAACCTAATGTTTATGAAAACCCAAATTTATAAATTATTATGTCTATATATACTGATAAGTTTAAATATATACACACACATACAGTATATAAGAAACTAAACGTATCAACTAATTAGACAGAGAAGTAGCTCCTGGATTGAAAGGTATAAAATAACATGTAGGGTGCAAACTTGCAACAGGTCTAAATGGGTTTTATGACAGGCCCAAAATAGGGACACCAGGTCCCATGCAGGAGGGGGGAAGAAGAAGGCAATACTTTTATTTTATAAGTGTAAACTGGTGCTGACTCGCCAAATGAGAAATATAGCCAAGGAGAAGAAGAAGAAGAAGTAGAGGTAGACTCATTCAACATGAGACGCAAAAAAGGAGAAAAAAAGAAATGTGAATCTGGCGGCGGCAGCAACACTGGCGAGCTGTGAGTGACTCAAAGTCTGTGTGTGGCATTCAGACTGCCCTCTCTCTTTCACACAGCGGAGGGACGAGAGACGGGAGAGAGAGAGAGAGAGAGAGAGAGAGAGAGAGAGAGAGAGAATGAAAAAGAAACGGGAGACAGAACAAGAAAAAAGAGGGATAGAGGGAATTAAAATGGAGGTAAAGTTTATGAGAGAGAATGACAGACAGAGAGAGAAAGAAAGAAAGAGAAAGAAAGGAAGAAAGAAAGAAAGAAAAGTCTACAGAGAATGAGGGAGGGGAAGGGTGAGTTAGAGAGAGAGAGAGAGAGCTTTGTGGAGCGGCACACACACACACACACACACACACACACACACACAGCCAGATCCAGAGTGTGTTCATTGAATGCTGGGAGAAAGACCCTTTAGCGGTCCATATTTAACACTCTGGGCGTTGAATGAACACTCAGTATTTGACCAGTGCTGTACTATGTGCTTCAACAGTCCTCTTGGCTGGCAGTATAGAGCTGACTGACTGGAGGTCTGTTGTATAGTAGTTGTATAGCACAGCAGCCGTTCCTCACTGTATGGGCTGACCTTATCAAGGCAGGGTCACCTGCCAGTGGTTGCTGAACTGTCCAATAAATTCTCCATTCACCCAAAAACATCCTCGGAACTTAAAACAAATACAGGTGCTGGCTGGGGCGATCGTAAAAATGCCCCCGCACAAATTCCTATCGTATCGGCGCAAAGCGCTTTCAGGTATTTTAAAAGCTTTGGTGAAGAGTTTACAATGCTTTTTGGCTGCAGTGGATCACAAAATACTGTAGTTTCTGACGTTGAGTGCAGTTAAATAACAAAATCACACCCCTGTGAAGTGAGAGGGCTGCCTTCCTTTCATCATGACAGTGATGATGTACGACAGTGGTTTTCAACCAGTGGTCTGGGGACCACCAGTGGTCCCTGGCTAAATGATGGACAGTTGGTAACCCAATGGGCCCTTATAGATCTGTAACTCTTGAGATTGTGAAATGGGGGCCTGTTTCTTCTCTTTTTTGGGTCAGGGGAATATGAATGAAGACCGATACTAAAAGTCCATAGACTTGGCACGCCAGACACAACGTCATGTCTGGAAGCTACGGCCGAGCACTCCTCAGAAAGAAAATGTAAATCTATGTTTCTGTGTCAGTGATGCTCGAAATATTTCATGCCAAAGACCCCCAGAATTGACTATATTTGGCTGCGGAGACACTCCTGAAAACATGTTCTAGGGATCTAGGGAGATTTGAGTTGGAAACATTTTCTCTGACTGAAATAATATATTCAAAGATTTTGGCAACATTTTCACAATTTTTCATAAAATAGCAGAATTATAGAACTGGAAGGTCAGTGGCGCGCTATGAGCTTTTAGATCTGCTATTTTTTAATTGCTAATGTGCTTAAAAAAGACCAAAAAGTGTTCCCATGCAGAATGGGTTAAAGTAAAAAATATACAGTATAAAAACATTGTGAAAGTATAGCATATGTCTATACTGGCAGTGTGTACGTATAAGACATCTGCCAGACACCACTACAGAGGGCTCTAAAAGAGACAACCAGCACTGATTCAAACTATTTTATATGGTGGTCTTGCGAGATAATATCTCGACCGGTAGATTATTTTTCTCACCACGGCCACTCCAGGGAGCTTCCAGGCTAATATCTATGCAGTGATGCAACGTGACAGCAATCCTGTTCTTAATTCCATCGATGTCATCAGAAATGCATTTGAATTCTCTAATCAATCTCTTAAAAGCCCCTTTGCACTGCCAAAGTGACACACCGTAAGCTTGTATAATTTGCTATTCTCAATACCTTTATAGGCCTGCAATATAATGCCCAAATTAGGGAGACTACAGCTTCAAAGCGGATAGATATAGTTTTTGCTTGTCGTGATGGAGGATCCCTTCTGTTACAACCAACCAGTCCCACAACCATTGTTGGGCTGTAACACATTACTTATTATTGTAATATTAATGTATTTTCCAGCAAACGTAGTTTAACAAATATCACTCTGCCAAAATGGATATGTTAATGCTATTAATCTGCCAAAACACGCCTCATTACTTATTACAAATGAGCTTCTTGTTGCATCCAAAAAATAGAACAGATTTACAAGCTATCAACAGACAATGGCATAGATGTGCAGTAGTTTGTAGATCCGAATCCACCACAGCTTGCTGGCAACATGACCCACGCTATACACAATTTGTCGCAAGCAGTCTCTAAATAGATGTGTTGGGCATCTCTATTCTTTTTTCCAGGTGGTAGAAGGGAACTTTGGGAAAGTAATATGTAACATCTTACTTTTTGATTCAAGTAACAAGTAATATCATTTTACTTTTTTTCTAATACGTGAAGATATTCCTAAGTAATATTGCCCAACACTATACCCACCACTAGGATTGTGATTAAGTCATACTAAAGATCTATTTACGGCCATCTTAAATGCTTTCAATAGACACACTAAGGAAAACGCCACAGTGCTGTAGTGTACAAGGGTTTTTTGGAACGATCCATTCCTTCGCCTGTTGAATACTACCAAGGCTGAACAAAAAGCAGGGGGAAAAAAAGAAAGAAAATTCCACCTGTGCGATGAATAAAAATGAAGAAAAAAAAAAAAAACTCCAGTCTTTTTTTTTTCAGCGGGGGTCACCAGACGTTTCCTATTCATTAGCGATTGTAAAGGCCCGACAAAGAGAAGGCTTCTAGCCCCTTCATGTGAGCTACTCCACTCACTCCCATCTCACTGCCCTCCTCTCCTCTCCTCCGCTCCGCTCAGCTCTTCACTGGAGGAGAAGAGAGACACAGCACTGAGCTGCTGTGTGTGGATCCTTCGAGCCCAGTTGAAAAGGTTAAAGTCTAGTAGCTTCGCATTGGGCCCTGGAGTTCCTGCGTCTGCCGGGGGGCACCTGAAGAGGGCCAAACATTTACCACCGAAGAAAAGGAGGTTTGGGGGGGGAGGAGGGGGATCAACAGGCTGCCAGAGAGCTCGCTGCAGGGAAGGGTTGCTGGTTGAGTGGCACTGTAGGGCTCTTGGAGAGTTTGTCTTGTAATTGAGTCAATTGTTGACCCCCTGTTCAGGCTATAGCCTCGAAACGGTGCTGTGCTCCGGTGCAGGGAAAAACCCTCCTGGAATAATAAACACTCTCCCTCTCTCTCTCTCTCTCTCTCTCTCTCTCTCCATCCATCCGCCCATCCCATCCTCTATTCCTCGTCCATCCATCCATCCATCCATCCATCCATCCATCCATCCATCCATCCATCCATCCATCCATCCATCCATCCATCCATCCATCCATCCATCCATCCATCCATCCATCCATCCATCCATCGCTGCTCACCCTGTCTTCTCTCGGGTTTGGTAATTGTGTGCAATGACTGAGTCAAAGGCTGGGGTGATTTAGGGAGGTTTTTTGGGGGTAACTGTTCCCGGATCGGGCCAGAGAGCCACAAGGGAAGGCTTACAATCTATTCAGCCGACACCACCCCCCACCTCCCCCGTCACCCCGACCCCGCTCTCACTCTCCCCTCTCCCCCCTCTCTCTCTCTCTCCTGCATTCTCGTCCTTTTTCATCCCCCCCCCCCCTTTGTTTGCACCGTGGGATGAATTTTAATCACCCACCCTCTCTCTCTCTCTCTCTCTCTCTCTCTCTCTCTCTCTCTCTCTCTCTCTCTCTCTCTCTCTCTCTCTACCTCGGATCTGCCCCACTGCCTCCCTCCCCACCCTCTTTTTTCTGTCTTGCCCCTCGGTCTCATCATCATCGCCCTCGTCCCCCCTTTTCGGAGCCCATATCTAAAAGCGGGTCGGTATAATAACGCCCTTCGCTGCGTGCGTGCATGCGTGCACACACTCACTACTCCCCCCCCCCCCAGCCCCAAAAAGAGCCGAGACAACATGGATACGTGCAGAAGAGAGATGCCTTTGATGACGAAAGGAAGAGGGTATTTGTCACTCCAGGTTTAGCACACAGACCAAATGTCTTTTAACGGGGCAGGGGGGAGAGAGCAGGGCCGGATCTAGAGGGGGGCAGGGGTGGTGGGCTGAGCCCACTCAAATGTGCATCCTGCCCACCCAATGATAGGTAATATCAGTGGTTTTCATCACCAGTGGTCCCGGGACCACCAGTGGTTGAGAGAGGTCCAAGTGGTCCCCAGCTAAATGCTGGAAAGTTGGTTAACCAGATGTAACTCATTGAGAGCGTAAAAATGAATGAGTTAAAATATTCATCATATGAATTAGCCCAAGTCTACACAACAAGAGAATGTGGAAGATTAATGGTTCAATTCGATCTCTATGTTTGACTGTTTTGTTTCCCAATTCCAGCCTGGAATTGTGGACAAAAACAAAAGATATCTTTAGTTTTTGGGGCTAAAATGTCCTCAAATGGTGCTCCATGGCTCAAATGTCGAATAAATAGTGGGCCCTGGTGTCAAAAAGAGAGAAAACCACTGCTTCATATGAAAAACTTTGGAGTTGCCGGCCCACTCTAGTACTGTAGGGCTGGCTAAATCCGGCCCTGGGAGAGAGAGAGATGACAAGGGGGGTAGCATGGGTGGGGGAGACACTGAGAAAAAGGAGGGAGGGCAGCATAGCGTTTTTTTGTGAGGAGAGAGATCATTTTTAAATGCCTCCTTACAAAGAAGAACACTTTGTTTGCACAAGGGTTCTAGTGTTGTGTCCCCATTGTGCCGCGTCCTCCTCCTCCTCCCAGGGGGACGGCGGGGCAGGACCGCCGAGCTCTCTCTTTCGCGTCCGGGCCAACGGGGACCATTGTCATTCGCATTTCTCGAACTCATTTTGTAATTAACAGGTGTTCTTGAAAAGGATTGGCATGAGGGCAAATAATATGCGCATCAAACCAGGACAGAGAAAAGGCCTAATAATAATAATGTCACATTCAGAACATGTGAGACGTTGAATGGAATCAATCAGTAACAAGCACATGATACGTGGTATAGGCTGTTGTAGTACGACTGCACTATCAGTTACTTTTACATCTGTCTTCTACTGCTGATCTGTAGTCGGGTCACGGGGGCAACCTTCTCCATCAGAGAGAGCTCCAGATTTACCTCTTCAGACTGAGCAAATTTAATCAAGAAGGGTGTTTTTTTCCATATATCAGCAAATCTTCTAAACAGCATACTTAGTCATTAGTCATTAAAGGAGAATTCCACCCATTTTCAACATTTTACTGTCATTAAAATACCTTATAGATTTCCTAGAAATGGAGGTCTGAAAATTAACATGGTGAAACAGAATCAAGTTGTGTTTCACCATGTTAATGGTTTTTCTTTTAGGACCTTTTTTTGAAAATGGGTGGAATTCCCCTTTAAGCTACAAAGTTGTATACTTTGTTTAGTACATAGTACAAGACATACGATGCAATTGAGAGCTTGTGGATTGGGGATTTTCACAAATAAAAAGACCTAACCTAACAAAATGAATGAAAATAAATATAATCGGCTATGCCACTGCGACTTGCTCTTGCTTTCCAATGTGGACCAACAGGCTAACGGATGGACAGTATGGTCCCAGAGCTGCATGAACACATGTGCAAGTTGTCCATGCATGTCACAAGCAAGTGCCAAGAAGCAACAAGTGTAATTAAAGGGGAACTTCACCCATTTTCAACATCCTAATATGTCATTAGTATACCCTAGAGGTGCTGGGTGGACTTGATAAAAAAGTTCCCCCATTCTGTGTTCCCAAGAAATGGAGGTCTGAAGAAAACCACTAACATGGTGAAACATTTTGATGACATCATCAAGATGTATTTTCACCATGTTAATGGATTTCTTTAGACGCTTCTTTTTTTTTGAGAGCGTACAAATGGAACCAAATGAACCTGTCAGGGTTCATTTGGTTGCATTTGTACGCTCTCAGAAAAAAATGTTGAAAATGGGTGGAATTCCCCTTTAATGTTTAATTTCTCTGATCACACCATACTCCAACCTGCGAGAGCCTCTCTATGAGGTCCCACTGTACTCTCTCTCACTGCCTATACCTCAAGTCATGGTGACTCACTAAGAACATTTACTTACAGTTACTCTACAAACAAGTCCCTGATCTCAGCCATTTGAAAATAGACAATAATAATCGACATTTGGAGGTCAATACTTAGTACACTTTGTAGTTCTACACCGCAGTGAAGCCCGCTTTCAAAGACCAACACCTTCATACTTTATGAGGAAAACTTCAAAGAGCCCCCTGCACATCAACTACAGCCTGTGCATTAAACTAGTACAAAAGCTCCATAAACGCACTGGTCAGACCATGTTCGACAATCTCAGGAATACAGCAATACAATACAGTTGCACAGCGTGCGTGTGTGTGTGTGTGTGTGTGTGTGTGTGTGTGTGTGTGCGCTACACAACAATCAAAGTACTCACAGCCTCTTGTCCTTGTATAGTGTATAGTCCCTTTAGCATAGTATAGTCCCAGGCAGTGTAATCTCACCTACTACTACTACTACTACTCCACTCTGCAGACTGATGGCAGAGTGTGTGAGCACATCTGAAGTGATCCTCCTCTTCCTTGGTGTGGGAGAAAGTGGGATTCTAACGGCCTCTCTCTCTCTCTCTCTCTCTCTCTCTCTCTCTCTCTCTCTCTCTCTCTCTCTCTCTCTCTCTCTCTCTCTCTCTCTCTCTCTCTCTCTCTCTCTCTCTCTCTCTCTCTCTCTCTCTCTCTCTCTCCCTCTCTCTCTCTCTCTCTCTCTCTCTCTCTCTCTCTCTCACACACACTCTCTCTCTCTTGCTCTCTCACACTCTCTGTCTCCTTCCGTGGCCCTCCTTCTTGTGGAGTGTTTGTTAGGAAATCCTGAGCAAACCGCGCTGTTTGTTCTCTCTTTGTCAATGAGTGGTTTTTATAGACTTCCACTATTGACAATCGCACGACTTCTGTTGGCCTCGCACAAGCTCTGGATAACGCTGTGCAAACAGGTGTATGTACACACGCACTCACAATCTTCTCCGTTAACATATTTGCGATCTTGCCGGATCAGGCCCACCACCAGCACCCATTACGCAGACAGAGGAGGACCGAGCCAAAATACAAAAGAAAACAAAACAACGTTTGTTATAAATAAATGGCTGAAATAATGATGAAGGGGGGGAAGAAAAAACATTGGGTTACGATTAGGTAACCCCAGTTCTCTGAGAGCGTATACATCGCTGCCATGTGGAGATACCGAGCAAGGTTCAACAGACAATAATTGTTGTAAATAAGACCTTACCCGTTGAATATGTGAACTCCAAATTATATTCATGACTTTTGTGTCCATGACATGTCGCTTTTGTGCCCATATCTGGAGATCTCTGCGTATCTGATCAAGCCCCGTGTCTCTAGTCAAGTCGATGGGGAAAATTTAATGCACTATTATTAATGATTAATTAACAATTGGTTAATTTTAAAAAGGGTCTTTGTTAGTCTCTTCCTAATATTATGGTCAATAACCATAAAAAAAATCAGAGTGATTGGTGCAGTCAGTGAGGAGTTACAGCGGTTTCAGAAATTATAGTATGGATGGCGAGCGTGCATATTTTCAAAAAATGTTTTTTTTTTTTTTTTTTTCAAAGAAATTGAAAAGTATTGAAAATGCCAGTAGCTGATCTACAAGCTTGAGCGTTTGTACTTTTGGTCAATTAAAACCAGGATTAAGTGGTCAAATGAGTGACACAAACAGTAGCAAATGGAGGCGTCCTCTTGTCACAGGGGTGTGTACGACAGCTGTATAAAAGACCTGTTACGAGTGTCACCTTCGCCAACGAATGCAGTTAACTTTCCCTTTTAGAACATTAAAACAGGCTAGATCAATTCTCACCGAGTTGTGACTCATTGGAGCAGGGCTGGAGAAGAAGGAGACAGAAGTGAGATGGCAAAAGCAAGAAAGCAAAGTGCAAAGTGAGAGTCATGGAGAGGCAGAGGAGAGAAAACTAAAGCCGGCGTGTCAATGGAGGAGATCATGGAAGCCAGCAGGAGGCTCACAGCCTCCAACACAATAGACCCCCGACCAGGCCAAGACCCTTAATACCCATGCTCCCATTTCACACCACATCTTTTCAAAGCACACACACACACACACACACACACACACACACACACGCACACACAAACTTCTTCTTTTCAAGGCACAACATCAGGCCATGTACCTCCGAATACATGAAGGCTCGGCCCAAATAATACTCGGACCAACCGAAATGTTGTTGACATTGAGGGGTCAGAAAACTGAGATCTCGGGAAAGAGGGACAGAAAGAGCGACATTTCCATTTTTTTTTTTCTGAGAATGCACAAATGTGACCCAAATGGTCCATTCGGTTGCATTTGTACACTCATTCTCACTCTCATTAACATGGTGAAACACAACTTGATGATAGAGCCGCCATTGGACCGAATCCCATGAAGTGAACAGATTTTGCGGAACGCAGGTCCGAGTATTATTTGGGACCGAGCCTTCCTGTTACCGTACCTCCATAGCCCTGCATACTGTATATAGCGACAAATACAATGCCACAGAAAAAAACAAAGCCAGCAGTGGCTACTACTACTACTACTACTACTACTACTACTACTACTACTACTACTAGGGGGCCGGCCAGTGGTTACCGGGGACCACAGCGGCCATCAAGAGGCCATTGGGGGACACCTTGCGTTTGCGTATTGGCAGACAATGGTGGCCATAAAGGCTTCCTCTGTCCTGGTGGGGAGCTGTTAGGAGTGACAGTGGGGCCTCCCGTGACAGTGGTAAATGGGTCATTATCATCCCAGCCGAGGTGAAGTGTGGAGCTGATAATGAGCCCATAGGACTGATCACAGGTCGCTGCAGTGCCCTGCTGTGCTGGCACTCCCAACACATTAGTGGGATTGTAGAGAAGGAGGAGGAGGAATATGCCATACAATTATAATGTAATGGATCAACTAGAGTGGTGGTATCCCACTATTGTCGCAAAGGAAATGTAGCATTTGTTCATTAAAACCAGTGGTTTTCAACCATTTTCATACCACTACTAGGCCCACTATTTATTCTGCATTTCAACCACAGACCACCATTTGATGATATTTTCCACCCCACACATCCAAAACCAGAGATTTCTTTTGTTTTTGTCTACAATTCCGGGCTGTGTTTTTGTCAAACAAAACAGGCAAACATACAGTAGATCAAAATGACCATTTTCTCTCAAGAGTTACATCTGGTTAACCAACTTTCCATCATTTAGCTGGGGACCACCTGGTACCCTCTCAAGGACCACTGGTGGTCACTGGTTTACTGGTTAAACCACTGCATGAAACAGATTCTCAACCCAGTTTGATGAATGTTATTATTATTATTTTTTTTTTTACAATCGGTTGTATTGATTAGTTCTACCAAGCGATGCACCCTCATAACTTACCATTAATTACAGTTATCTGACAGACTCATCTCCCCTTATGTTAATGCTGGTTAGAATGAGAAACAACCTCTGAAATAGTACTAATACGAATAAACATTCCTGTTGTTTTTTCAGATGCACGCGAAAAGAAAATGTTTCCAAATAAGTTCCTGGAGCAATTATAACATATTAACGGGGGTTTTCAAAGCCTTCTGGGTGTGATTCCCGTGCAGCAATGAGAGGGACATTCAAACATTTTTCTTCTGCCAAAAGAAAAACATCTTGCAAAAACGAATCGTTTGGGAGTGGGGAGGAAAAATATACCTCAACATCCTGGGCAGATCCAAGGGAATTCTGGCCGGGACTCAAACTGGGGGGAAGAGAGAGAGAGAGTGTGAAGAAGGCTGGGCTTTGTGGAGCGAAAGGAGAAGCCAGAATTCTGGGGGTGAGGGGCAACAGGTAGCGTTCAATGTGTAATCTATCTCAGGCTGTAAGCACATTACAGCGCAAAAAAGGCGCAGATGCAGCCGCCTTTTTTTTAATGGCTGTGGATGGGAAATAAAAATGGCCGTTGCGGCAAAGTGCCGCAAAGACCTGCTTCCAGAGGACGCACGGCCTTGCGTCAAAAAGACGTTGCGTCAAACGCCTCTTTCCATCCAGCGC
This sequence comes from Benthosema pterotum, assembly GCA_039105355.1. Taxonomy (NCBI): domain Eukaryota; kingdom Metazoa; phylum Chordata; class Actinopteri; order Myctophiformes; family Myctophidae; genus Benthosema; species Benthosema pterotum. Next base: position 3,865,436 of record CM076971.1, on the reverse strand, counting down.
CTGTATGAACCGTGTGACGTGACCTCAAGATGCTGCGTCTTTTGTACGCAGTTCAGAGTCTGGTGTGCTCAAGGCTTCACACTGATCAGAGACATATCTCAAGTACGAGCGTGATCTGATTATTCTTGTAACGTGCGCAGGCCTAGTCTAGACATGCCTGCTTGCATTACAATTATTTAGAGCAGTGGTTTTCAACTAGTGGTCCGAGGACCACCAGTGGTCCTTGAGAGAGTTCCAGGTGATCCCCAGGCTAAATGATGAACAGTTGGTTAACCAGATGTAACTCTTTGAGAGTGTAAAAAATGAAACCAAATTGACCTTTGCGGGTACATTTGTTTTCATGTTTAAAATATTCATCATGTTAGAATTAGCACCCAAGTCTACACAACTAGAGAATGTAGAAGATTGAAGGTCATTTTGATCTGTATGTTTGCCTGTTTGTTTTCCAATCGAGCCTGGAATTGTGGACAAAAACAAAATAAATCTTTAGTTTTTTGGGGTCTGTGGGGTGAAAATGTCATCCAATGGTGGGTCCGTGGCTCAAACGCTGAATAAATAGTGGGCCCTGGTATCAAAAAGGTTGGAAATCACTGATTTAGAGAGACAATTATTTCACTACAGCTAGTGCTAAAACTAAACCCTGAGGGGCCTCGCCGCTTCACACGCTAACAAACTAGCCCCTTTTTAGTGGGTGATTTAGCTTAGCTTCACTAGCCTCTCCACCAGCCACTAGGCAGTTGGCCTCCACTCAAGCCGACCCCCTCCTCCTTTTACAAGGCCCTTCAGCGGGCCCAGGGACGGTTGCTAGACAATGTGCTTGGTTATGTGGGTTATGTAAAGACCCTCCTGCGTACAAAAGCCAATGTGGGCGCTCTGTTATGTGCCCGCTCTTCAGAGCCCCGGGTCAGTTAGCAGAAGAGCTCTGGCGCGAACACTCCAAGTTAAAAAACGCTTTTGCTCTTCAACGTGTTTACTGAGAGGAGAGGAGAGGAGAGGAGAGGAGAGGAGAGGAGAGGAGAGGAGAGGAGAGGAGGGTAGAAGAAGAGGCTGGAAGAGTGAGTGTGTACGAAGGAGAGGAGAGGATCAGTGAATTATCCTCTATTCCCTCCTGTTGAACATCCCCCAGCCCCCCTCTCTCAACTGAGGTTAAAAAAACAACTGCCTTGTTGACTAGTGTGCATGGGGTGTATTGGTGGGCATAGTCTAAGCCAGTGGTTTTCAACCTTTTTCATACCAGGGCCCACTATTTATTCAGCATTTTACCCACAGAGGACGACCATTTGATGTTGAGTTTAGTCTCTCGGACCCAAAACTTAGGATTTTCCTTCCTAAGTTTTTGTCCACTATTTTGGAGATAACTGGTAAAATGTTGTTCAATTATAACAGTTGTTCTACATTTTCTAAATGAGCACATTCTTCAAAACTAAGTAATTCAGATCTTTAATAAAATTTAACTCTTGAGAGTGTAAAATGAAACCAAATCGACCCTCACTGGTCCATTTGGTTTCATTTTACACTCTCAAGGGTTACAGATCTGTAACTTAGGTACAGATCTTCGCCAACGAGCCTCACTCACGCACACATGCACACATGCACATTTTCCCCACACACAGTCCGTATTACAGACACAAACACTATTAGATGAACACAGAAAGCGATATATATTCAGCCCCTGAACCTTTCACACACACAGCCTGTTTAGCCTGGGGACCTCCTCCTCCTGTTTAGCTTGGGGACCACCAGTGGACGACCTGTTAAAAAAATCTGCTCTAAGCCCAATCTGAGAGAGAACGTGTGTGCGTGCTTGTGTCTGTACACACAAGTCACTCGAGTACTAGTAATTTGGTAATGCACAACACATGATTTGTGTGTGGGGGAGCTCATACTCATGTCTTTATTCATTCTGTGTGTACTGTATGTGTGTGTGTTTGTGTGCGTTTGCTGCACAGGTGACGGTGAAGAAAAGCGCGCGCCCTGGAGGCAACGACGCAGCGGTAAGCCACACACCTCAGACACACCGCTAGCGCTGCTCCGACGGCCAGCCAGCGAGGGAGTAAGTAAAGTAGTGAGGTGAAACAAGCCACTGTGTCTACAGGGCCAGCCTTAAAGACACAGCGCTGCTTACACAGAGGGACACAGATCCCGTTGATGTGTGCGTACCACAGGCTGTCTCCTAAACCACTTATTTTCATAAACCGGCACGTCCCTACCTCGGGCATGTACGTTTGTATGGAGACATCGTATTTGTTTGGAAACATCGTGTTGTTATTGACAAGAATGTAGCGCAAAAAAAACTGCTATGCAAGCTCACACAATGTGTCACATGCTGACTGGATTGGCCAGTGATCTGAATTATTATCATACCTTATACAACAAAGCATTATCTTGCTGTTTGGTAGAAGTCTTGTATTTTCATATTTCAAACTACGGTTGTCGAAAATTAGTTAATGACATTAAATAATTAATTTTGTTGATTAATCTGATTACATTTTTAACGCATTTAACTCATGTGCACAGTCCACAATCCACAGTGCAATTTTCTCATTGAAAAATAAAATGGTAGAGCACGGTTTTACAGAGACATACTCTATAGCTATCTTTTTTCTTTTTTAAATGTTCAAATCCTGTACAGGAAAGCATGGCATATTTTGGACATACTATAGTTTGAATGGTGATTAATCATTAATTAAATTAATTTTGAAGCTGTGATTAACCAGATTATTAATTTTTAATTATTCAACAGCCCTAATTTCAACTTTTAACGTTCTTTTTTAAATGATTTTTTATTTCATTTACGGTATTTTAGAAATAAATGCCCTGCTTTATCAAACACGAATGTGACACAAGTAGTTACAAACTCTCAATGCATTGCATTTTAAATCGTAAGATAATACTACAAGATTTCTAACCAACAGCGACAACACAGGCCTTAAGAGGTTAATATACTGCCTTTAAGTGATTACTGTAAGCGTGATGTAAGGTCAGGGAGCAGGTAAACTCTATGCCAGTGAGTAAAATTATATGGGACCAAACGTTTAGTACAAAACATCTCCCTTATGGTATTAGTTTCCACATTAAAGAGAGAGGGGGAAAAAAACTCTTTTCAAATGTACTGATTGGTATATTTCATAAGGTAGGCCATGGCGTGCACTGCTGCAGGCTTGGATTATGAAAGCTTATAAATGCATGTAAAAATGCATATAAAAGAATAACCGGCTTAAGCATTGCCCAAAATAAGTGCCCTAGGCTGAAAATGCTCGAAATTTTGGGAAGGCATAAATGCCAATACCAATGTTGTTCATAAGGTCACACACTGATACATATTGTATCTCTGCCAGACTGATATGGGCTGGTCTCTAATTAACAGCTATAAGATGTGCAAAGCTAGACATTTAGATAGTGGCCAACTGTCATGTGAGGCCGAATGTACTGAAATAGAGGTTTATAAAAAGCTTTCTAGCTTAAAAAATGTATAATAAAAATCATGTTCCTGACATGTACCTGGCTGTAACCCAGCATGCCTTGCAGTGCGCGTGTCCCCGATCGGCCGTAGGCTGTTTTCTCGCATTGTGTGGGCTGCATCTTTGTGAGTGAAGATTTGTGACGTTATGCTGCCGTCAAGGTTACAACATTCAACTTGTGGGGAGAAATTGATTAAGACGCGTTGAGTGACAGATAGGGGATTGGAGAAACGGAATCTGCAGCGCGGCATGGAAACGTAAACTGCAGAAAGCAAAATGCAGAGGCATTTTAAGCCAGTGACATCACCAGCTGAGCAGAGGCGTAAAACGGCACTTCCATGTACTCTGCATCATGTCATGGTCTATGATTTGGCCACAGCATTGTAAACACAAATGCGTAGCAGCCAATCTCAAAATCTATTCCCGTGTGTCCTAAACTTTTTCAATCCAATTATTGTATTTCAAACCCCCCCAAATTGAGTTAGCCTCCATACCCCCATTTCAAAAGATATTCCAGGGACCCGGGTCGCCATAAGAGAAGATTTTTACTCCTCCAGGAGTGATTCTCAACCCAAAGTTTGACATGCACTAGTAGGGACCCACAATTTATATTGTTAAATAAATGTTACAGACCCATAAGGGTGCATTTGGTCTCCTAACTGTCATTTAGCTAGGGACCGCCTGGAAATCCCTTAAGGACCCGTGGGGGTCCCCAGACCTTATCCACTGATGTATACTTCATGATGATAATGCATTTGGACTGGTTGGTTCTGAGTTGAATATTGGATGTACACTACTAATGAACAGCATGGTGCTATCAGTTATACATGCTGTTTTGTTTTCCATTTGCAACAAGAGACAGGGGATGCTTTACGGAGCCTTTTAGATGGTTTCTCTGCTGCAGACCGTCCCACAGATAAAACTCAAACAACGCACCAGGTTTTGTTTAAGCAACCTGAGACAACCTAGACCGCCATGAACTTTTGCTAATTAATTCAATTTTTCATTGTGTCCCAGACGGCCGTCTCCACCCACACAGAAAGAAAACACCCCTATGTAAAATGTCTATACACACACACACACACACACACACGCACACGCGCACACACACACACACACACACACACACACACACACACACACACACACACACACACACACACAAGCACACATACACACACGCATGCATAGGAGACAGACACACGCTATTAGATGCACACAGAAACCTTGACGCACGCACACATGTGCACGTGCCGTGCACAGCCACGCACTCATGCACACTTGCCCCACACACAGTCCACATTACAGACACAAACACTATTAGATGCACACAGAAAGCGATATACAGTATATTCAGCCCCTGAACCTTACACACACACACACACACACACACACACACACACACACACACACACACCACTCACTTGGACAAGCCGTAGCATGTGTGTGTGTGTGAGTCTCAGCTTGCTGGTTGGGAACAGACACGGCTGTGCCCCCCGGCTCTCATCTCTCCCACAGGAAGTCAGAGTGTGAGCTGGGACACACACACACACACACACACACACACACACACACACACACACACACACACACACACACACACACACACACACACACACACACACACACAGGGTGAGACGGGGTGCAGAGCTTTTCAACACACTATCCACACTCAGAGACCCGCGTGCAACAACTTCCTAATTCCTGACTTCTTGTAATAAGTCACTGTACAGTATCTGTAACCTCGAGTCCCTTTACCACACCACCCGGTGTGTCAACAACTGATGTAGGCATGGTACTGGGCATGTGTATACTGTGTGCATATATATTTTTAACGCACTGTAGTTATACTGTAATTTATATATTTGGAAAACACAATGGCAGTTAGGAGTAAACATAGGGTTCTCAACCAGTGAGTGAGATGGTCCCTTGACACCCTTGAACAGATGACAGATGAGAAATTACAACTTGCTAGGCCTTTGTTTTTGATACCTGTTCACTGCATCAGGTCACCAACAAACTGTTCAAACATTGACAAACTAATTGTCAAATGGAGGACTGAAAAAAGTGTGAAAATAGCCAAGCTTATAAGCAAAAGCTTGACAAGACTGACAACACTGCCATAGCCCCCGCTAGGCCATAGATCCCACTAGGCCTTCGAACATCTTTACTTTCATTCACTCATAAGACACCTTTTAAACATTATTTATTAACCATGACCCCCATTGTGCTCTGCAATCCACTTGCCCAACCCCTCTCCCCCTTCCTTTTTCTGCTTACAGCAATGGGTATATCTTGTGCCACCCTTAACCCCCCTTGTTTTGATTTAAAAAAAAAAGTAAAACGTTGCTTTGATTAGAGTGAACTACTGAACTTACTGTGGCCCTAAGATGTACAAGTACAACCCACCCTGAAGGTCTTCTTATTCCTAACAACCTCCCCCTCATGCACATCTAAAGACTCGTGCCTCGGTTGTTTCACAACACACACATAGAATACAGTACATACGCAGGGACATGCATGCAACTGACGCAAAATAACACAACACACATGTGCTCGGCACATTTCTTCCCCCTCCACAGCTGTGCGAGAAGACAGGGCTCAATAAATAATCACTTTGAATGGGATCTTGTGGGTTTGGAGGGGCTGAGGCTGCTCTTGAAGCAGCAGTGATTGTTCTCACTACACACAGCATACAAAAAGCCTCCATCCATATTCAGAGCAAGGCTTCTTTAGCTTTCTGCCACGCTGAGGGCTCAAAGAAGGTGCCTGTGTTTGCTGCCAATGGTGGAAAGTTAACTGAGTAAAAAAAAGTGCATATACATGTACTTACCGGTAGTACTGTAAGTGCTGCACTTTACAATGCAGCACTGCACCTGTATGGGTAACAGGAAGGCTTGGCCCAAATAATACTCGGACATGGATTGGACAGAGTTACGCTGTCGCAAACTCTGTTCACTTGATTGGATCAGTCCAATGGCTGCTTTATCAAGTTGTGTTATACCATGTTAATGATTTTTCTTTTATGACTTTTTTTCTGAGAGTGTACAAACGTGAACCAAATAGACCTAGCGGGTCGTTTGTACACTCTCAGGAAAAAAAATCGGAAATGTCCCTCTTTTGTCCCTCTTTCAGGCTGCAACAGCCCTCCCGAGAGCTCTGTTTTCTGACCCCTCAATGTCACAATACTTCAGCTGGTCCGAGTATTTGGGTCGAGCCTTCATGTATCCCCTGTATGTACTCTGTAACTGTGCCTCTGTGTTACCAATTTTCAATACTTTTGTTTCTACCCCACAACATCTCAGAGGGAAAAAATGTAATTTTAGTCCACAAAAATTATTTGAAAACTTGTTTGACGATAGTATCAAACATACAGTACATACACCACTAAAGCCCAATAGGTTATAGAGGTATACTTCGGCCAACTGAAAATAGCCGATCTACAACATGCTCACAAATCTTCGCAGATATGTAATATCTGAAATCATTTTACACATTTGAAAACTTCAGAAACGTCACTCCGCATGATAAGTACTTTTAGGTGCAAATGCAGTGAGCCAAATATCTCTGAAAGCCAGGCAAAAATTTCTGTGAGTAGGCCTACTCACCTACAGACATTTGAGATTGTGAGTGAGTGTGTCATACACTCCATTTTTGGAAATGCCTGACAAAGACCTCCATACATATAAAACCGCCATTCTTAGACAGAGCCAAGAGGTTTAATTCATACTCTTTCCACCAGACCTCTCAAGTCAAAAGAAGGTTATACGCTATCTGTCAGTCTGGCTGCTAATGGGACTGTTTTAATGGACCACAGGTGGTGGCTAATAAGGGCCAGTAAACGCGGCGTGGTGTGGCGGCGGCGGCAGAGCACGACTGGCTGGTCTCATCCTGAATGGAAAGAACCGACGGAATACGAATGCATGAGGACTGAGAATCAAGACTGCTGGGGAACTAATCAGCAAAAAGTACCATGGTATTCCACACGCTTCGCTGCTGCAAAGTCAGCACTTTGTAGGAAAACCTGATCTAGGGAGAGCCTGGTGGCCAGGGGTAGTGCTGGACCCGTGAGACAGACAAAATCAATCACAACATTGATATTGATGATGTATTGTGAACACAGAAAATACTGGTAGGCCTATAGTGATGATGATCAATAATCTTGTAATAGGACTTTTAATAGGAAAAGACAACACTAAGTAATATCAAGTTCATCCAAAATTCTGCAGGGTATTTAGTTTCCTACTATGGATGAGGCCTCTGTTAGTCTCAGATTTGGTGAGGGCGTGAGGCACATTTTGGTTCAATATCTGCTTAATGGGGAATTTTTGGTACACTAAAAAAAATGTCCTAAAATAACATGGTGAAACACATGGATTATGTCATGAAGTTGTGTTTCACCATGTTAATGACTTTCTTAAGACCTCCATTTCTAGGAAACCCAGAATGGGACCTTTTTTATTATGTCTGTCCGCACAACATCTCCAAGGTTTAACAATAACAATGACATTACAATAGTAAAATGTTGAAAATGGGTGAAATTCATCTTTAATGGAAACATAATTACTTTTATTTTACTATCAATGGTCCCTTGTAGTGTGTGTGTGTGTGTGTGTGGGGGGGGGGGGGGGGGGGGGGGGGGGGGGTGAGAGAGAGCTTTAATAATGGAGTTAGATTAGCCTTCAATATGCTCTCCTGTAAGCACCTATTCTCTTCACTAATCAAGACATTAGCCATGAAAACAATAGGCTCTAGATAGGACAAGATAAGAGCAAAAACACCCATAGAGTGAATCCTCACACTCGGAACACTTCCTCTGTCACAGGTGTGTCATTTCACACCTGTGATAACTTTTAATCACACTGCACCTCACCGCCACCCCTATTCTGGTCAAGTCATTATAGGTGAAATATTCGGTGAAAACAGGCAAAACATTCTGTGAAAATAGCAGCTCTGCAAGCTTGTAGACCAGTGGGTTTCAACCAGTGGTCCGGGGACCACCAGTGGTCCTTGAGAGGGTTCCAGGTGGTCCCCAGCTAAATGATGGAAAGTTGGTTAACCAGATGTAACTCTTTGAGAGCGTAAACATGAACGTAAACATGTTTACACTCTCAAGACTTAAAATATTCACCATCTGAACTAGCCCCAAGTCTACACAACTACAGTAGAGAATGTAGAAGATTAATGGTCATGTTGATCTGTATGTTTGCTTGTTTTGTTTCCCAAATTCAGCCTAGAATTGTGGACAAAAAGCAAAAGAAATACTTCAAATGGTGGTCAATGGCTCAAATGCTGAATAAATAGTGGGCCCTGGTATGAAAAAGGTTAAAACGAGTAACCACTGTTGTAGACTGGCAAACGTTCTGCAAAGAGATGTGGCAGTAAAGTATAGATCTCTGGGGGACCCTGTCAACACAGTATATACGGTTTAAATGGTTCAACCAAAGCTTAACTTTGAGTATAGCTACAACATCTGGCCATGATATATATACAGCAAGTATTGCATATCTTGATTTACAGTGATTCAGATTCCAGATACCAAAAGTATGGTGGAAAAAAGGTCCCCAAAATATCTCGTTCACTGCATAATGAATGCAAAACTCCAGAAAAGCAAGTAAAGGGCAACGATCCACTCCAATGTGACACCATTTCGAAATCATTATTCTAAGTACAACTGCCATGCTAATACCGGACTGGAATTCACACTATAGTGCATAGAGATGCGATGAGATGCACGGGGGAAAAGATTGACCAGAGAGAGGTCAGTAACAGTGCTGCTGTGTGCCTGTGAAAAGGGGACGCGAGCACGGATCCCCCGCGTTGACCTTCTCTGGTAGCGTAAGCCTGGCATGAAATGCCCAGCATGGTACCTTGATCCGACACGGCTCAAAAAGACCGAGGAACGCGCTCCCACAGCCTCTCCCTTTCACTGTGTGCTCCTCACACACACACACACACACACACACACACACACACACACACACACACACTGTGCCTACCCGCCCGCCCCTTTCAATTATTGTGCTGATCTGTCTCACACTTTTGGTAGCAGGTGCATTTTTGAGCGCCACCACCCCCGGCGGGAACAGAGGCATGGTAGAGAGACAGGATAGGAGGAGAAAGAACTTGAAGCAGGGCCGGATCTAGGCATGGGCATGGGGGGGGGCAATGCCCCCCTAAATGGTCTGAGTCAGACCTTTAGCTTCATGCATGCAGCGTGTCTGTTCAACAACAACTGATGTTATTAATTATTGATGCTCACTTGCCTAATATAAGTCCTGCGACCGAAAATGGTATGGGTGCAACTTCATCGGGGGCGATGAAGTCGCCCCCATACCATTTTCACCTGCCCCCCCCCCCCCCCCCCCCACCCACCCCCCCAATTGGAAAATGTTACATCCGGGCCTGACTTGAAGCAACATGCAGGACCATGGCAGAGAGAGAGAGAGAGAGATAGATAGATAAAGAGGGAGAGAGAGAGAGAGAGGAGACACACGCAGTAACAACAGCTCAGTCGGGACCTGACACAACAACAGCTGTGATGATGGCCGCCGCTGCGTTAACTTTGCCATCGTCGTCCAACATTTGTTCCGTGCCGAGTGCGGCCGGCAACAGGTCATTTCACGGCTTCACTGGGAAGCACCGGTTTCGCTCGGTTGTGTGTCCAACACCGACATGATGGAACAATGAAAATATTGCCCCGACTGCCTACATAGCTTTATCGAGATGACTCCTTCCAACGGCAACAGTCTGTTTATTAGCCACGTGATTTGAGTCATTTTTTTGAGTCATGCTAGCCAGCCTGCTATGACCACCCGCACATCATCTCTGGATAACCCACTGATGTGTCTCCTGTGCCATTGGGTTATGGGAAGTGCACTTATTTTTCGCATTACTTGCACGAGCAGAGTGCGCAAGCGCATCTACCACTGTAATTAACAGACAATGAGGGACCACCATTCTTGATGACGTAACTGAAGTATGTTTGGTGATCGGCTGTAGTACTTGCACATTCTTCTTGTGCACAAGTAGGCCATGTATGATCTACCTGGGTGCAGGCGCACCCAGGTAGCAGTAGGCTATTTGTAGGCTATTTGCTTATTAGATTCACAGCATTGTCGGCTAGAATCTAGGGGCCATATTTGCTTAAGTTTTGACTTAAGACATAAGACATGATACTTATAGGACAATCAAAATAGGGCCCTCGATGTCATACATGCTACAATGACTCAGCAGCTCAGTTTTTCCTTGACAAATGTCAGCCAGAAAGATGTAGAAATCGAGCAAACCACCCAAGCCTATCCTAATGCCATTCTGAGAGCTCGGTTGAACCAAACTTAAAAGTGAATTGGTGTTTACCATGAATTGATGTTTTCCATGGAACTTTTGCAATCGGTTGAAGGCAAAACAGACCCATAAATCCTAGGGTTGTTGGCTGTTCAACCTCAAGTGATAACCGCCTGACTTTGATCCTGGATTCTCCTGTCATTAAAATATTATTTTAATCACGGTCATGTTATTTGTTTACGGACCGCAAGGAGATTGTCTTAACCACACCCTTCTCCTCCCTTTTTAGTGAGAGATAGAGATGGAACTAAGAAAGAGAGAGCGAGAGAGAGAGGCGCTCTGGAATGATAAAGGAGTGGCAAAAATAGATAACACAGGAACATCTGTAAGTACATACAAATCTGTTTAACCTCATATGCTGTATATTTGAAAATAGCCTCTGAACAAGCTCACAGTGTGTCACATTGTTACGTGTAGAGAGCTTGTGTTCTATATTTTATAAGGCTGTTGAACAAGCTAATGAGATTTAATTCTTTTTGTTGATTAATCTGATTGAAAAGAGTATAGCTTGAGGGATTCTACAACAATTGGGGGGCTTGTAGATCACCTACTTTGATTAATATGTAAAAGATAAACAGATTTCTCCCCCCAGATTTGTTTCTTTTCTTAAATGTTCAAATCCTGTGCAGAAAAACATGGCATATTTTGGATATAGTTCGAATAGTGATTAATCATGATTAAATTCATTTTGAAGCTGTGATTTTTTAAAATCATTCAACAGCCTAGTAATTTTAACAACATAAATCTTGTATGGAAGGTTCTAATAGCACAACATTTTTAGTGGTGTCCTGCAGCCAGATCCATATGACTTTGAGTTTTGGGGGTTATTTGAGATTGAACCACAGCATGGTGTGAAATCCACCATGGTCACCCACAAGTGGTCAGTGAAAACACCCAGGTGAGCTGCATCCCTCTGCCTCTGCCTGGCATAGAAGCTGAACCACATGCTGCTCTCTCCTACTGAACCATGCAGTAATGCCTCATCCATCCATCCATCCATCCATCCATCCATCCATCCATCCATCCATCCATCCATCCATCCATCCATCCATCCATCCATGCATGATTTTATATATCCTGTCTTGTAGCCTGAAGTTCAAATTCAACTTCAATTTAGCAACTCTGTCTGGCAAGGATCCTATCTCCACGACTGGGTGTGACTTATGAAGGCCGAAATACAGTACTGTTGAGGCTTCTGATTGGTTTCTGAGAAAAAGTGCACATTGCGCACAAGTAGGCCGTTGCCTACTTGTGCGTGAGCGGAGCGGGCTACAGTTTAGGCTTGTTGGAACAACATCCATTCAGAAAGAATGGTGCCACGCAACAGGTGACATCAGGGCAATTCGAGTCAAGCAGGCACTGTCCAGACTCGGTTGCCGGTAGGCTAACATTCAGAAGTTGAATGTTGCAACGGCAAATGAGGCTGGTTTCCAGGCTATAGCCTTAATGGCCATTGCAAAGTTCCACGCAAAAACAACACACCAAACCTATATGTAGCAGTAACTAACTGGGCACTTCCTCAACGCGAAAGCCATGCTTAACGTTTCGCCGCACACACTATAATCACACGTGCCTTGGAGACCGTCTTTACTAGGGCCCTTCGTGTTATTTATTGTCTACCAGGAAATGGAGTCCCTCCTCGGGTAATTAATGGCCACAATTTTGCGATTCTGGAAGGGGTCTGCAGTCCTCCTCCTTGCAATAAGGACCAGATGTCCCTCGGGGGCCCCCGCCGCCGGTCCAGGGTTTTTTAGCTGTTCTCAGTTGTTTCTGAGCACTTACAGTGGGGTCAGCCAGCGCCCATACCATACCCCCAAGACACCCCCCAGACCTTCTATTCTTTCTCTTGTAAATAAAGAGTTAATGGTTTACAAGTCTTCCAATAACCGTAATACCCTCAGAACCAATTAGCTGAACGGAGCAGCTCCAGACACACAGCCCTCATGGCCTGGACTGAGAGTGTGTTGTAGCGTACCCTACGGGCCCTTCTTCTTTCTTTCTTCTCCCAAACAGATGAAGCATTGGGTAAATATTGAAGCTGAAGGCTTTAAATGCCCTCGGTCGCCACATAAATTATCCGTTCATTTCCTGCAGGCTCTGCTTGTGTGTGTGTGTGTGTGTGTGCGTGTGTGTGTTGCGGTGGCAAACCCAACTAACCTCTGACTCTTCGTTTTAGATTATGCCTGTTGTGCTGACGGTGCTGATTTACATGGTGCTGATGTCATTGCTCACAGCAGTGTACACAAAGCCACGCCGTGAGCGAGGCAGGAGGAAACCTCCTCATTTCAACACGTTGTGAACCGCGTTGCCACGTCCGCCCATTATCAGCGACTTCGGGTTGGCTGGCTTGAAGTCACTTGTAAATATCAGTTGCGGTTGCTTATTTGGGCTTCCTTTTTGGTGTTGTTTCAACCAGTGGCTCTCAAAGTCTTTCGTGTCAAGGACTCCTGGTCGTCCCCAACTTTTATTATCATGTGCTGGTATTTGATGATTATTTGATGCTAAAGTTTTCTTATTTTGGTGTGTGATCATGTGGCCTGGTAGTGGCTTCTTTTGGGCTTTTTTTTTTCTAGACCCGTCCGCTTGTGTCTCTCACAACATCTGGCAACGTGGGTATTGAACCTCCTCCACATTAACCAACCCATTAGCAACAAGGCTGAGCAGAATCGGGATTTACAGCCTAATTTTGACTAGATTATAGAGGCGGGTTGTCACACTGACACGTAATTATTATGTGTCAAGAAATGCATTTCCTGTCCTAGTATATATGAGAGAAAATGAAACATAACATGTATGGTGATATTTTGGTTCAAATATGGTGGAAAAAGTAACCCCAAAATGTGGTGTATAACAGGAAAATTTTAAGAAACTCTAAATCAATTTGGATCAAGGAACTGACTGTGGCCTGTGGACTTGAAGGTTGGGTGAGGAATACACTGTACTTTTCCCCTTTTTGAGCGATGCATTGCCTTCTTATTTTTGGGCCTTGTGGATTACTTGATTTTCGGAAAATTCAAAATGTACAGTTGTTGGTTCTATTGAAGTGATTGAGGTTATTATTTTTGTTTGATTCGGTTTACATCAGATAAAGTTTCTGGTGCGCACGAGAAAGTATCGGGTGCGCACGAGAAACCTTTTAATTTTAATTTACTTGTACATGTCCTATTAGGGTTTCCATTTACATCAGATAATTGTATTGCAATTTAATTTCAAAAGCAACAGTTTTGTTTTTCCTTTTGGTCTGCAATGCAGTTTGTTTACAGTATAAAGAAGTAATATTTATCTTAGTTCTTAACTAACTCAGGCATACAATGTTATGGTTCTGATTATGGCTGTTGAAATTAACACGTTAATGGGATTAAATTAACTTTGTTGATTAATCTGATTAAGATTTTGAATGCAATTAACCCACACTGACTCAACCCACTGAGCCTTTTCTCATTGAATGAATCTGGGTAGAGCATGGTTTTACAGAATATAGCCTGGGGGATCTGCAAGCTTTGGAGGCTTGTAGATCACCTAATTTGATAAATATTTAAAAGATTTAAAAGATTGACTGATCTTCTTTCCTCCCAGATTCTGTTTCTTTTTTTTTATGTTAGAATCCTGTACAGGGCATATTTTGGACATGATTTAAATGGTGATTAATCAAGATTAAATTAATTTTGTGATTAATCATTTATAAAATGTAATAGCCCTAGTTCTGATATAGAGTGATGCCATTTTAGTGATGAACCTCTTAAGTCCTAATGTTAGTTTGTCAAATAGAGGGGAGAATAATACCCATCTATAAGCTCACAGCTTCTGCCCAACATTAGTCTATTTCACCAAATGTTTGTTACTTTTGGCTGAATGTTCATGTACATGTGTACATAGATACCCAGAACAGCTAGGGTTTGCGTCTTTAACTTAAGAAACGTCTACATAATGCTAGATCTTTAGTTATTTGACACTTTGCATTCTCTAGAGGTCTTCCTTAGTTCCACCATTTGGACAGACAAGGCGAAACATTGTCTCTTTGTACTGTGAGCCGTCATAGACTCATATCCAGCCCTGAATCTCTCCTATAAGCACAACACAGAGTCAGTGATAGCTGCTTGTTGAGTGAGCTACTCTCTCCTTCCATCTTAAAACACCAGAGAGTCCATGAGAGGCCTGATGTGGGCCGGGGATCCTTCTCATGCTGAGCAAAACAAACAATGATTGCTGGCACGAAAGGCATAAGAGGCAGAATTATGCCTTATCTGATCTGAAGTCCCCTGGGCAGAGACGTGGACGGACAACCCCTCTGTTATTTCAATTTATGAGTATTATACAAACTCATATTGGAGTGTACAGACTCCATAATTAAACCTCTTCAACACTGAACACGTCACACTCCCTTTCCTCGAGGAATCGAAACAGATTCAATCACAAAATCAATCGGGAACATTGAAAATACGATCCCAAAACGTTGAAGCCAATTCACAGTCACAATGATGCTTAAAGGTAATAGATGCAACTCTTTTTTTTGCCAATCCAGTATAGCTAGTCTATATATATATTTTTTTTTTGCATTTTCCCCCCACTATGTTGCTTCTACTTTGACGCTGCAGCTGTTTCCCTGCAGACAGACACTTGCTTCGTCCTGCAGACGGTCCAGAACTTTGTTGTTGTCAACAAATCATGAAAACAAAACATTTGTTGGGATCAGGACAAGGCGGTGCTAATGTCTGAGGGGGAGGGGGGCTGTTTGTGTGGGGCGAGGCAGCGTTTTAGCCAATCACAGCACAGCAGCCTCCACTAGTGCCATAATGAGCCAATAGAGTGGAGGTGAGGTGGAGTTAGATTCTGTTTTTTTTTTTAAACAAATCTGTTCACAAACACAGTGTTTGTACACACTAAAGTTGTCTTTATTTAGTACCTTTAAATTATTATTTTTTTTCTTTAAATGGTATAAGAAAAGTGTTCAGCTGTGAAGGGCTGGGCCAGTCAGCCAGTGAGCTGTGAATGTGTTCCAGCAGGAAAAGCCAAGCTGCAGAACGAGGCTGTAGAGCAGCCTGTAGTCTGCAACTTTCCCCTGTTCCAGCATACGCGCCTCCCTCCTTCCCTGCAGCCCACCCAAGAAGCAGCCCATGGGCATAAATTTGAGAGCCTGACTCACTGCGGATTTAAAACAATCTGCATTTCTTCCTCTCTCTCTCTCTCTCTCTCTCTCTCTCTCTCTCTCTCTCTCTCTCTCTCTCTCTCTCTCTCTCTCTCTCTCTCTCACTCCCTCTCGCTCTGTCTCTGTCTCTCACTCATGGTCCCCCTAGCCTTCTCCTCGCTGGGCTTGAACATTTTTCTGTGCTTGGCCCCTTCCTTTCCAGTAAATCCCACTCGCAATGAAACAAAATAACCCCCCTCCTCAGTTGCATGCCGATAATATTATTCTAAAGGCTTAATTAGGTTTGTCTTTGTAGACGTTGTAGGCAGCGGCAGATGGACAGAAAACTGTATTTCCGTGTGTGTAAGTGCAGCGTGCTCTGCGTGGCGTTTTTTTTTCTTATTGAAGGTTACATGCCATCTCAAGATGTCTACAAAATGAGGCTCAGCTGAAGCCGAGTTAATTACAAGGCAGAAAACATAAACTTCCAATAGTTTGTTGTCCTCCTGAAGGGTACTGTTGTTTCAACAACAACTTCAATAGAAAGTAGACCGCCAGTTTCCATAGTGAACATAACTATAAACAAATATTTGAGCCTATACATAAGAAGAAAAAACACACTGTTTAGGTTATCACAAAACCAGCACAACAATTACAACACTTAACCTTTGTGTCTGTTGCCTGTAAGTTTGGTTGCTCTTTGCAGAAATGTTTAGTGGCTTCAATATACATACAATCTACAGATGTTACGCACCAACCACTGGCAATTAATCTACATACTCATTGTGCAATCTTCAGGGCCAGGGCAGTGACATGCCGCGTCGAACGTTTAAAGCCCAGATCAAAGCTCGGCGAGGACGAAACATCACATAGTGTCAGTTATATAGTGAAATATCAGGCATGTCCTTTTTGACTGAAGGAGCAGTTGCCTTTGACCCACAGCAGATTCATGTCAGTGTATCTAGTGACGGGGGCCGCCTGCATTTGGCTTGCAGAGGTTGTAAGTCATGTAAGTGTGTGACAGCCTGCTACGTCCATGCTTGTGCACCGATTTCCTGTCTTGGCATCTGATCTGCTTAACGTGGCACCAGGGCGCTACTGTAGTTTCTACCGCTGTCATTCACAAGCCGGCAAAACAAGCATACGGTATGAATGGGTAGGAGAGAAGACCAGAAGTGAAACGCAGAGAGAGAGGGAGAGAGACGGCCATGCCAGAGTGGTATAAGTCTGCCCTTACTCATTTTGTTAATCAAGCTCTAAAAAAGGCAACTAAAGCTTATATTTGTATAGCACATTTGGTACACCACCAGAGCAATTCAAAGTGCTTAAAGAACCGTCCCATGTGACCTGGAATGTTTAGCGCACTCTCTCTCTCTCTTTGGAAGTTGGAAAGAATTGTTCCAGCAATAAAATGTAATAGACTTAATCACATAATAAACAACTGTGCTGGAAATTAAGTGACTTACATACAAACTGCTAAAGGAGTACTCAAGCGTCGCTACCAGTTAACGTTGGATGGATGGATTGGAAAGACAGAGGGTACTTTTGAAAGTATAGGCTTGGATCTGCGTTCCAATTATTTTCTTTCTACTGCGTGAAAAGGCAGGTCTTATAAGGTATACATTGTTTCAAAGACAATGTCACGCCAGCACTAAAACACGTAAAACAAGCGTAGCGTTATTTAGTCTCCTCGGGCGCGGTTGTACCTTTTGCGGTTAGCCAAAACACTGGACCGAGTGGTTTGGTTTCTACCTAATTTGTCGAGTTCAGGGGGATTCAGGCTAGCGAGTATAGACGCCTGTCAGACCCTGTGTTGTAATTATACCAGTGATGACGACACTGGAGCGCGCTGTGGCCATGGAAACATGGAGGTTAAATAATAAACACCCACCTCTTCTACACACTACTGGCCGCCGACTAGGACAACAGCGACCGCGTGACTCATCGACGACCACGGAGAACACACACAATGAACACGCAGCGGCTGGCCACACACATGCACACACGCACACATACACACACATACACAAACATTTCATTTTTTGAAAGATCTTTGAAAGAAGTGTGGGAACTACTGATTTAGACGTAACTTTGTGGAATCGGCGTCGGGGCCCTTTAATGGGTTTATGTAAGTCGTTTCCCTGCCATTTAAATCCACTCCAGTCAGTTAGCAGCCAAACTTCATGTTGAATTCTTTATCTGACCCCAGGAATCTCACAGATGCTGCAGCCAGTGTTGCCAACTTGGCGCATTTGTCGCTATATTTAGCTTTTTTCCAGACCCCCCTATAGCGCCAAAATTTGTGAAAAACTCCTGGCGGAAAATCTAGTGTTGGTCCATTTGGTTTCCTTTTTTACCCACTCAAGAGTTAAATTATATTTAAACATCTGAATTACCTAATTTTCAAGAATATACACATTTAGAAAATGTAGAAGAATTGCTATTTTGACCAACATTTTGCCAGTTATTTCTCCTAAATTAGTCAGAGAGACTAAACGTAACATCAAATGGCGGTCTGTGGTTAACATGCAGAATAAATAGTGGGCCCTGGTATGAATTGGTTGAGAACCACTGCTCTAGCTCATTCTAGTGCATTTTGGATTTTGGCAGTTGGCAACACTGGGTGCAGCTCATGATCTTGTCTCCCTTCAGTCTCCCTCACACACGCGGGGTAGTGTTTCTTTTGGCCTTTGTCAGAAGTTAGAACCTCTCAGAGTCAGAAGCCAATATCACCCAGAGACCCCCACGATCGCAAGCCCATTGTTAGCCGCCGAGCTAACATAACAGCGGGAAATGAGTAAGGATCACTGCGGGCTGTCGCATATGAGAGCCATTCAGCAATCTCACCTGGATTCTATTACCACTTTGGTTTGATTTCTAATATCAACCACATGACACGATATAGCCAATAAGTCGGCGTGCCTGGCTGCTGCTGCCGCCGCCGCCATGCGTACGCACCCCGCCCCCGCGCCCCGCATGTGTGCGACACACGCGCACACATGCACCCACACATTACTTATCAAAAACCACCACCCTCATTCAAAGTGAAGGGGGAGGAGGAGTTAGGGGGAATGGGGCGACATGCACCCCTCCTGTTACTGTCAGCATGCACATGCACGCACGTCGCACGCACGCGCGTGCATAGATGAGTGTAGAGAATGTCTATGACACATTCTCTAAGCACAAATGCACACAAAACCCATTCACATCCTCTGCACACAAGGTACATTACGCATGCTAATGTATGCTCCCTACATGACAGTACTCAACCTTTTCTGGTGTTATCTGAGCCAGAGTTCTGCTACTGGAGTCAGACACTGGAGTATATATTCCTCGTGTGTTTGGTTCAAACTCAGGGAGTCATTTGTGGTCCAGCGATGTAATTCAGCCATAAGTACTCATATAAGGATTTCCAATCAGCGATCTATATCCATTATGGTTAATTTTTGGAACCACACCAAAATATGTCAACAAGACATGCCCTATTCAGTGGGAAAATATGGGTATGACATTTATTTTATAAAACAATGTCTTATCATATAGGAAAAATATTGATGCAGATGTTTGTCGATCACATGTTATGCTTAGCAGTGATTAGACCATAGCAGTTCAGGGAGGGGCTTACTGAAAGGTCTATTGCAGTCAATGGTACATTGGGACAGTGAATGAGACTTTTGAATATTGAATGAACCCACAAATGTCACATTTTGAACTAACTAACTGTTTACATATGTATGATACAAAGGCATGTAGTCTATACTCAATCCAATTTAAAGATTATAATTACTGGGGTTTGAGCAACAGAGCTACAACACACTAACCACTACAACCGCTCTCTAGCATTCTGTAGATCATAACGTAAACAAAAAGTTGGGAATGTTCATTTTCCCTGTGGATGCAATAGGGACATTTCAAGTGAACTGTTAGTAGCTGTTCATGAGAAATGCGATGTATTTGGGTGCAGTCCTTATTTGGGCACAACCGTTGTGCAGACAAAGTTTCCTTGTGGAGGAGAATTCTTACAATATGTGTAGTCCAATTTCTGATATAATCATTTTGGAAACAGATTTAAAAAAAAAAAAGTTTCTGGGGGGGAAATGCTGCTTGTAATTTTGTTTATGGTTCAAATCTGCTCCCGAAAAAACAATCAAGCATAATGGAAATGTGGAATAGTTCATGTGGAATAGTTCACTCTCAAAGAGTTACATCTGGTTAACCAACTTTCCATCATTTAGCCTGGGGACCACCTGGAATCCTCTCAGGGACTGGTCGTCCCTGGACCACCTGCTGAAAACCCCTGGTGCATGCCACCTTCTGGAATCCCAGGAATACAGCTATGCACAGAGCCTATTGCCTATTGCTTCATGGCATCCCTAGTAGTTTCAGTGAAATGATGACACTGTTCAAACTGAGTCTACCATGTCCTTGATCATTCCAGTATTTCTATACGCCAGAAAAGTGTACAAAGAAACAACAGTATTCAACAGAATACTTTGCAAGACTTGACACCACACCAAACCAACGTTAAACAATCTCACCTCATTTGCATGCTGTTTTTACAGCTTATCTCTGTTGAACTGATTGCTTCTCCAGCTCTCTCCTCCCCCCACCCTCACCACTACCTCTGCTGCCTGTCGGTGCTGTGACATGCCTTATAATGGGCTAGTCCTTTTTAGTGACAATGTCAAATGATTTCCAAGAATATTTCCTATGACTGTGACATTTCCCCATGCTATTATGTGTGACCTGCGGCTAATGCCATTCACGCCTTCCCAAATGTCTAATGCTTTTGCCCTCTAGTGTCAGAACAGCTCCTTAATAGAAGCACCAACTCCTCCCACTGCTCTTCTTGTCCCCTTTCCACTGTCGTTCTTCTGTGTATCCCACTACGCTATATTTAAGTAATTCGGTGAAATAACCGAGGGGGTAATCTGTGTGCACAGGGATTATAGTTACAAAGAGCATGTATTTGAGACATTACATTATGTCTTTCATTTACAAATGCTGCTTCTGCTGAAGGATTGCAGTTTTACCCCCTCCTGTGCTATAAGGCAGCGAGCGGTTCACAAACATTTCAACTTCAAGGACCCTTTTATCTGTCAGAGTATGGGGTCCATTTTGAACGCCCCGATTCACTGGAGGAGGGTGGGAAACGGAATTTTTGGGGTTCTGATCAACACAAATACCAGAAAGACCAAAGATTATCTATGCTGATCTCACCTTCTCCAGTCCAATCAAAGGCAAAGAACCATTTACTTGTCACACAAACCTTTTGCATCAACAGAGAAAAAGATACAACTGAAGGTGATTGTAAAGATACAGTATCAAGCAGATGGACATGGTTTAAAAGTAATAGAGGCAACTTTAGTGCGTACAAACATTTGTAAACAGATTTGTTTAAAAACAGAATCTAACTCCACCTCAACGCCACTCTATTGGCTCATTATGAAACTGCTGGAGACTGCTGTGCTGTGATTGGCTAAAACGCTGCCTCACTCCCCCTCTCACATTAGCACCGCCTTTCCTGAGCCCGATGAATATTTTGTTTTCATGATTGGTTGACAACAAAGTTCTGGGCCGTCTGCAGGACGAAGCAAGTGTCTGTCTGCAGAGAAACAGCAGCAACATCAAAGCATAAGCAACGTAGAGGGGGAAAAGGCAAAAAATATAGCTACAGTATATCTATTTTCATTTTTGGCTAAAAAGTTGTCTCTATTAAGTTTAAAAAAAACAAGCCACAAATATAAATACGGTATAACTAAGAAATAATAATAATTTAACTAAGATCCTTAAATAGCAAAGCCAGGCATCACAGACCACCATAAAAGGACCAACAGTCTCATTTTGCCTAATCTCTGGGAGCGAAAGAAGAGAACCAAAAGACAACGCAAGAAAAGAGTACCGGGGGATAAAGAAGCATGAGGGCTCAGCGACTGCATGCACACTGTGTGTGTGTGTGTGTGTGTGTGTGTGTGTGTGTGTGTGTGTGTGTGTGTGTGTGTGTGTGTGTGTGTGTGTGTGTGCGTGTGCGTGTGTGTGTGCGCGCGTCTCTCAGTCTGTCTATCTGTCCGTCCTCTGGAGCATCCCCAGGCCGTCTCTCTCTCTCTGTCTCAGGGCACGTCAGCACCGTGCTGAGGGCCTGGACGTCTCAGCCAGGCCGACACAGACAGACAGACAGACAGACAGACAGACAGCTGCTATTAAACCCTGATTGTTTCAGGTTCACAGGGTGTGAAAGGGCCTGATTGAGGGCCTCTGATCCCAATGAGGGTGGTCTCTCTCTCTCCCTGTAAGGTGGGAGGAGGAGGAGGTGTGTGTGTGTGTGTGTGTGTGTGTGTGTGTGTGTGTGTGTGTGTGTGTGTGTGTGTGTGTGTGTGTGTGTGTGTGTGTGTGTGTGTGTGTGTGTGTGTGTGTGTGTGTGTGTGTGTGTGTGTGTGTGTGCGCGCGCGCGCGCGTGTGTGTGCGTAGGGGGGTCAGGACTGCAGGCATCACGTGACACATTGCACGTTCTTCTTTGCCGAGCGGACCAAAATGGAATCTGGACAAAAACACACCACTTGTTGCTGCCTGCCTAGTCTGAGCGTGTGTGTTATGTGTGTCCGACGAGGGAATTATACAAATGACCACCACATTAACGTCGTGGCCAGAGAAGTCCTTGAAGTATTAGCGTAGAGTGATGTTGTGTCTGTACGTTAAGCCGCGATGTAGTGACTGCAGATTTAAGGCGCATTTGCAGCACCGTCCTGTGGACTATGTGTGGTTCAGTACCATCGCAGGCTTGACAACTTGGGATGCTCAATTAGGTGCTGGGCTGTCTCTGCCCATGGGCTGCTCTGTGACATGACATGGGGTGGAGTGGAGGGGGGGGGCGCGGGGGGGACGGTGTCCCCCCACTTCTCACATCTAAAATATTTTTGAGGCAAAAGTATGCCTATGTTTTTAGTCTTGTCATTTACTTTTATGGATACAATTATGCATAGCAGACAATCTTTCTCAATATGCTATACTTGTTTTAATAGCCTGTCTGTGTGTGTGTTGCGCAGGCGCACGCAACTGCAAGTGTGCATGCACGTGTCTTAAAGGGGAATTCCACTCATTTTCAATATTTTACTTTAGGCCATGGCCTACCTGTGCGTAACGTGCAACTCTACCGAGTGCTGATCTACTTGTATGAGGACACATGCGACTGAAATATCGATGTCCTTGGATGCAATTTCCTTTGTGTGGACATATATAAATTGTGTATGTGTATGTGTGTGTGCGCGTGTCCGTGTGTGTGTGAGTGTGTGTGTGTGTGTGTGTGTGCGTGCGTGTGCGTGTGTGTGTGTGACACACACAGGATTGCAGGCATCACGTGACTGTGCGTGTTCTATGCCCAGTGGACCAAAATGGAATCTGGACAAAAACACACCACTTGTTGCTGCCTGCCTCTGCACACACACACACACACACACACGTGTACGTGTGCTCTTGGTGTGTCGCACGTGACACGCGGTCGATAGCGCCAGCGCGACACAGGAATTAAAAATGTCCACTGCATAGTAAAGGCCTTGAAGCATTAGTGATGAGAGATTGCTGAACTGCAGATATAATATGTAAGGTGTGTGATATGACAGACAACTCATCCATGTGTAATACAGTATATGAAATTGTATCTCCCCCTAAAATGCCTCAATTTCCAATCACATTTTTGTCGAGACCGACACCACAAGGCTTACGAGTGTCACTCCGTGTCACGTCCTTGAACAAGATGTGCACATGCACGCACTCTACAGTGGGGTGAGAAGCACAACAGGTCAACACATGTCGTACACCAAGGCCCATCCCACTCGATCCTGATTGGACGAAAGGCTTTTCTCCCAAAGCCCAAACTGAACCTAGGGTTTTATGACCCTATCACTGGGGACAGGTAGGAACTCCTTATAAGGTCACCACACCACAGTATGGAGGGTTAGTCAAAGAGGAAGAAAAAAATTAACAATATTAGAATTAAGTGAAATCACTTACTATACCTTTAATGTAGGGACTAATCTCTACAACCTGAACTGCCTGCAGCTTTCCTGGTGCTGCGGCAATAGGAAAGCCAGTTCCTTCCTGTGTGCATAAGGTCTATTTGTTTAAGACCATTCCTATTGGGAAACCTTTTGGCCTTAACACACTGATAATGACCAAGCAGGGCTAGGAAGCTCCCCTGCAGTGCTTTTCACACATGGCCATTGGCCAAAGGACAAGTGCATTTTCCTCCCTCAAAAAAACACCCCCGTCTCAACCTTGAGCAAGTGCTATAAGGTCGGGCCAGTCTTCACAGCAAAGTCTGGTATTATTCCAACTCTGGAAGTGGAAAACAGTGGTTTTCGGCCATTTTGGTATACCAGGGCCCGCTATTTATTCAGAATTTGAGCCACAGAACACCATTTGAGTGCATTTTAGCCCCACAGACCCCAAAACTAAAGATTTCTTTTGCTTTTGTCCACAATACCAGGCTGGATTTGGGAAACAAAACAGGCAAACATACAGATCAAAATGACCATTAAGTGGTGCTAATTCCGATGATGAATATTTTAACTCTTGAGAGTCTAAACATGAAACCAAATGGGCCCATAAGGGTCCATTTGGTTTCATTTTTACGCTCTCAAAAAGTCACATCTGGTTAGCCAACTTTCCATCATTTATCTGGGGACCGCCTGGAACCTTCTCAAGGACCACTGGTGGTCCCCGGTGGTGGTGACCACTGGTGGTTAAAAAAGTGGTTACTTTTAGCTCTCTAATATTGTGCAGTGGGCTGCAGCGATTTCCAAAATAAATTATATACAGTAGCCTACTGCATACAGGTGAAAAAAGTCTTCCCTTCCTACATTACCTAAAT
The DNA here is from genome assembly GCA_039105355.1 of Benthosema pterotum. Lineage (NCBI taxonomy): Eukaryota > Metazoa > Chordata > Actinopteri > Myctophiformes > Myctophidae > Benthosema > Benthosema pterotum. Next base: position 3,840,637 of record CM076971.1, on the reverse strand, counting down.
TCCAAATTATCTTTTTATTCTGTGTATTCTCAGAAGAATGTACTACAAAATGTATAAACTCCAAGCTACTTAACAGTGAATGCAATCATTATTAGGCAGGTTTTGTAACCACCATGAATTGAACGGGGTCAAATGATTTAGAATCGCTTTGATTTAAAAGCTTATCCACTGACAGTCAGAAGCTAATGGCTCAATTGCATTAGAGATCATAATAGATCTCACAACTGTGTGTGTGTGTGTGTGTGTGTGTGTGTGTGTGTGTGTGTGTGTGTGTGTGTGTGTGTGTGTGTGTGTGTGTGTGTGTGTGTGTGTGTGTGTGTGTGTGTGTGTGTGTGTGTGTGTGTGGTTGAGCTTGTGTACCTAGCACTTCTCAGTGTCAGTTAGAAATAAATAGGTGTTTGGCTGTCCCATTGAGTCCCATGTTGACACTCCGTCCTCAGTGCAGGCCCTGCACTACATTATATAGGCCGACCGCCTAATCTGCCCACATTAGCAGCTGAAGTGACCTCTGCAGTGGGTAATTACTCACATATAGAAAGATCTTGTAGGGCTATGGACCTATGGTTTTCCTGTTGACACTTCACTCTTTGTCCTTGGGAGTAAAACTAAACAAATAGCAAGTAAACAAATTGCATTGTCTCTTACTCTGACATATAGACCTACGGGCAGGCTAGTCTCTTCATGATGTGTCGAACCTGAAATCAATTAAAAAACAACCACTTGGATGATCATGGATGGAGTTATTTGCACGTGGGTGTCCTGACACCCAGACAGAAACTCACATTTGGAAAAGACATTGGCACCTCAAGTATTTCAGGTTACAAGAAACAGCTGTTTTTTCAAGCGGACCTATATGACCCTAGCCTACAGAGTTCTCTAACCTCGGAGCAGCCACACACAGCCAGGCAGCTAGCGAAGAGACTGCATGGATGAGTCTGTTGGCTATTGAAAGAGCCCTAAAAAAGAAGCACGTTTTCCCACACAGAAGAGAGAGGAAAAGGGATATTTTCTGAGGTCTAAATCCACACACGTTTTGTTCTTGGCAACGCAGTAACAACCTCTGCAACAGCAAGCAGTCAGCAGCACAAGTCAAGAAGAATAGGAAGATGGTCCGCACTTAAAGGGGAATTCCACCCATTTTCAAAAAATTCCGAAGAGGATACAAATGTGAACCAATTTGGTTCCATTTGTACCCTCTCAGGAAAAAGGGGTCTGAAAGAAAAATCATTAACATGGTGAAATACATCTTGATGATGTCATCAGATGTGTTTCACCATGTTGATGATTTTTTCAGACCTCCATTTTTTAGGAAATACAGAATTGGGGGGACTTTTTTTTATCATGTCCACACAACATCTCTAAGGTATATTAATGACATTTTAAAATGATGGAAATGAGTGGAGTTCCCCTTTAAGAAGAAGAATAAGAAGACAGTCCAGCACTTAAACTGCCAAATGGATGAACTCACGATCTGCAGTCTGAGAAGACTTTTCCATTGACTGTCAACATTAGACATTAAATATTTATAGCGTGTTCTGGGATTATTTCTGTTTATATTCATAATTGTGGCAGTGCATATGGGCTATATTCAATTCTTATAAGATACAACATCACATCTTCATTTTAAGCACGCTATAATCCCACATTTCACGGGAATTAAGCAACATCGCCAGTCATCAACCCCAGTTGATGAAGGCATTGCTGTGATATGGGATAACAGAACATCATGACTGTGTGTATTATACATTGAGGATGTTGGACACTAGACATGCTTTGACTTTTAATTGAATGTGATTTCTAGATGTGCAGTGCAGTGCAGTGCGTGATGGTAATGGGGGAAAAAAACGTACCTTCAGTCAGTGACCTGCCAGGATATTCTGCATGAGAATTTCTTTTCTTTTCTTTTTTACTTGATCTCCACAAACAACCCGATAAAGCGGTTCCTTTGGAAAAAGGGGTCTCTCAGAAGAAGAAGAAGGGACTGTTGTGGGTCTCTGTGTGTGAGTGTCCCGCTGGGAGTTTGAGAATTTCCAATAGAGCCTCGATCCTCTCTCTTCTTCTCCCAGTCTCTTTCTCTCTACTTTCAGACAGACAGTCAGATGGAGATGATCGGATTCCCTACTAAACCCCGTATAGGCTACACTTTTTAATTGTCCTCTTTCAGAAGTTATCTTCTTCTTCCATAGTTTTCTTCACAGTTCGCGGCGGCGGCACGAAAAAACTGTACCCCATGTTCGGCTTCACGGAGTCCCGCAAAAGCTCCCCGAAGTTGGTTGGTTGGTTGCGCGCATACACACACACAGACACACACACGCACAGGGGCGGATATGACATTTCCCAATTGGGGGGGCAGGAGAAAATGGTATGGGGGCGACTTCATCGCCCGTCTCGATGAAGTTGCGCCCATACAATTTTCAGTTACAGAACTTTTATTAGGCAATTAAGCATAAATAATAACATCATTTGTTGACACGCAGCATGCATAAAGCTAAAGGTCTGACTCAGAGAGTTTTGTGTTTTCAATGATGAAATGCTGTTGGTTTAGTGGTGAGACAGCTGTAGCCTAGTTAGTTAGTTAGTGGTAGTAGTATATTGTTTCAAAACATTTTAAATATAAGCACTTTAATTTGAAATATCTTGGGTTGTGCGTGCCCCCATGTTTGGTGGGGCAGTCTGGGCGTTTAGGGGGGCTTTGCCCTCCCATGCTCATGCCTAGTTCCGCCCCTGATAGACACACACACAAGCCAATGCGGGAATGCGCACCCCCTTCTCCCCCTCTCCCTCCTCCTTTCTCCCAAGTCTGTGGACCACCCCGAAACAGGAAGTTCACTTTTTTTTGTTTTTCTTTAAAAAGAAAAAAAGAAAGAGAGAGAGAGAGAGAGAGAGAGAGAGAGAGAGAGAGAGAGAGAGAGAGAGAGAGAGAGAGAGAGAGAGAGAGAGAGAGAGAGAGAGAGAGAGAGAGAGAGCATGATGTGTGTAGGATTTCTCTAGCCGCTCCGAGTTGACTTTGTAGCTTATATACCATACACGCATACATTTATACAAGTTGTATAAATGTGAGGTTTTTGGGGTTACCTTGTTATAGCCTTTTCAGCAGGGATTTTTCAACCTTTTTTGATGCCATATTCAGCATTTGAGCCGCGGACCACATACTATTTGACTGAGGACATTTTAGCCCCACAGACAGCCCCCAAAAGTAAAAAAATATTTTGCTTATTTTGTCCACAATATGGATCTGGGAAACAAAACAGGCAAACATACACTTATACAGATCAAAGTGACCATCAATTTTCTACATTCTCTAGTTGTGTAGACTAGGGGCTAATTCAGATGATGAATATTTTAACTCTTAAAAGTGTAAACATGAAAGAGTTACATCTGGTTAAGCAACTTTCCATCATTTAGGGGACCACCTGGAACCCTCTCAAGGACCACTGGTTGAAAACCACTGGCCTACACCCCTGCACACTTACTTATTATTTAGACACACTTGAGGTTATTATATAAGTGGAATGTGCCAGAGCCCAGAAACGTGTCATTGCTGATACAGTTTTTAATATGGTATAGCATTGCGCGTCATCGTGAAATGTCAAATGTATACATGCAGTATAAGTGTAAGTTCATAGAGAACTTATGGGACACACAGACAGCACAGCGTCGTGACAGCGTGTGTGGCTCAGTTCAGTTCAGTCAGTGCTACGTGGGGATGCTGGCCCGGCCAACCAGCGCACCGCAAAACCCGGAGTGGAGTTTACAGCCAGGGCCAGGCCCACTACTGGCTATGATTCAGGGGCAGGGCAGGCTGTGTGTGTGTGTGTGTGTGTGTGTGTGTGTGTGTGTGTGTGTGTGTGTGTGTGTGTGTGTGTGTGTGTGTGTGTGTGTGTGTGTGTGTGTGTGTGTGTGTGTGTGTGTGTGTGTGTGTGTGTGTGTGTGTGTGTGTGTGTCGGCTGGGGCCAACAGCAGGAAGGCCCCTTTCATCCAGATTGGACGAAAGGCAAAGTCCAAACTGAAACTTTGACTGTGATGTAAATGAGAATAATATTATCAGCATTTGGAATACTCCTACCTGGTGGTATAGGCCTACACAGCATGCCACATGTAGACTATTGTAGGGCAGGCTATATGATCGTATCTATTTTATTATGCTATTAGAACTATATCTACAAACGGATTATTATTGTCATAATTTTATTATTAACAATAATATTAATATTATTATAATTTATAACAAATAGATTCTCTGAAGGAAGGGAGCTGAATATAAATAACTACACCTGCACAGCACAAGATGTAACAATAAACTGAAAATAAAAGCACTTACATTAGGCTTATTCCGTATTCTATACAGCTTATTAATTACTAACCATATTGATGTTTTTTCATGCAATATCTAATCAACTTATATTGTAAGAACGAACAACTGTGAACTGTGCATTTTGAAGAAAGAAAATCATTATGCTATTGTAATTCAAAATGAATCACATTATCAGTACTGTCAGAGATCAGAATGGGTGGGGTATACTTGCACACTTTGCTGTATTGTTTTGTTTTATGTGCTGTAAAGCTGATTTTCCTTGAAGCAATATTGAAAGCTGAAACTAAATCTACAGCAGTTGGTGACCTGAATCATGAGGAAGGCAAGAGTCCATTGACAACATACGGCCAGTGGCTAAATCAGATTTTGTCAATGAGTTACGTGGGCTTTATAGTCCGACTATAGCAGGGGTCGGCAACCCAAGATGTTGAAAGAGCCGTTTTCAACCAAAAATTAAATTCAAAATCTGTCTGGAGCCGCAAGAAATGTAAGCCTAATAAGCCGTTAACGAGGAATTCCACCCATTTTCAATGTTTTTTTTTTTTCTGAGAGTGGACAAATGTGAACCAAATGGACCCTGTCGGGTCCATTTGGTTCCATTTGTCCACTCTCAGAAAAAAAAGTCCTAAAATAAAAATCATTAACATGGTGAAACACAACAACACGACCTCATTTTCTGAGAAACACATCATTTTTATCATGTCCACACAAAGATATATTAATGATCTAGTAAACTGAAAATGGGTAGTTCAGGCATGGCCAACAAGCGCTACGTTAACTGGTGATTTAACTGTCAGACAGTGCACCGCATGTTGGTGCTGTCAGTGACTGAAATGTTTATATTATGTTGGTGGATCTCCCCGGTGTGTATGTAATAATGCTACATCCAGGGAGCCACTAGGGCTGTGTTCTAGAGCCGCATGCGGCTCCTGAGCCGCAGGTTGCTGACCCCTGGACTATAGGGACTACTGTATATCAGGGCCGGATTTAGCCAGCCCTACTAGGGTGGGCTGGAAGAAATGCAGGGTGGACAACTCCAAAGTTTTCCTTGTGAAGCAGTGGTTTTCAATCCTTTTGACACCAGGGCCCACTATTTATTGGGCATTTGAGAGACAGACCACAATTTGATGACATTTTAGCCCCACAGAGTCCAAAACTAAAGATTTATTTTGCTTTTGGCCACAATACCAGACTGGATTTGGGAAACAAGACTGTCAAATATACAGATCAAAATGACCATTAATCTTCTACATTCTCTAATTGTGTAGACTTGGGCTAATTCAGATGACGAATATTTTAACTCTTGAGAAAAATGAAACTAAATGGACCCACAAGGGTCCATTTGGTCTCATTTTTACGCTCTCAAAGAGTTACATCTAGTTAACCAACTTTCCACCATTTAGCCTGGGGACAACCTGGAACTCACTCAGCGACCACTAGTGGTCCCCGGACCACTGGTTAAAAACCACTGATAGTGGGCAGGATGCACGTTGCCCCCCTCTAGATCCGGCCCTGGACTATATAGGGAATACTCAGGCTTAACCAGGCCCACAGATGCTGCCACCATATGCCTGCTGGTCTGACTGCAATGAGGTGCAGACAGTCCAACATGCTGATCTTCTCATTCATGTCAGGTGGACAGTTAGCACTGCTTTAGATCATCAATGGGAGGAGAGTGGTGATTCATGAAAGCTCTGGTGCTGGGAAAGAACTGAGTCATTACACGAAACCGGTGCGATGTGCTGTCCCTCTGACCGTTTCATATGTATTTTATTGATTGAGTCACCAAAACTATCTGCTAAAAGATTTTTTTCATCATTAGAAATGTTCCCTTTAATATTGCGCAAACATTACATGGATTTCATCTTCATATCAGAAATTATCTTGCTTTCTTTCAGTAGACACCACCTATTTTGTCCATTTTTCCCATGTCCCTAATGGCCTTCAATGAAAGTCGACTTGTGATACCGTATGACTATTCAAAATGTACAAACACAGCATAAATTATGCCTTCAACATTTATCTGTGCTTTATAGCTGGTGATGTTTAGTGTTTAAATAGCATTATATAGCTGTGTCCCTCAGTCACACTCTGATTTTGTATCTCAGGAATGCCGTGTTTTCAACTCACCACAGGTAAAGTAGTGGCCCTCTTTAGTACAAAAACAGAACCCCGTTAATAACGTGGTCGACACAACCTCGTTATCAATTACCATATTAAAAGTGTATATTAAAAAAATATATAGGGGTACTTGCTCTCTGGACGCTCGCTCTGCTTGTGTAGTGTATTATTGTGCAGTCCTGTGTATATAGTGGGGTCCCACGACACACCGTCATTTACAACTCTTGTAAAAGTTTGACTTTCACTTCTAATTTGTAGATGATAACTTATAGAACAATTTTAGTTCGAGTGGCCCATCTGCAGATGAAAAAAATATGCATTTTTTGCCCAATTTCAAAATTGGCCAAAATCGGATTTTTGTTTTTCTTAAAAGTCTTTATTTTCTCACAATTGCTGTTTTTTCTTTGTTTTCTTTTACTATGTCAAGTCAATACTAACCCAGGAATTAACTGGATTTCAAATATTAATGTTTGGAATATGATATGGAAAAAATGGACGCCCATGTACATCAAATTACTTCAAAGGGCACCTAATTTAAATTCTGTTGAACCTAGAAGGATGAAGTTAGTGCCTACCTATATTATCATGAATGAGTAATGGTATGGATTGTAAATAAATAGAAACAATACAGTATTGGGGAGACTAAAGTTAGACATACCCACTTATAGCCCAGCCTCTATGTGTGAAAATTGTGCACTTTTCAATGAAAGCATGACATTTGGCACAAAGTTAAAGCCTGCCATAAGGAATTGTTTTGGCTATGGGTCTGTGATGACAGCTATGGTGGCCACCATCTGCTGTTATCTTACCAATTCAGCTTCTACAACATACAATCTTGATTCTGATGACAAAACATTTTCAAGGATTATGATTTTTTTTATATAAAATGCTAGATAATAGTCAAATCATCAAAATGTGTAATATTGATGTATTGATGTAGGCAGTAAATTCATGTCTTCTACCCTATATGTGAAAATCAAGTGAGCCCATGAAATCAGCTGACATACTCTACTCACTACTCACTCCAACTCAAACCAGCTCTACCCGATTGACCAGTACCCAGTGAGGTCAGAACACCAGTCTCTGTACTTCTAACCAGATCCCCATCCAGATCCAACACCAGTCTGTGTACTTCTAACCAGATCCCCATCCAGATCCAACACCAGTCTGTGTACTTCTAGCCAGATCCCCATCCAGTTCCAACACCAGTCTGTGTACTTCTAACCAGATCCCCATCCAGATCCAACACCAGTCTGTGTACTTCTAGCCAGATCCCCATCCAGATCCAACACCAGTCTGTGTACTTCTAGCCAGATCCCCATCCAGATCCAACACCAGTCTGTGTACTTCTAACCAGATCCAACACCAGTCTGTGTACTTCTTGCCAGATCCCCATCCAGATCCAACACCAGTCTGTGTACTTCTAGCCAGATCCAACACCAGTCTGTGTACTTCTAGCCAGATCCAACACCAGTCTGTGTACTTCTAGCCAGATCCCCATCCAGATCCAACACCAGTCTGTGTACTTCTAGCCAGATCCCCATCCAGATCCAACACCAGTCTGTGTACTTCTAGCCAGATCCCCATCCAGATCCAACACCAGTCTGTGTACTTCTAGCCAGATCCCCATCCAGATCCAACACCAGTCTGTGTACTTCTAGCCAGATCCCCATCCAGATCCAACACCAGTCTGTGTACTTCTAGCCAGATCCCCATCCAGATCCAACACCAGTCTGTGTATTTCTAGCCAGATCCCCATCCAGATCCAACACCAGTCTGTGTACTTCTAGCCAGATCCCCATCCAGATCCAACACCAGTCTGTGTACTTCTAGCCAGATCCCCATCCAGATCCAACACCAGTCTGTGTACTTCTAGCCAGATCCCCATCCAGATCCAACACCAGTCTGTGTACTTCTAGCCAGATCCCCATCCAGATCCAACACCAGTCTGTGTACTTCTAGCCAGATCCCCATCCAGATCCAACACCAGTCTGTGTACTTCTAGCCAGATCCCCATCCAGATCCATACAGTAAAAGCTGTCTTGTGAAAACCACTGCTGAAGTTCTGTACCGTCACACACAAGCTAGTTGACAGGAAAATAGTCATACTCAAAGTAGTTACATATTGCACCATGGTGACCATTCTTTTCGACTCTCATATCCTTCTTGAAGATGGTTCGCAATGCATAATGCTTCTCCCCATGAAGACTCAACAGAACACCTGAAGATCTGCCCTCATAACTATCAGGCAGGATGTACATACACTGGAGTGGCCTTATTGTCATTCTCATTGTCCCTATCATGTCAATTGAAGGAGCCTTCACCTCATGACACCTGGTGCTGGAGAGCAACTGTCTCCTCTATATAGCCTCCAAAGCAAATGCAGACACTTGGCTAGACTGCCACAGTTTGAAAGGGTCAAGCCCCTAATCCTGATTGCGGCAGTCAACCCCACCTAATCACACAAACTGGGGCCACCAGATGAGCCAGCAGCCATCTGCACAAGTCTGGGTTGGACCTTGCAGGGCTGAGCTAGAGACTTTGAAAGAAACCTTCAGCAAAGACTTGGCATTGACATAGTTGACATAGCCCCAGAACACTGAGGCCATAAGAAGTGAGGAGAAACTCTGGCTGGAAGCCCTCACCCCACCTCATCCTTTAGACCTCGTCCTTGAAAACGTAGGATTAGTTACCAGAATCAGGATCAGAGAATTTTAATTACTGTTAAAATATCAGCAGTTGTTGGCCATTATGAGAAATATCTACCATGGTCACAGGACAAATGTAAATAGTACCACTGAATTCCTCATCATTGACAATGTGGGACTATTTACTAGAATTAAGATTTTAGAAAATAGCTGTCAGGATTACCAAGGGACAAATCTGTGATGGTGCCATAGCCAACAATGCTCCTAATGACATGCTCCAACTGTGTTCCAAAATTCATGCTATTATCATCAAAATACTGCACATAGAGGCTGGACTACATGCTATTTTTGTGGATATACACCAGTTTGTGGGGGTGGGGAGCGGGGGGGGGGGGGGGGGGTAATATGGTCTAAACCAGGGGTTTTCAACAGGTGGTCCGGGGACCACCAGTGGTCCTTGAGAGGGTTCCAGGTGGTCCCCAGCTAAGTTGTTTAAACAAATGTAACTCTTGAGAACGTAAAAATGAAACCAAATGGACCCTGGCGGGTCCATTTGGTTTCATTTTTACACTCTCAAGAGTTAAAATATCCATCATGCGAATTAGTCCAAATCTACACAACTAGAAGATTAATGGTCATGGACAGAAGCAAAAGAAATCTTCAGGGATTAAAGTAAAAAAAAATCTTGAGACTGAAAATGATCTTTTGCAAATAAGCACTGAGCTAATTCAATGACCCCTGTGAAATCCTCAGGACTGAAATCAGTACCCAGTACTGAGAACTTTAATCCCTGAATCTTTAGTTTTGGGGGTCTGTGGGTCTAAAAATATCCTCAGTTGGTGGTCCGTGGCTCAAATGCTGAATAAATGGTGGTCCCTGGAGTCAAAAAGGTTGAAAACCCCTGGTCCAAATGACTAAATACTACTTCTGAATGTGAATTCATACATGTCATATGTTCAGATTGGATAAGTTATGACAGTCATATATCATATTTTGGAAGGCCCCCTAATAATCTTTATCTGCGTGCTGGCCACTCTAACCAAAATGGTTCTGTAGACCTCACCTAGAATTTAGTACTGAAAGTTGTAAACGACAACTAAATTTAACATGGAGATGGAAACTCACTTCGGTCTTAGCTAATTTTAGCTTGTTTTGCTTGCTATTTTTGTGGATATACAACAATAATGGATGAAAAAATATATTTTATTATATATTAGGTTTAGGTAGCAAATGCTACACCTGATTGTGAATTCATAGATATCCCATATGTACAGATTGGACAATTTGATCAATAGTTACAACAGTTTACATGTTTTGATAGGGTTGGCACCTTGTTACGCCCCCTACAGGCCAATTATGTCATTTGTGCGCGGGCCACTCGAACCAAAATGGTTCTATAGACCCTCACCAACAAATTAGGACTGAAAGTGAAACTTTTACAAGAGTTGTAAATGACATCTACATTTAACATGGAGACGAAACCCCACTAATAGGCTTGAAAGTTTTCATAGCAGTCACTGCAAATGAAGTGTATATGGCTGGCAAAACACTATCCAAAACACATTTCCCGTCAGCATGTCACGCCCCAAGTGAGACTGCATGTGACATTGTGTGACATCATCAGGGATGGAGAAGGGATTCTTAAATTCTTAAATATTAATTGATTTCCATTTAATTTGTCTGTTCATATTTCTAAGTGAGCAACATTTCCACAGCAATCTCTATATGCATACAATATATGTGTATATTAGATTTGCCATTGAGAACAAGTTGACTTTCTCAATTAGGATGAAAGTGGCGGGTTGTAGTCGGACAGAAATTAAAGTTTGCAGGTGTCTACTTCTACATGGCCAGCCACAGCTCATATAGAAAGAAGGCTTACAGCTCATATAGAAGGCTTACAGCAGAAGGCTTACAGCTCTAGGCAGATTGCAGAGAGGCTAAGTAGTTATAAAGTCAAGAGTAAAGGCCACTCAGTTTAAGTGAAAACCTCAAAATCCAGCTTGGAACCTATAGCCTGGGCAAGTAATCACAAAAGCATATCACTGCATATGTCAACTTCCCATGTCAGTAGCGGTCATTAGGAAACTTGCACACTGTTTTTTCACTGTACGTTGCTATTGTATACTTAAGCTGCTGTGATTTACATGTTTGCAGAGTAAACCTCAGCTATCCCCATAATTACCCCAAATATCCACATAACAGGAAGTGCAGTGTATCACCTTACGCAGGTTGTAGTTCGTAATAATCCACATGGCATTTGACAGTGCTATAACACTACTTATCTTAAGTATTTGTGAGATTGCAACCTGCTGTTTGAAGTAAGCATTTAATTGAAAAGAATGAGGAGTTATTTTTGTCTAAACCAGTTTGGTTTTGCACTTTGGGTTCATTCAAGGAAGGCCGTAAGAAGCTTGCCCTCTAGGACTGTGAGAGGGAATGAATACATCTGTCACTAAGACTCGGGGCAGCTGGACGTCATTACCCCACGCTGCAGAATCCACCAAATCTTTTACAGGATTTGTTTTTTCCATTGCAGATGGTGCTTTGCACATGTTTCCTTCCCATTGGCTTGGCTCTCTCACACTGACATGGATACTATACTGCTTATAAGGATGCTCTCTCTGTAGTGGGCTCCACCTCAGAACATCACACATGGAAGGATGTAAGACAAACTGCACAGGCTGAGAGTATAGAGAGGAACAGAGGCACAGGAAGAAAGAGGCAAGTCTACTGTATATGAGTACTTTATGCAACCCTTCTGTTCTGACGGTAAGATTTGTACATGTAGAATTTTGCAAATAGTGTGCTATTACAAGATCATTTGCAAATCATGTAAGGTAATAGCCTGAGGCAGGGGTGACCACACTTGAGAGCTACTGTACTTTCAAAACAACCGGCGTCAACAACATCTACACATCAAAACTATGATTATCCCATTACTGAAATCCATTTTAAGGTGATGGTGTTACGTACTGTTAATATTCTTAAACACTGTTTAACATTGTTTAAGCCCTGTTTAACATTGTTTAAGCCCTGTTTAACATTGTTAAACAGGGCTTAAGAATAATGCACTTAAAATGAAAAATAGAGGGGGAGAATTGTAAGGGTTTTCTTGTACAGTATATGCTACCACTGACATTTGAGAATAAAGTATTTGGTTTGAGTTGACAGTTATATATTTTAGGGGACTGTCGTGTGATCTACCTGCACAGCCTGTGTGATCTACTGTTAGATCATGACCTACCGGTACCTTTTGGGCACCCCTGATCTATGGGATAGGCAACCATGTCTTGAATGTCCAGGTGGTCATTGTAAAATCATGGCTACTGTAAGTAATCTGGTGCTGAAAAGGCGTTTGTGCATTCAATGTGTTAATATTAGTGCAAAGCGCATGTCTGTGTCAAGAGGCTTTTTAGTATGCTGTTATTTGTCATAATCAAGAAGATATTGTACAATGTTTTCTTACTTGAATCAGACAGTGAAACTCACCAATGGACCTGGTCACTTTGTGCTGGCTACCAGTTTCTTACTGGTTGCACCTACTTTACTATAGGTGCTTGTGGTCGCGACTAGAGCAACTATAACCCCAAACATAACCCTATTTCTACCACTAAGCCCTAAACATAACCGCAAGCATGCATCTCAATTACATTACCTTATGGTGACGTCATGTCAGACCTGTCAATCAATCTGTCAGTCGTGTCAATCAGTCAATCAGTCTTGGTGGATGGTTGCCATAGCAACACATACTACCTTCCTAGGTGATTGCATTCAGGTGCGACAGGGAGGAAGACAGTCATGTTGGTTCTGTGACTTTCTAAGTTTATTTTCAAGTACTGTTGCAAAGGTCAGTAAATGGATTGGCAGATCCGACTATGATTCAGTCTGAAGTTCAGACTCTGAACCTTTGAATTTGTTAATGCACGTGTCTTACTGAAATCAATCCAGTTGCCCTGCCGTATAGCCTATTAGGCACAGGCTTTACACAAAAGTAGTTTGTTTGTTGTTTGTTTATGAAAACATTTTATGTGAACATAAATTTTTAGCATTTAGCAGATGCATTAGCGGTGGGCCTAGACCCTGGAGCCTACATTATCATTGTTTAAGGGATTAGCAGGGAAGGCAATAGCAAATATCTCTTAAATGCATGTCTTACCCAAGGGTTTAGACTGGAATGAATCAGAAAATAGTAACACTCATGATTAAGTCTCTAAACATCTCAATTTGGCCCAACATTAATGGTGCAATATTTTTTCGCTAGCTTCTCAAAGAGATGCATATTACAGGGTCTTTTCATACAGTACTTCCTAACATCATTTTTCATTTAAAGTAAACCAAGGACAGTTTTATTTATTCTTTCTAATGTAATTCTCACACGAGTCCCAGACTTTTTATTCATATTCTTATCTTAAAGGAATTCAACCACCACGGTTCATGTTTTAGGGTGTTAATAGACAAAGTAAAATATGGGTGTTGTTTTTTTTCTTCATTTGCGTGCTTTCTTTAGTTTTCAGATTTTAGCTGTTTTGACAGGGGGGAAATGGTCCCCCTGGTGACAAGATGTGTACATGCACACACTCTATGGTGGGGGGAAGTGCATCAGGCCAACAGCACATAAATTATGCCAAGGTCGACCCCCACTCAGTCCTGATTGATCGATAGGCCCTCTCGTCCCGATTGGATGAAAGGCTTTTCTCTCAAAGCCTAAAATGAAACTAGGATTATTTGACCCCAGGGGCTCACTGGGGACAGGGAAGAACTCCGTATATGGTCTCCTGCGATCTTTTTGGCCAGACATAATTTCTTGGAGTCTATTGCCTGCATCAAATAAATAAAAAATAAATAAAACAACATTTAAAAAATAATAATACATAATCAGGACCATGCTCGAAAGTCACCGTCTCCTGACAAAGTAGCTAAATTGTTTTATTTTGTCTAATAACATCCTAAAACATGAACATTTAAAATAATTTAAAATTTAATCATTTAAAAATATATACTGTATAATGAATACTTTTCACTTTTAAGACTTTGGTGTAAATGTTATAGGCCTCCACCATTATCAATAACAGCAGATAGTATGACTTGACTATCTGTCAAGAGAATAATGGATTATGTACAGTGACAAGTTTACCAAATACATTACTTTCAAATGAAACGAAATGTGTTGAAAAATATGCCAGTGATTGAAATATGATTTATAAGTAATTCATTCATCTACTTGCTCACCATTGTTGGTTAGCTTTTAATTTCTCAAATATTATGGATTTATGTTAAATACGTAGGCTATCACTATTGATATGCCAGTCAGTCACCATTACCTGGGTGAATGCTATTACCTGCTTTGAAATATACTCCACCGCTATTCAGTTATCGTAACATATGGCACAGTTTAGTGCCATAGCTTAGGAAGTAAATTAATGTAAACATTACGATTATATCAATAATTTAATTGTACATGCACATTTTGCACTCCTTTTTGACACTATTTTACATTTCAATGTCACCACCAGAGGGCAGTATGATACAAGTCTGAGAGCAGAACAAGTAGACCTAGGCCTAAACAAAAAACATGAAATTGAGAACACTAGCCCACAGGGGAAATTCATGTCATGTATGCGAACTCTTGAAAGTGGCACCTTTCATACAAGCTAATTTACAAAAAATAAAATAAATAAATACTATGGACTGTGTGTCTTGAATGTCATATATAGGCTAATTCTTATGCCTATAAATTACATACAAAATATAGATGTTGTGAAAAAAAAAGGAAATTTACATCTGCTTCAAATGTCATATATAATTATTATAAATTACAAAATTATATGGTTGACTTTATAAAAAAAATACTATGGATTATTGACTCATGATGAGTGACTCATATCTCTCATATGAGGATTCTATGAAAGGTGCAACTTTCATGACAGTGACATACACAACGTATATATACAGAATTTTATATGGGAGTGAATGAAATGAAATAAGAAAATATTATATAGCCATATACATAACTATGGGGGTTTTATAACATCAAACTTACCCGTTTCTGTGTTCCTTATACTATTAAGGCAAATCCTACCCCAGCTATTTAAAAGGAACCCTGCCTAATGAGATAAATATGGATAATACATTATACTTGCCCTCTATAACTAGAATTGAACATTTAAGACACAGAGTAAGCTCTTTAATACGGTAACTGTTCTGATGAATATCAATCCATGGTTACCGATTTGTAATGTCACGTGAACAGCCAATTCCAGTCTCAATTGAATGTTTCAATCAAGGTTTAATGATTTGTAATACCACGTGACCAACCGATCAAATCTGATAGCAGCGGTTCCATGGTGTAATGGTTAGCACTCAGGACTCTGAATCCTGCGATCCGAGTTCAAATCTCGGTGGGACCTTCTTTCTGCAACTTTACAGATCAACAGGAGGGCTTGATCAATTCATACAGGTAGGGCTTTATTGGCATGAGAAAACAGAGTAGTACGTTGAGGGTACATCCAACTTCCATGAATTATTAATGACTGCCCCCCCCCCCCCACACACACACACACACACACACACGTGCGCGGAATTCAATTCAAATGAGCTTTATTGGCATGAGAAAACAGACGTTTACATTGCCAAAGCAAGTGTCACAAAAACTATACAATAAAAAACAGTTGAAAATGGGGACAAATATATACAGTGGGAGGGGGAACAGACTACAGAGTTATTTTGCATAATTGCATTGTTTTAGAACAGGTTATAACAGGGCATAGAACTTTCTCTCCTCTTTGCTGTTTTTTAAATAACAAACAGAATCAATTATTTGCCACTTCAGGACAGATTATGCAGAATAGTCTGTTTAAATGTAGCAGCTCTGTTTACATGGGAAAGTCTGGATAGTACAGATCGTAGTCCTTAGGGTGGTTATATTCCATTGGCCAATCTTCTTACGTCACAACAGTGCACAGATCTTTCTGCACACCCACACAGTGTGAATCACAGTACCTACTGTACTGTCCAAACTCTACAAGAGGATACTAAATGCCAGGGGCTGACACATGCCGTGTCCTGATTGGGGATAGTTTCCATTCAGTGTTCTCTGGGAGAATTAGGTCCCTGCATGAAATAGGTGTGTGTGTGTGTGTGTGTGTGTGTGTGTGTGTGTGTGTGTGTGTGTGTGTGTGTGTGTGTGTGTGTGTGTGTGTGTGTGTGTGTGTGTGTGTGTGTGTGTGTGTGCGTGCGTGCGTGCGTGCGTGCGTGCGTGCGTGCGTGCGTGTGTGTGTGGTATAAGACCTAAACATGTAACAACAAGGTCTATGAGCTGTGTTGATGAGCTGAGATGTGCTGATGCAAGCTCCTGTTGGATCATGAACTATAGAAATCCAGTTGCCCCTGTCCTCATTGGTACATTTACCCACACCCTATACTTTTCTTCCAGGAATAGGTTTCTTTCTTGGAACTCTTCTAATAAGAACAAGAACAGCGTACTAATACGGGTCATAAGGAGGTCACTGAAAAGTTTGAACACAAATGCACTCTAATGCTTCCCAGTTTTTTTTTGCTATATAGAAGTGTTGTAGCCTAGTTCTCTAAATGTTTTGAATTATTGAAAGTGGTGGACCCTGTTGTAAAGAAGTGTAATGTTTTTTTGGCGTTGTCCACAGTTAACAGTTTTTGTGTTGACTTATGCTTAATCAATCAATCAATCAATTAATCAATAAACCATAGGCTATATACCTATACAGTATTTGGTTAATGTCACTTAATGTCACTTAAGTGAAACCAACATATCTAGTGCCCTCTGCTGACCAAACTGTGAATACAAACAAAGGCATTAAGTAGGCCTACTGCCACTAGTACTCTAACCAGACCATGTAAAAATAAAATGTTCTTCACAAACAACTTCGGAAGTTCCCAAGATTCCCAATTGAATGCTGCTGAATGTATGCGTGGTATGTTGTTTTCTCATGCTGATAAAGCCATATCGACCAGCAAAGTTGCAGAAAGAAGGTCCCACCGAGATTTGAACTCGGATCGCAGGATTCAGAGTCCTGAGTGCTAACCATTACACCATGGAACCGCTGCTATCAGATATTATTGGTTGGTCACGTGACACTACAAATCATTAAACCTTGAAACATTCAATTGAAACAAATGAATATAAACATCATATGCCTCGACTACTTGTAGGGGCCACCCATAGAACTAACTCTTGTTTATAGAGGTTATTTTAATTTAATCTGTGGCCGTCTTGGAAGTGCATTGACCATAATGTTTTAGTCCATTACCATAATAATTTACCAACCGCACGTTAGCTGAATATAATAGAGCTGCGCAGTCCCGAACCTTTCATAACGTCGCCCGCGGTCCAGAAATGGATTCCCCCTTCATTTTCGCCATAGACTTTTCCAAAAATTATTTATATAAAGATGATTATGTCGCGGACAAAGCCAACTCGGGTCGTGACAAATCATGAGAACACACAATGTTTTGAGACAATGTTGAGTTTGAGGAATATTTGGGGAAATTAGTTGTGTTCTGGGGGTGAACTGGTTAACCTTATGTGGCGGTTCCATGGTGTAATGGTTAGCACTCAGGACTCTGAATCCTGCGATCCGAGTTCAAATCTCGGTGGGACCTTCTTTCTGCAACTTTACCGATAAACAGAAGGGCCCCTTCTATGCTTGATCAATTCATAGGTCTTTAATGACAAGAGAAAACATACGTGCCAAAAGCACAATATAAGACTGAGTACAATTAAGGCAGAAATTATTCATGGCCGAGAAATTACAGCGTTAGGGCTGGCTCTGGTCCAGAGCCTCACTGCTTCTACGAGTCTGCTTTGCGTAGGAGCTCTGAGTCTGTAACATACAAAATTATGCCATCTGCCGTTACTCGACCCAACCAGCCTTTCTTCTGGAGTAGATACATAAAGAACGTTTACCTACTCACCAAAACAAACACGGCGTGTGTCATTAGAAAGCCTAATTTTCTTAGTGGAAGCACTCAGAGCCCCCCACCACACGTAAAAATGAGTTTTTGGCCAGAACGCGATTGTTTTTTTTACCGGGAAAAAAACAACAAGGATTTGTTGTTGGCGTCCTCTACCGATATTGCCAAGAATATTTTTCCTCCCGTGAAAATCAACCGCGTTCTGCCCAAAAAGTCCATTGTATCCGCGTGTGCTCACTGCTCAGAGTGTTTCCACTAAGAAAAGTAGGCTTTCTAATCACACAAGCCGTGTTCATTTTGGTGAGTAGGTAAAAAGTCTTTATACAGGTATTTATTATATCCACTCCGGAAGAGAGGCTGGTCGGGTCGAGTAATGGCAGATTGCATTAAGCCAGGCAGACTCATAGAAGCAATGTAGCTCCAGACTAGAACTAGGTGGCGCCTACAAGTAGTCTAGGCTGCGGCATGTTTTTATATGATGTGCTATTTATATGCAATTAAACGTTTTGAACAAACTCTATGGTTATTGATAATGTCACCTGACCACCCAATCCTGTCCTTTAGCAGCGGTTCCATGGTGTAATGGTTAGCACTCAGGACTCTGAATCCTGCGATCCGAGTTCAAATCTCGGTGGAACCTTCTTTCTGTAACTTTACAGATCAAACAGAAGGGCCTTCTATGATTAATCAATTCATACTTCATAGGTATTTAATGGTGTGAGAAAACACGTTTACATTTCCAAAAGCACAATACAAGGGTACAATCAAAACATGAATTATGACTGAGACATTACAGTTACCATGAGGGGCCGTAATAAAGTAATGAGATGGTGTCATGTAATACAACAACACTTGTCTACTCTACAGTCACCCACATCAATGGTATCCTGTCAATTAGGTGCTTCAAGTAATGGACAAGGGCCAACCAAAACTTATCAAATTGGCTCCTTTTTTGAAAGAAGTACCTTATTCTCTCAAGGTGAAGCGTAGTTGTGTACTATTCATTTTATTTAGCCAATGTTTAAGCAAGCATTTCTGATGTAACATGCCAAGAATATATCAGGTAAGTAGGCCTGTCGTAACTGGATAATCCTGTGGATTTAAAAGTTATTTGAAGACGGCAGCTGTACATTAACGTAACAATACTGACACTGCCATGGCTGTGTACACGATGCAGTCTTTACAGTGATACCCATAGATTTACATATTTGTGGACAACCACAATACTTAAACTGATTATTTAATGTGGAATCCATACAATAACAGCATAGTGATGTGGTTGATGGATGGGTTCATGCCAATTCCCACGGATATCATTCAGGAGGCAATTATTTGTGATTGGTAGTGCATTGCGCCAGTTTGAACTAGGAGTGCGTAGAGGTTCTGACTGACTGAAATTTGTAATTCGCAATATGTAGGATGTGGGGTAGGCCTACATTTCAAAAGAACACAAGCCAATGCAAAATCTGTTTCTTGTGGACTGGACTCACCATGATAAAGGACTAACACTTGTTTACAACAGGATCCACTAATCCTTCCAGTACTGTTGCTTTCCGTTTACCTAATGAGTGAAACCTGATGGAGATGGGGACTGATAATATCTTCCGTTTCTCCTCTGGTGCATCGCAGGTGACACATGTGACTGACACCATAACCGTCCCCAAGAGGATTGTGAGAGTGGAGGATTAGGGTTAGTGGCACACAACAATCAGTGGGTCTGTGGGTCAATGTGTCAGTGTATTAGTGAGTCACTGGGCTTTCTCCTACAAGCACTTTTACTTATGGTTATAGCCAGGACCACTTCACCACTTTTCAACTTATTTTCACTTATGATCATGGGGGGAAAAATGCCACAATGTTTGTCTATTGTCTGCGTCTCATAGGAGGGCTGTGGGCAAACACCTGTCCATCATGTGCATCATCATTATCATCATCATTGTTTTTAAACAAAAAAGTACTTATTTTTACATTTGTATCATCGTGAGAGCAATGGCTTCCGTTGTCATATTGAAACTCCTCAGGAATAGAAAGCCGGCAGTTTAAATTACGTAGTTTAGATTCCCCATAGAATATGCTCATGGCTGGTGTTTGAATTGCCCACAGCCCTCCTATATGAGAAACAGACAGACTCGAAAAAAGAACTGTGGCATTTTATGATGAACATTAGTGACCAATTATATGAAGGCAGGTTGAAAAGTGCTGAAGTCGTCCTTAAAATGGTTAATACATTGGCTCTGAGTTCAGGACCACTATTGGCTGCATTAGAGGCGTGGAGAATTGGACACAAACAGACCTGGCTGGAGGACCACTGGGGTTTGGCAACTAATACAGTATGCCTCTGCAGACTCACTGATACATGGAGAGCCAGCGAAATCCAAAAGCGACCTCGCCCGCGGGGGCCCGGTTTCAAAAGCGGGCGCCCGCTTTCACAAAAACGGGCGCCCGGTTTCACAAAAATGGGCGCCCGTTTCACAAAAACGGGCGCCCGTTTTCAAAAGCGGGCGCCCGTTTTCAAAAGCGGGCGCCCGTTTTCACAAACTAGGCTATGCCTAAACCTAACTCTAACCCTAAACTTAACCTCAGTAAACCTATGCCTAAACCTAACCTAACCATAACCTTTTGAAAAGGGCGCCCGTTTGTGAAAACGGGCGCCCGCTTTTGAAAACGGGCGCCCGTTTTCAAAAGCGGGCGCCCGGTTTCACAAAAACGGGCGCCCGTTTTTGTGAAAGCGGGCGCCCGCTTTTGAAACCGGGCGCCCGCGGGCGAGGTCGCTTTTGGATTTCGCCCCTGCAGACTCACTGATACATGCTCTGGGGATGGTTATGATGCTTTTGCAACAACAATTTACAGGAGAATGAAATGAGATTTACACCTCGTTATTGTCTGCAAACTAAAGGTATTGTATTGGGTTATTATACCACAGGTATAGTTTGTTGGAAGCAATCTGATTGAAATGGCTCTCTACCAGTGCCTCAAGGGATGATCAGTGCACAACTAATCAAAACAAAAAAAACAACTGTGCTAGGCCTTCCCCGCAGGAGTGGCTATAAGCAATGTGTTCACACAGGACATTGTAGGTCATAGTGGCTACATCTGTCATAAAACATCGCCTGTGTCGCTTCGCGCCCATGGGCGATGGAGTTGCACCGATACCATTTTCAGTTGCAGGACTTATATTAGGCAAGTGAGCATCAATAATAACATCAGTTGTTGTTGAAGTTGCAAGAGACACGCTGCATGCATAAAGCTAAAGGTCTGAGAGTTTTCTGTTTTGATGATGAAATGCTGTTGGCTTAGTTAGTTAGTTGCAGTAGGCCTAGTAGTGTCTCAAATCATTTTAAATATAAGCACTTTAATTTGAATTATGTTTGAGTTTTGGGTTGTTTTGCATGCCACCATGTTTGGTGGGGCAGTCAGGGCATTTAGGGGGGCATTGCCCCCCCCCCCCCCATGCCCATGCCTAGATCTGGCCCTGGTACAATTGCAATATTACGCTTGAAGATGTGCTATCGTCATTCTGCACAGAACTCTCGTTCCTGCAGCAACACATGCGTGCCATGGCAGTATTGCTTCATCATGACAAGTACAAATTGGCAACTCTAAGTTGGCAAGTGACTTTCGAGTCCTTATGATTGAAGTGGA
This sequence comes from Benthosema pterotum, assembly GCA_039105355.1. Taxonomy (NCBI): domain Eukaryota; kingdom Metazoa; phylum Chordata; class Actinopteri; order Myctophiformes; family Myctophidae; genus Benthosema; species Benthosema pterotum. Next base: position 3,818,962 of record CM076971.1, on the reverse strand, counting down.
TATTCTGTACAGTGAAATGAAATAAGATATTACAATCTGTAATTGGGGAACTTGCACTGCAGTCAGATTTAGTCACAGATCATCATCTGTCCCAGGGACAAGATCATGGCAATGAATACGTGCCAGGACAATCCAATAACTGTTTACATGGTAAACACAGACGGTACACAAAATCACTTCCATTATTTGTTCGAGCAAACAGGCCCTTTGCCTTACAGACAGTTGCAGTTTGATTACATGATCATCTCACGTTTCCCATGGGGTTGAAATTGGTGATGTAATTGCTGTTAAAAATTGCAATTAATTGTTATAACAATTATTATAACATTTTCTCTCAGGTTTACATTCACTGGGTACAAAAAAGCACTATTTTTGTTTCTGTAATAGTGTACACAGAAGATACTTGACTTGGAACATGAAGCAGGAATAGCAAGTGGCCATGAATGCATTTAGGATATATTTCAACCCTAACACCCCTCTGTCACGGAGCTCTGGCCTTCGAGATAAAAAAATAAATGCTAACTTAAGCGCTCAAGTTACTAACTCAAGAAATTGTGTTAGTAACATGACCGTTAGCTAAGTTAGATTATTTTCTCTCTCTCTCTCATTGACTCTCCATACTCTTCTGGGCTTACTTTAACTGTGCATCGTTGTGGTTGCAATATTTTAGTAATGACTGTTTTATAACCCCAAAAACAAGAGACAGTGAGTTCAATTTGCATCGCAGTGGGTGGTAAACCGATTTTATATCAGCCATGAAATGGTCCTGACTGTTATGAACAACGGTTGCGACGTCTGTCATGGTCTCAAAATAATGTCACAGAAGTTGAAAAATAACATAAATTTGTTGCGGCTGTTCTGGCCATTGGTCGGGACTCTTGGCCACCAATGGTCGTGGTCGCAAATGTATCTCCAATTCCTTGTCCCAGATGGCACTTTTGGTTAAACCAGCGTATATACCACACCTGAGCAGTCACCACGGGGGATGCCATCTTATTAAGGGCAGTCAATCATATCAACAAGAACAGAAGTGACTATCAAAACCACAATTTATCACTAAATGCATATACATGGCGATAAGACAATTAACTTCTGTTTCTGACAAAGCAATGCTGTGGGAGGAGGTTGCATGAAAATAAATACAGTTGGTGTTTATAATTAAAAATGTTTATTTATTTAAAATATACAGTATCATTAGAACTATAATCATGTAATTCCATTTCACAAACTATTTACATTTTGTAAGTATTACAAAGTTTTTCTTATGGATAAAACATATCAGAATATAAAAAAATATAGATGACAGAATGTAAAGTGATACAGAATTTAGTTGTGGCACCATTACAGTATACAGAAATCCCTGCTGCGTTTCTGCTGTTTCAAAATATGTGCCCTAAAACCTGTTTAAACGCAAATAGATAGCTTAAGAAAATAATTGGATCAACATTTTGTTTTTTTTTTGCTTTAGCATTGTTTTCCGTTATGCCTACTAGTGCATACAAATAGTGATCTCCTCAAACACAGTATAGGGTGATAAAGTGCTTAGTAAGCTCTATTCGGAATGGCACCTCAGTGTCACATGGAAGCCTGGGACAGGAAGTGCTTGCATAATAATACAAATAAACAACAAACCCGAGCAATAATTTGATGTCCACAGGATTGAACAATCATGTGCCATATACTGGTAACACAGGCAATGTTCTGAGGCAAATGTGTTTGGCACAAGTTATTAAAACCAAAGATGAATATGATTCATTTTTTATTCAAATTGGCCATATTCACTGCCTCACAATGTTGCCTGTGTAATCCTGGCCATTATGTCCTGTGAAGAGGCAGCACAGTACAGAAAAAAAAAACATTACAGTAGTTTTGGGCCTTAAGCCGCACAGTTCACCAGTAAAGAAAAATTAAGTCCCACACAACACCAAGAAAGAGAAAAAATATACATAAACGTCTACACTGCTACGTTAAACCCTAATTCATACTTTGGCAAAAGAAAACAATGCTTGACAAAATATGTACTTTAAATTGTAACTTGAATGTGGCTTTAGAGTCAACTTGACAAGATGATGTCACTATGATGTCACTCTTGGATGGAAGACTTTAGACTTCCGATCAAACGTGGACCTTGGAAAAACGGGATGCCAACGTGCACACAAGCACTTGCCCAGTGACCCACCTGCCTGTCAGGCCTTCACATTAGGCTACCTGACTGAAGCAATAGCTAAATGTTTGTTCATGCAACTGAAATATGACCTTGAGTTCACTTACCCGACTGATTACCTGAGTAAATACAGTGCAGATGACAGCGCGACCGATATACCGGTTCAGTCGGCAACGGTTGTCATTGCGCAGCTGATGATTTCAACCTGCAGCGTCCGCATTTTGGTCACAATGTGACATTTGCATTTGTTTTCAAAACAAATTGCCGATTTACATGTATGCCCGTAGATTGGATATTTCTTTAAATCAAAAGTTACTTTGGTCTGTTTTTGTATCAGGTACCATATATGTTTACATAATGTTAAATGTTCTCAAATCGATTTTGAGATGCTTCAGATGCTGATCAAACATTTTAGTGCATGGACAACTTGGGTATGATTCTACCAAGTCAAACTGTGTCAAGAGTTGTTAACACAGTTAAACTTTGTCCTTTAAATGATGTTATACATGGCTACACAGAACAAGCTTGTAGATCGCTTGTTAACCATTTTCATTTCTGTATTGCTTGAACATGTCATTAGACTGATACCAATTTGTACATGTTACATAATGCAAGAATGTAAGATATTTACAATGATGTTTGTAAGTCAAATATAAGTTTATGAACACAAAAGGGGTACTGCATTAGTCATTAATGGGAACAGGGCAACAGTGTGAAATATAAAATAAATACAGACTTGGCTCTGTTTGGACTTTAGAGCCAATTTTTAGCAAAGTGACTAAATTCCAATGTCCATAGTAGCTCACGCACATACACACTGGGTTTGGCACAATTTAACTATAGCAATCTCTATTTTTTGTTGCTTGATGTAAGGCCAGAACATAATAAGTTGTTTGTTATAACGCTTGCACTTTGATCATAACACAATCAACCAATACATGCACATGTTAAACATTTGTGTTGTTTCCCTCTTAGTATGCTATCAAAGCTTTAAAAGCTTCAGAGCTGTATGTTCTTAGAGCTGCGATCTCTTCTACTTCATTGTCCTGTCCCTGTTATCCAGACACTATTATTAACCAATAACCACTTATTCTGTGCATGCCACAAGGCAAACACCTGAAAAACCGCCTATCTGCAAGCTCAGAGCTATTGTGAGCTTGGATTTTATTGGAGGCTATTTTCAACAGTAATTTGGTGTAGACTATAGAGTGTTAAAAGAAGGGTACCAAGTATGGACCACTGATCAACTAAGTAAAACCAATTTAAGTGGTTACTTTAATTAGCTCTTCAGCTGATAAACTGATAAACTCTTAAATGAGAATTTGCAGTATTACTGTCATATTCATACTGTGCTGTTTGAATAAGTGTGGGTGTGACGATTCAGAACTGAAGGTGCGACTTTACGATACAAAACATGACTTAAGTGTCTTACAGTAGCATGTTCCTAATAAACGCTAAAACAAGATGAGACTTGTCATCAAACTATGCCTTCTCGCTTTGGCAATACCCTGGAAGCGATTTCTTTACATTTTCTTCCAGTACATAAGCTCATAATCCTAATTTGAAACTGCATGTCACTCCAGCAGACATGTAATCAGGAATGTGTGGGCATATGCACGCCTCTACACTATTACAAAGGGTGTCTTTCTGTCATGGGTCATGCTAACACAAAAGTGTTAATGCAAGAAAAGAACACATCCTTTGAAAGAGAGTACAAATGTTCTCATGATGTGCCCATCCTAATATTTCTTATAGAATTTGCACAAAAAGTGAAATCTTAACTATTCCACCTCTCTCTTCTTTAGGTGCATCCGCAGGACTCTACGATCATGTCCTGGACGTCCGTTTTGATGATGCTGTACTGCGAGTTGAAGTACACCATGGACAGGGGCCGGCGCTCCTTGGGCACGCAGCACGACGACGCTGCCGTGTTGATGCCGTTGACCTTGAGCTGGCTGAAGACGGTGGCGTGGAAGGAGGAGGCGATGCCCGGGGAGCCGGCCAGGTGCTGGGGACACTGGCCCATGCAGTAGTTCATGTGGTAGCCCTCGGGGTAGATGATCCAGTCCTGCCACTGAATGTCCTTGAACTTGATGTAGAAGTCCTTCTTGCAGCACACGGTCGTGTCCTCGCCGCAGCTCAGCGAGCGCCGCCTCAGCGCGTGGTGGTGGGGGTCGCTGCGCTGGCGCACCTGCGCCACCAGGAAGGGCTGGTGGGACGTGTCGGCAGCGGTGGGACCGCCCCGCAGGGAGCAGAGGTTCTTCCCGTCCTCCAGGCACCACACCTCCAGGCGCAGGCGAGGCCGGCCGCCGTCCAGGAAGGACTGCAGCGTGCGGGTGACGGGGAACGTGTGCCAGCCGCTCGCCCGCACCTCCAGCAGCTTCTCCGTCACCAGTGTGCGGTTGTTAGAGCCCGGGGAGGAGGGACCGGACAGGAAGACCTGAGCGCGGAGGCGCGAGTCCCGCTGGGCGTCCTGGGAAGAACGGGCGTAGATCCAGAGAGAGGACTGGAGGACCTGGAGGCTCTGACTGCGCTCTTGTAGGAACTGGAAGGTAAGGCCCAGGCCCTGGCCGTCGCTTCCCACCGGATCATCTAACAGCAGAGACAGGGAGGTTGGAAGATATGGATTTGTACAACGTACATACATACATTATAAAAATGAGATAATGTGCAATTAATAGCTCTCCTCTGTATTATGTGTTATGATTATAGTACATGTTGAAATGTAAATCTTCAATAAATAGCCTACTAAAGTAAATTATAATTCTCTCCTATACTCCTATATGCATTTGCCAAATTGTGAACTATACTCACAATACACCAAGTTTTTACGTTAAAAATGTGATTATGGGTCCCCAACATGTATGCCGGATGCTATGTGGGACAATTTTCTTAATTGTCATAGTATGTGATCATACCACAACCTATAGAAGGCTCAAAAGTTTCATCACACTTTATGTAATACTACATAAGGGGTGTTCCCATGGTTCTGAATCCATTCCAAGCATTAGTTTTGTTTTTGTTTGCATCATGCAATCACCCTAGTTACACACATCACATGCTACATAGAGCATGACATTTTTTCATTTGATATTCATCATCTGAATTGACACAAATCTACAAAGCTAGAGAATGTAGAAGAATTGTCATTTTGGTCTCTATGTTTTGCCTGTTTTTCCCCCAAAAATCCAGCCTGAAATTGTAGACAAAAGCAAAAGAAATCTTTAGTTTCGGGTCTGTGGGGCTGAAATGTCATCAAATGGTGGTCCGTGGCTCAAATTCTGAATAAATAGTTGGCCCTGGTATCAAAAAGGTTGAAAGCCACTTAGTTATAGGGATATCCATCTCCTCCTCGCCTATCTCTGCAATTAGTTTCACTTGCTCAACATATACACGTTATCATCCCTTGCTTTCTACATATTGGGCTCCCATAGTAGTAGCCTACTCAACATCTAACATAAAACCTCGGTGTACTCAACATGCCTATAGGTTCACAATTAAGGAGGCTCTAGGGCTGTCAAATAAACTAATATTGTAATTGTGGAATCATTCTGGCTAAATTCTGGGTTATGTCGTTTCTCTTTAATTTAAAGTTAATACCATCACATCAGGAAAACAAAAGTAATTAATAAATAATAAATAAATACATAAATAAACAAGCAAGCAGACAAAAATCATCACCAAACTTACCCAAATCTGCAAAGCTCACTATCTCATATCCTTGGTCTTTGGTGGGCAGATCATTATTATTACTACTATTATCTAGTTCGAGACTACCATCTTGCCTCACGCGCCCTGCGTGTAGTTTACGCAGCGCAGAGAGCAGCGCTACCCGGGGCACGGTCTGAGTGATGTTGGGTCTCTCTTTCAGGTGCAGCTTGTCCAAGATCTGTTGCTTTGCCACTTCGATCATCAGAGTCTCCTCGGCGTCCTTCTCCATTGGCGGCAAGCCGCAGGACGCGCAGCCCGGTCTGTTAACGCCATCACCACCACCGGCGCCGCCAGCAGTGCTCACCGCCCCGAGCAAAGATGCCATCAACAGAACAGCTGAAAACGCGCATGGTGATGACATGCTGGGTTCCCGGGTACACGAAATGAAGCGTCTGTTATTAATATAGGAAGGTACGAATAAAACACTCCAAAACATGTCAAGTCTCCCTGAGTTGTGTTGTTCTAATCTGGACAGGTTCTCCACTCCCCGCTAAAACCGGTGGAAAAGGCGTGAAGACAGACAGGAGTTGACAGAAGGGAAAGTGGTATAAAGGCTACAGCTGCTGCACCAGCTCCGACGCTGCTGTAGATATCTGGGGTTAATCCCACCAAAACTTGTGACTCGTCGTTGGGACGCACCAATGAGCGCATCAGCCTTGGAGGAAACTTTCTGGCACCACGTGCCAGAAAATCTTAACCCTCCATATACACACACATGACATAGCCCTACACACGCACAAGCACGGGGCCACGAGTGCAGCGCTTACATGATACACCGACCACACACGTACGAGAAAGTAAGCTAATAGCTGCAATAGGCTCGATGCTCCTTCACAGCATGGTGTCGTTTACCGACCATCAGATCTCCTTGGAAAGTAACTGAGTTCAGGGGCGTGCACACATAAACGCCAATTTGGGGCTTCTGTCCCTGCCCTCACCAGTCTGTTAAATCAGTGGCTTTCAACCTTTCTGATACCATGAATTTGAGCCACGTACGGACCAGCGCTTGAGGACATTTCTGCTCCACAGACCCTAAACTAAAGATTTATTTTGTTTTTGTCCACAATACCATGCAGGCTGGATTTTGGAACAAAACAGGCAAAACATATAGAGTAGACCAAAATGACCATTAATGACGATTAATTCTCTAGTTGTGTAGACTTAAGTAGGGTGATTCGGATGATTATTATTTTAACTCTTGAGAGGGTAAACATATTTACACTCTCAAAGTAACCAACTGCCCATCATTTAGCCTGGGGACCACCTGGAACCCTTCCAAGGACCACTGGTTGAAAACCACTGTGTTAAATAACAGCCCTTTCCAGACCACAAATGTAGCATTGCAGTTGTAGGCCTATGTGATAATAAGTGGTGCACAATGAAAGCACAATGAAATTTAGAAAATATTTTTTATTTAGAAAATATTTTCCTATAGCCAGGATGTCAAAACTTTCCCCTCTGACATGGCACTTTTTTCTGTTATTCAGAATATATTGAAGATACAAAGCCAGGCAGAAATGTCTGTGCATGTGTCTGTCTGTGTGAGTCACACACTCCATATTTGGAGCATGCCTGACCCAAATTGTACTACATTCTCTCGGCGATTTTGATCCAAGTTCTTTCAGAACCTGCCCGCACGTGATTGATGCATGCCTGAGCTAAATTTGGCTCAAAACGTGTGTATGTTATCTTGGCAGTGAATCATACAGATGGATCAATGCAGACGCCTGCTTATCTCATTATGGCATCAACACAGCGCTCGTTGTCCTCGTTTAGTCATACCGACCCCCATCTATCAAATAGCCTACTAACCGATCAAAGCTCAAGACGAGTGAACTATAACCTAATTTAGTTATAGCAGTGGTTTTTCAACCTCTGGTCGGGGACCACCAGTGGAGGGTTCCAGGTGGTCCCCATGCATGCAGGCTAAATCATGGAAAGTGTGTCAGATCTAACTCTTTAGCCTACCTCTTTATGTTTACACTCTCAACTTCTCAAGAGTTCCAAGAAATGTAGGCCTAGAAGATTAATGGTCATTTTTGGCCTTTATGTTTTGTTTCCCAGATCCAGCCTGGAATTGTGGACAAAAGCAAAATAAATCTTTAGGTTTGTGGTCTGTGGGGCTAAAATGTTCATGAAAAGGTCCGTGGTTCAAATTCTGAATAAATGTCGGAGTTTTGTATCAAAACGGTTGAAGACCAGTAAACCATTGAGTTATAGGGATATCCATCTCCTCCTCACCTATCCCTGCAATTAGTTTCACTTGTGAACTTGTAACTGAACATGCTCGGGGGCGAGGAGCAGCCCGTACGGTTTGAAAAGGCTTATAAACACGTCCCGTCATGTTCCACCGGTTCACGAAACGAACACACACTGCGGTGCAGTGCAAACTGAAGATTGTGTGTATGTGCACGCGCGCGCGTGTGTGCGTTTGTAACAGATAGTAGGCTAATAATATATAGCCTATAGTTAGGCTAATAGAGAAGATACGAAGTTATACAAAAAAGTAGCCTAAAGATGAAAAACAAACGCGACACAGCGCGCGCACGCACGCAGCCACGCACACACGCACGCACGCACACACACACACACACACACACACACACACACACACACACACACACACACACACACACACACACACACACACACACACACACACATTAGAGTGTGTAGCTAACTAGGCCTTCATATCAAAGCAAATCGTCAACCCCTAAACTGTTGTTTAGGGGTTAATGTTTCATTAATGTTTCGATACCATGTACCTGTCCAAATAGCCTACTTCCTTAATGTCAATGAAGTCCACACAGTAGGCTAGTAGGCCTACAGGCATTATATGGAATAGAAGAACGGGTCAACCTGGGACTAATTGCAAAAAAAGCAAACTCAGCTGATTTTGTACCTTCAACATATCCTGAATAACAGATAAAAAAAAAGTTGCCTGGAATTGTCTGAGGGGAAAGGTTTGAAAATGGCATTTGCAGTATGTCCACCATTGACATCCAAGGCAAATATTTTCTAAATTTCATTGTGCTTTAAGTAGCAAGTGACATGTCAAACTATGGAGTTTTCATGATGCTGAATCCATTCCAGGCATTACCTTTGCCCCCCAAAAAATCTTCTTTGGATCTGAAACAGCCATAAGCGTGTTGACAAATATGATGAGGTCAGCACATTAAATGTGCTGACCTCATCATATTTGTCATAACAACTTACACTTGTCATAACAACTTGCCCAAATTTTGGGCAAGTTGTTATGGCAATATTTCACCCAATGAGTGATTTTGTGCAAAACTAACTAATCAGCACCATGAAAACTCTCTAGTTTGCTTGCTACTTAAAACACAATGAAATTTAGAAAATATTTGCCTTCAACAGAATGTCAATGGTGGACATACTGTAAATGCCATTTTCAAAGCTTTCCTCTCAGACAATTCCAGGCAAGTTTTTATATGTTATTCAGGATATATTTAAGATACAAAATCAGCTGAGTTTGATTTTTTAGCAATTAGTTCTAGGTCAAATGTCATTATTACTGGACTACAACACCAGAGGGAGTGCTACTAACCATGTCCAACCTAGATTTGGCGCAAACAAGGGTCTTAATTCCTTCCGCTCATATGCCGAGAGCCAGCGAAATCCATTTGAGCCCTCGCCCGCGGGCGCCCGTTTTCAAAACCGGGCGCCCGTTTTCACAAAAACGGGCGCCCGTTTCACAAAAACGGGCGCCCGTTTTCAAAAGCGGGCGCCCGTTTTCAAAAGCGGGCGCCCGTTTTCACAAACTAGGCTATGCCTAAACCTAACTCTAACCCTAAACTTAACCTCAGTAAACCTATGCCTAAACCTAACCTAACCCTAACCATAACCTTTTGAAAAGGGCGCCCGTTTGTGAAAACGGGCGCCCGCTTTTGAAAACGGGCGCCCGTTTTTGTGAAACCGGGCGCCCGTTTTTTGTGAAAGCGGGCGCCCGCTTTTGAAAACGGGTGCCCGCGGGCGAGGTCGCTTTTGGATTTCGCCCCTGCTGCATATGCCACCAAAATGTGGAATGCCCTACCAACAGCCATAAAGACATGTGAATCCATTGACTCCTTCAAAACCACTCTCAAAGGGCACCTACAGATGGCTGCAATTCGAAACTGGCCTCTGTAAAACAAAATTGTATATAAAATCCCCCCACCCATTCCCCCCTCTCTATGTACATTTTTCTTTTCCCTTTTTACCTCCACTATGATTTTATTTTTGTTTGGTGTGTATTTGAATGCCTTAATGAAATGAACAAGTTGGCCACTGTTGTAAACAAGTGTATGCTTAACTAGTGTGTCCAATCAGCTTTTTCAGATTTGATGTAGTTGTACTTGAATTGTACTGTAATTCTCCAAGCTGTTATCAGTTTTATAGTATAGCAGTGTGTAGCCTACTTGACTTATAGGCTACTGTAACTCTCATCTCTGTTAATAAAAAAATTCATTCATTCATTCATTCAAAGACCCCAATGGAAAAGCCATATGGCTTTCTGGTCTCAAGTATAGTCTCGGTCCCAGGCTGACAGGGTTTCAAGCCTCCGGCAGACCTTTCCTGGATGCAACTGTTAATAAATTATTCAATCAATCAATCAATCAATCAATCAATCAATCAATCAATCAATCAATCAATCAATCAATCAATCAATCAATCAATCAATAAATCAATCAATAAATCAATACATCAATCAAGCACTCCTTTCACTGAGTCCGGTGCATCATGATGCATGATAGTACCTGCCTGCCGCCATGTGGAGAATATTAGGTATTACAGAAATTCAGATTGAATAAAGAAAATACATGTATTTCAAACTCTGTTAAAAGCATGGAAATAGCCTATCTAGCATATTGAACAAACAAACAAACAAACAAACAAATAAGAAAGCAAGCTGCAAGCCAGCCAGGGAAAATCTGAGCAACTTTGCAAATTGATAGTAGCAATTGAAAGGAGATCAGATTCTAAAAGGTTTGCCTTTTTGGTGATGTTTTAGGCTGTTGGTTTGGTTCTAGTGATTGATTGATTCCCTTTTATTTCACAGAATGGGTATTGTTACACAGAATGGGTAGGCTCCATTTTAAACAAAAGCCCAAGTTAATTCAGGAACTATCTCTCTGGACACAGCATGATTAAGCTCTCACACTTGTTTACAACGGGGTCCAGCATTTTCAATGCATCTGAACATTTAGAGACCTACAAATATGGGAAATCATCGTATAAACACAGGCCTACATCTACAGCGACATTTTTCCTAGGAAAGAGAAATTACATCACTTTTTTCACAATTCACAGGAGCTGGATTTCAACATTTTAGAGCATTATTAGTCGCCATTAGAAAGACATTGGTGAAGACCTTTATTGGTAACGATTTAGGTCCCATGATTTCATGTGGATGTCATTGTGGATATCTGAAACGTTTGTTTTTTTAAAATGAAAAACTGAATCACAAATATCTGGAATACATACAGCATATCCAGTTAAATGTTAAAAAAAAACGCCTTGCCATAACCTACTACTTAGTCGAGGGGGATCTCATGCTGTGAAGCCAAAACATGGATTCATGCTTCAGAGAACAGAGAATATGTAAATCATGCTTGCCATTGCCAATCATATGAATGAAGGACGCATTGCGTTAGTTGCCTAACAACCGCCGAATCACGCTCATCACGCTGGGCTGCCGTGTGTGCGTGCGACACTCCGGACTATGGGATCTAGTCTCCTGTCAAGTGCGGTGGTGTGCGCTGCTGAAAAAGAAAAGACCGGAGCCGAGAGAGGGGAATAGCGTTTTCATGTGTCATTCATTTTTATTTCAACCTCTTATAATTTGCCAGATTTTTTGGACGCATGAAACAGCGGCAATGTTCTCTCTCTCTCCATATCCAGAACCATCTAGTAGAAGAGTTGCGACATTGAGGGCGCTTAAACTGCGCGCTCGAGCGCCGTTTGTGTAGCCTGAAAGAGGGACAAACGGGAGTTGAAAAATACGTTGTTTTCAACGAGGGCGGTGCAAATGAAAGCTATTATAGGCATACGTGCGACATGTCAACCGTTTTAATGTTTTGAACAGTAACACGTAAAGCCTCCGTAATGAACATTCCAACAAAACAATCTAAAATAAGGGGATTTAAGATGTTGCCTTACTCCAATGCATTTCTGCCAACTTCCGGTCCAGGACTTGTCCCTATTTTGTTGTCTCCATTCTCTGTCTAGGTAGAGCAGTGGTTTTCAAGCAGTGGTCCGGGGACCACCAGTGGTCCCTGAGAGGACTCCAGGTGGTCCCTAGTTAAAATGATGGACCGTTGTTAACCAAGAACCAAAAGTATCTACACAATTGGAAAATTTAGAAGAATTCTTATTTAGACCAACATTTTGCCAGTTATCTAAGTTATCTCTCCTATATTGTGGACACAAACTTGAAAAACCTTAGTTTTGAGTCCATGAGACTAAACTCAACATCAAATGGTGGTCCGTGGCTAAAATGCAGGATAAATAGTGGGCCCTGATATGAAAAAGGTTGAAAACCACTGGTGTAGAGGAGCCGCCATGAGACTGGCCCCATGAAGTGAACGGAGTTTGCGTAACCCTGTCTATACTCTATGGTTCTGACAGCAGCGTTCACCCCTCTCTCCCCCCCTCTCTCTCTCTCTCTCTCTCTCTCTCTCTCTCTCTCTCTCTCTCTCTCTCTCTCTCTCTCTCTCTCTCTCTCTCTCTCTCTCTCTCTCTCTCTCTCTCTCTCTCTCTCTCTCTCTCTCTCTCTCTCTCTCTCTCTCTCTCTCTCTCTCTCTCTCTCTCTCTCTCTCTCTCTCTCTCTCTCTCTCTCTCTCTCTCTCTCTCTCTCTTCTCTCTCTCTCTCTCTCTCTCTCTCTCTCTCTCTCTCTCTCTCTCTCTCTCTCTCTCTCTCTCTCTCTCTCTCTCTCTCTCTCTCTCTCTCTCTCTCTCTCTCTCTCTCTCTCTCTCTCTCTCTCTCTCTCTCTCTCTCTCTCTCTCTCTCTCTCTCTCTCCCTCTCTCTCTCCCTCCCCTCTCTCTCTCTCTCTCACACACGGTGCTGTTTTGACAGTCGGGGTCGCACAGTGAAACCAACACAAGCTAACACACCAATCTCTTCTTAGCATTGGTAAGTCTATAGTTAGTTAGCTGAGCTAACTGCCGCAGCTAACGTTAGCACTCTCTCTCTCCCTCTCTCTCTTCACACCTGTCAGTGTTTCTTCTTGCTCAATCAGACAGACAGCACTGAAAGGCGTCCGTCCTTTCATGTTTGGCTGCAAGTTGCAAGAGAAAGAGCTTCTATAACGATCAGCAGGCCAACATAACAAGCAGCAAGCAAGGTAGCCTATAGGATAGATAGGTAGGTGGCTAATTATAATCGTTGTATGGGGAGTATAGGCAGGAGGAGGGCTAATGCCGTGAGCTAGCTATTGTTAGCGTGTGGCTTCTTTTCGCTAAAGGTTCCAAGTCAACTGCATAGCTTAGTTGACACCGACACCACCACCACCACCACCAGCAGCAGCGGCTGTGTTGCTCCACACACACCGGGTCGACTCCACTCCACTTGGGGGAGGATTCATTCTGCACAGAGGAGAGGAGAGGAGGACGCGCTGGTTGTCTGCAGGGAAACAGAACGGTGAGCAACCTCTCTCCAACTTGAGACTTGTTGGTGGATTGGTGGTGCCAACAAAACTGCCAAGTTAGTTGTGTACTAGCTCGAGTGGCTGGTCCATACTAGCCCCTTAGATCAGTGGTTTTCAACCAGTGGTCCCTGAGAAAGTTCCAGGTGGTCCCCAGTTAAATGATGGAAAGTTGGTTAACCAGATGTAACTCTTTGAGAGCGTAAACATGTCCTGACTCCTGAATTAGCCAAAGTCTAGACAAATAGAGAGTGTTAGAAGATTAATAGTCATTTTGATCTGTATGATTGACTGTTTTGTTTCCCCAAATTCACCCCTATTGTTGAGAAAAGCAAAAAATAAATCTTTAGTTTTGGGTCTGTGTGGGGCTAAAATGTCCTCAAATGGTGGTCCCTGGCTCAAATACTGAATAAATAGTGGGCCCTGGACACTGGTATCAAAAGGGTTTAAAAAACTGGTGTATAGCTCTAGTGAACTGATCCATAGCCCCACTACTTTATGATTCTGCACACTGCTTCTGTGATTCTGCCTCACATACACAGCTGCTTCTATGCTTCTGTCTTCTTGCCCCACAGTACTTAATCATAGAAGCAGACAGTGGAGTTATGGACCAGAGCTGCTTAATTTAACATGCAGCAACTCTGTATTGTGGTTGGTGTTAGGAATGATTAATGAATGAGCCACTAAACCAGCGGTCTACTGGTCCTCAACCCTTTTCATCAAGGCCCACTATTCATTCTGAATTTGGATCCACATGAGATGAGATTTTGCCCCACAGACCCCCAAAACTAAACAATGTTTTGTTGCCATTACAGGAGTTGCACAATTCATCTACAATGCATACCCTAATTGTATAGACCTCTTAGCAATTAAGGAATACACTTGCAGATGTTTAACAATAATATAACATAACTCTAAATAAGGGTCCATTTAGTTATCAGCTCTCCTTCATGTATCTGGGGACCGCCTGCTGGAACCCCTGCATGGACCACCTGTTGAAATCCACTGAACAAAACCATGGTTTATCCAGCTACTGTGCCCTGGAGTAAGATGTTTCTGGTTGTGTAAGTTCGGTGCCTGTCAGAAGGCGTGTTATAAAGTGTTAATGATATTAGGATTATAGACAGTGAGTTGGTGACTGAATGACTGAGTGACTTTATTCATTCAGTGCCGTCTTCTCTCTCCATTGCTAAGTTAGTGTACATTTTTGAGCCCCCAAAATGTACCATTCCGGTTCAACACTAGTTGAACCGGTTGTTGTTGACACCTCTCTCTCTCTCTCTCTCTGTGTGGCTGAAATATAGTTATGAGAACAGTCTGTATATGTATATTTTTTTCCTTTTTCCCTCCATGAGCTACTGCTTTTGGCCATAGGGGTGAATATTTAAATGTCTCTGAATGTTTTGATGAAATGAAAATGATGGACGCCTCTCATCATCAGTATAAATGCTGATGATGAGAGGCCACTCTCAAATTAATTTATTTACATGACATTACTAGATACTGTATAAGGAGTCATAATAGACTAGATATACTGCACTTATGTTAAATGGCGTGTGCAACCGTGGATACAAACTCTGTTGCAATGATGCATGCATAGGCCTGGATGTAGAGGAGCTTCAAATTGTGTTGTCCAATAGTCTTGTCTCAAATGTTTCTTTTGTTGGATTTTCCTGAACGATTTTACATGAAGGAGACTGATTTAGGGATGTGACCACTCTGCACTAGTGAGCGTTGTAACAAAGTGAGTGGCTGGGTGTGTAAAGTGTGTAATAGAGAGGTGGAAAAAGAAAGCTGACATTTGAGAGCTTTTAGTGTAATAGCTGTTTATAGTGCAATAGAATGTACTAAACATGTATGTAAAGAAGAATGCTTATCAAGAAAGATAAGTGATCCTATTCCTTTTGCTAAAACCTCATATGCATGGGGGGCTAAAGCCATTTAGGTAACCATGCAATGCATCCACTCTGGGATCTGAGGAGGTGAATCATTGAATCAACAGTCTGCTGCTTGTTGCTAAGGCCAGTGCTGAGAAAAATGGAGGATCCTGCCTGCTTCTTTCTGCACCTTGCATACAGTAGTATGTGTATGGGAGGCTCTCAGTCGAACATCTATGTTAAGAGTCATGTTGGTTTTCTGCTTTTTTTGCAGAAAATATCCCGGTTGACAGGTTGAAAGCTTGTCGAGTTGCTATTTTCTGTGAAAGACTGCCACGAATGCGGATGCTGTGGTGTTTTTAAAGTGTTTAAATATCATTTAAAATTCTATGATATATCAAGTGAACTTTCCAAACGTTCGGCACGGCTACTTGCTTGCTTCATCTGGCCTCAGGCGGTGCAGCATTCGATCCCGGGAGGTTAGAGTTGTCAGTCTTCTGATTATCGAGGCACACCACTGAGCCGGGTGCTGGAATGGCGTTTTTCACGCTGTATTAGTACGTGACAACGCCCACACCCGACTGGTGAGGTTTTTTTTGCCAGTAGGGTGAAAACCACTTGGACAGTGGTGAGAGGAGGCTTCCGGCAGGGCTCCCAAGTCCACTATAGTTCCATGATTCCATAAAACGTGTGTGTGTGTGTGTGTGTGTGGTGTGTGTGTGTGTGTGTGTGTGTGTGTGTGTGTGTGTGTGTGTGTGTGTGTGTGTGTGTGTGTGTGTGTGTGTGTGTGTGTGTGTGTGTGTGTGTGTGTGTGTGTGTGTGTGTGTGTGTGTGTGTGTGTGTGTGTGTGTGTGTGTGTGTGTGTGTGTGTGTGTGGTGTGTGTGTGTGTGTGTGTGTGTGTGTGTGTGTGTGTGTGCGTGCGTGCGTGCGTGCGTGCGTGCGTGCGTGCGTGCGTGCGTGCGTGCGTGCGTGCGTGCGTGCGTGCGTGCGTGTGTGTGTGTGTGTTCTCCTTACACACTGCATGGTATAAAAGCAACACACAATATCAGTATTATGCTGCTGTGCTATCCAGTCTGCATACAATGATAAATAAGTTTCCAAAGAAGTTTCTTTCAATGCCAAAACCTAGTAATTTTCTACACAGACATGTTTTCTGACACTGTTTATATACACCATTAATGCAATTTAGATTAATCACACATTAAGATGGTCATTAGAATATATTTTCTAATGCTGCCTGTTCTTGTCACTAATCTTATACAGTATATCATCTGTTCATTGTGTATATGCAGACATGTAGGCATGTATGGATGGATGGATGCTCGTTTCCTTTTTTTGTAGGCCTACTTGTGCATGTGTGTGAGCTTAGCGTCATTAAAAATAACATTCGGACGGAAGATGAAATCACCGTTGCACCACTGCATGCATACACCGTGCCACAGGTGATGAAAGCCAGTGTTGACCGGCGGTTCTCGTCAATTGAAATGTCATCTGTGTGTCGGTTTCTCGACCAGGTATCTGCCTCTGTCTGTGGATCTCTGTATGCATGCAGCAGCAGCAGCAGCAGCAGAGTGGCTTTTTCTAGAGAGATTTGAAGAGCTATTTATAGATCTCTGCCAGAGCAGTGAGCATGGTGCTGTTGCTGCTGCTGCTTCCCCTTGCTCTCACTTCTCTTCATCATCACTCCTCCCGTTTCTCTTTCTCTCTCCATTGCTATTTTCTTTTTTTACCTTCATTTCTCCCCCTCTGCTCTCTTGTCTAAATCATAATTCTTCTGCATCTTGTTATGGCTCTATTTATTTCCCCTGTCTTACCCTCTCTCTCTTGCTCTCTCTCTCTCTCTCTCTCTCTCTCTCTCAACCCCATGCTTCGTTTCATCTCCATCCTCCATTGCTTGACTGATGTAAATTATTGATTGGATCGGAAGGGAGGCGAGGCGACTGTTTGTGTTCTGTGTGTTGGATGCAAGTCTGACATCGGAATGGGCAAGATAGTTTTATTTGTTTAGAAATGTTATATAACTTTATACAAAAAATGACAAACATGCACATTAAACCTAATTGTTCTAAAAGGATTGTTTGCAAAAAAAAAAAAATACTGATCTACAGGTTCACAGGGATTGATGGATTGAAATTTGGTTTCAGTTTGTAGAATGGGTACAGTTCAAAAGAAAGTGCAGGTCGATAGAGAAATCGCTACTGCCAGAATATAACCCTTAAACATTGCCATCAGACCTGGGTGGTTAAAGTGGCACGTTATCAGTTTCCAGACACTGACTCGCATCGCTTCATTTTGGTCACGCATGTCAATGTCACCTTGTAGATTGGCTGTCAACCCAGCAATTTAATTTGGTTTATTTGGTTATGTAACCAAATGGACATGCTGCCGTTTTCTCGGTTCGCCCCATTCACGCTGCGCCCGTTCATGCAACTTTCGCACAACTTCCGCGTCTTCGCCTTGACTTTGCAGGTAATCGTGCCGCTTTTAACCAAGTCTGAACACACTTTTTAGATTTGTTTACATCAGAGTGCTGCAAATGGAAGCTTGTAGATCTGCTATGCTATTCAGTGGGCTTCCAAGTAAAACCCACTCAGGCACGACAATCGCTTTATTAGGGAAATCTGACAGCGCTTTAGTGCTTACCCACACATCTTGTTATTCTTCCTCTTCTTAATAACCTCTCACCCCATTAGGTGATAATGTTAATGGGTCAGTGATATCCAAGCTTCCTCCCCTGGGGTCTGGACATAAGCCAGAGTGCCAGACATCCTGTCAGTTAGACCATGTTGGACCAGTATTCCCCAAAAGGTAGATCGTGATCTACCCGTAGATCACACGGGCTGTGCCGGTAGATCATGTGACGTTCCCCTAACTAAAATATATAACTATCAACTCAAACCCCAAATACTTACAAACGTCAGTAGTAGCATATACAAGAAAACCCTTCCAATTTTCCCCATGTACTTTTCATTTTAAGTGCCTTATTCTTAAACGCCGTATAACAGTAAGTAACACCATCACCACTATTTCAAAGTTCCCACTTTATAGGGGCCTTCCCTTGAAATGGATTTTTAGTAATGGGATAATCTAAATGTGTAGATCTTGTTGAACCGGTCATTTTGGAAGTCATGTAATCAACCTGATTAATCCATGACAAATCCATTGTAGTGGAGACCATTGGATAAGTGTACCGGGGACTTGTTCCTTCAGAGCCCATTTCAAAGGTGCACAAGGCGCCATCTTAGACTTAGATAGATCATACATGTAGCCCAAACAACCCGAGGGCATTAACAGGGATGTGATAACTTCTAGCCTGGCTAAAGTCAGATCAAATCAGCTGTTGGCAAAAAAAGACTGCAGGCAGATTGGTCTGAAATAGCTCATTTTTACACACATTTTCTACTCCAGTAAACTGGCGTGGCCTGGCCAATCAGGAGGCGGATCTAGGCATTGGCATGGGGGGGCAATGCCCCCCTAAATGTCCAGACTGCCCCACCAAACACAATGACATGCAAAACAACCCAAGATATCTCAAATTAAACTGCTTATATTTAAAATGATTTGAAACACTAATACTGCTACTAACTACAGTTGTGGCACCACTAAACCAACAGCATTTCATCATTGAAAACAGAAAACTCTCTGAGTCAGACCTTTAGCTTTATGCATGCTGCGTGTCTGTTGCAACTTCAACAGCAACTGATGTTATTATTGATGCTTTACTTGACTAATAAAAGTCCTGTAACAGAAAATGGTATGATGGATGAAGCCGCACCCATACAATTTTCTCTTGCCCCTCCAACATGTTTTCTTGCCCCCCCCCCAAATGTGGTATGTTGGATCCGCCCCTGCATAGTATTCAAATATGTTTGCATACTGTGTCATGATTGGCCATCCCAATTTTATGGAGTAGGAAATGGCCACACAGTTGAGCTATTCCAGGCCAATATGCTGACAGCTGATTTGTTCTGGCTTTAGCCAGGCTAGATAACATCGTCGCTTAGAATTGAAACCATTGATTTAGATCAAGATTTTTCATCTCATCATCCGCTAAACTGGAGGGGGAGCACTTTGCATTACGTCCCAAACGGCAACAACATGGAATGTTGAGACACTCAGCTTGTAGTCCAGTGTGCTCTGTTATATGATTAAAGACAGAACTTTGATTAATCTCCATCCTTGGCACGGAATTGGATTCTTTGATAGGACAGAGAGCTTTGTTTTTGCCACTAAGAGTGTTGACTGTTGAAGCTATTGTTTGCTATTTGTTTAAAATAAGACCCTGGTTCAATTCATCGGAGGCCAGGCCAGGTGTAGGAAGGTGTGACAGTTTGTGCGCTGGGGGATGAGTTTCCTTGATCAGCAGCTCAGGCCTTCTCCTGATTTGCTGCGTTCCTGCGCACATCAGAAATGTCACTTGGCAAATCAGACTGGCCAGGAGGAGCCAGAAAGGCTGAAATGCAGACGAAGATTCTGATTGCTCTGTGCAGGGCTTGACACTAACACTCGCCCGGGGAAAGTAAAAAAAAATGGTGAAGCAAGTGTAGACTGCTACCTGGTAGGGCTGAACGATTTTGGGAAAAAATCTAATTGCGATTATTTTGAGCAATATTGCGATTGCGATTAATTTGCGATTATTTTTTAAAAGAGTCCAGTTTCGGTTTAAATCTTTACCATGTCCATTAAAAACGTATTTTAACATTACCAATACCAAAAGACAGTCATTTACTTCTCTGAATAAGGATAAAAGATATGAATTGCTTCCAACAGGCATCATATTTATTTTCCAAGTACATTCTTCACAACACACTGTCTGGAATTGGAAATAAACAGGTGCATGTTCTGTTTCTGAACAACCTGTGGAAGTACAACTTCTTTTCTTACTGAACAAAATATTTTGAAATTTATTAAGAAATATCAGAATAGCCAGGTAGATACTGCAGATCTTCTAAACTCAATAAGACCTGAGGCCGATTCTTTAAGTGTCTTTAAACTGTTTTCTGAAAAACTATTTAGCTTGCCAACATCAACATCCGTATAATAAAAGTATTTCTAGATTTAAAAGTATTTCTAGATTTATGCCCATTTATGGACAGGCACCATAAACGGGCGCCTATAGTGGAAAGGACCCCACATCATCCCAGCAGCGTGGTGTTATGAATCCCACCGCAGTTGTTAGCCAGTACTGGCAATCACAGCGTGGGGAGCGTTCCTAGAACTGCGGTGGGGTTCATAATGTCGCTCCCGCAGCCTTTAGCGCTAGTAAAGTTTAAAAGCTGAAAGAAACCAGCTAAAACAGAGGAGATGAATAAACGTGTGTCATGGGACTCGGTATGCAACTGCATGGCAATCAGTGAGCGCTGGATGCATTGCAAGAAAAGACGTTCGCTCGTTGCGATGCGAGAATGTGATTCAATGGACGTATACGGTACGGGTTTCTATGGCAACGGAATATACACATACAACCAAGGCTGCACGTGGACGCTGTCACTGGATAGGGGTGAGTGATGAACGTACTCGTAAATAAATAGCGGCGTTCACGGCGCGTTGCAGCGTCGCAACGGATCAACAATGTGCGTGTGCGGATTTCGGATGGGAAAAAAGCTCATCCGCTGATCTCTAATAGAAACATTAAAAATCGAAAAATCGCGGCCCTTGCGATTCACAAATCGCATTTTTTCAAATCGCGATTTCGTCTTGAAGGTGGTCATTGCACTCTGCCTCTGTGTCTTTCCCTGCTTTCTAGCTATCTCTACCTATCTCTCTCCCAGGTTCATTTTGCTGGGGTCAGGGACCACTGGGTCTGTGACCACTATGGGCTAATTAAGATGATGAATTTTAACTCTTGAGAGTGTAAAAAATGAAACCAAATTTGGTTTCATTTTTACACTCTCAAGAGTTACATCTGGTTAACCAACTTAACTGGGGACCACCTGGAACCCTCTCAGGGACCACTGGTGGTCCCCGAACCACCTGTTGAAAACCCCTGGTTTAACGTACCCAAGTAGGAAGTAAACTTGAATGCAAAATTTACAATATAATTTTGAGGGGCAAGTGACCAGGACCTGAGGGCAAGTAGCACCTGACTTGCACTTGCCCGATGGGCAAGTGCCTCAGAGACCTTAGTGTCAACCCCTGCCTGTGGTTTGTTTGAGGAAAACAACAAATGACGTGTCATTTACTCGACAGTTGCTGTATTATTTCTGCAGAATTGTTCTCCGACCTCTGAGCCATGGGATGGGTTTTGTACCGGCTATCTGGTCTCTCGGCAACGCCACAAGTTCTGATTGGCTATCTGGTCTCTCGGCAACGCCACAAGTTCTGATTGGCTATCTGGTCTCTCGGCAACGCCACAAGTTCTGATTGGCTATCTGGTCTCTCTGCAATGCCACAAGTTCTGATTGGCTATCTGGTCTCTCGGCAATGCCACAAGTTCTGATTGGCTATCTGGTCTCTCGGCAATGCCACAAGTTCTGATTGGCTATCTGGTCTCTCTGCAATGCCACAAGTTCTGATTGGCTATCTGGTCTCTCTGCAATGCCACAAGTTCTGATTGGCTATCTGGTCTCTCGGCAATGCCACAAGTTCTGATTGGCTATCTCGTCTCTCGGCAGCCCTTCCATCTCCAATCTCCCAATCTTTCTGTGACTGTTTATTAGGCAGCCTGCAGCTGCCAAAAAAACACTAGTTCACGTTGTTTGAACACCATGCAATCAGAAACAACGTGGCTACGTAACAGGTGATGTCAGGGAAATGCTAGTCAAGCAGGCTCCTGTCCAGACTGATTTGCGAAGTGACCTTTCAGATGTGCAGAACGCAGCAAATTGTGCAGAAATCCAGGCTAGCTTCTCCTATCTTCCCTGGAGGGGATAAAGCCCACCTACAACAATGTACTAATATATTCCATATACATGGCTGAGAGGAATAGACAATATTGATGTATTGACGCTAGTCTTGTCCTTTTAAAAATATTGAAATTTCTCAACAAGATTGTTTTTTTGCTGATGCTAGAAGCATTCAGATCAAATGTTCTTGATGACGGCAACAAGAAAATTACTTCAATTGATTTACAGTAATAAAAAAGGCAGAACTAACAAAGCTTGCTTGGCTGAAACAATATGCACAAAAACATGACATATTTTAGAAATAGTTTGAATGGTCATTAATCCTGATTAATAGATTTTAAGCTGTGATTGATTTCCTTATTGTTTGTCATCCCTATACATGTGGGTCTGTATGGTGTGTGTAAAATCAGTGTAAGCTTTCTGTCACAGATTGTCACAGCCATACCAAAATCCATGCTTGGTCACAGAAGTCACCCCTGGGGTCAATTATAGATATAGTTGGACATGCCTGAGTGGACATGCCTCAAGAGTGCTGGTTGGTTACCCAAAGTTCACTGGTGGTGAGTTGTTATGTCCGTCATTTTGATGCTGAACATTTGACTCAGTAATTGGTTATCGCAGTGGTTTTCAAACTTTGTGATCCCAGGGCCCACTATTTATTCAGCATCTGAGCCAACCAAAGGGACCCATTTGGTTTCATGTTTACACTCTCATGTGCTATATTTGGTTAACCAACTTAACTGGGAACCACATGGAACCCTCTCAAGGACCACTGGTGGTCCCCGGTACCATAGTTGAAAACCCTCCGGTTATAGGATCAAGGAGCAAATATGCTTTCTTTAATGAACCTTTTGCTGGTGTTGTGGTCTATTTCTCCAGCAGCGAACATCACTAAGCTTGTTCATTGTTTTCCAGCCATAGGCTGTGTTGGATTCATGAGGAAAGGGGGATAAAAGACAGAATATCTGCTGCAGTCCAGTGAGAGTCAGAGACCTAGGCCTTTTTTATGCTAAAACGAGTTAAAACGAAGCTTTGAAGGGACTGAAAGAAGAAATTACTTTTCTCGTCTTCGCATTGAATGGTCTTCTTGCCCCTATGCACCTCGTGGTATACAATAGACCAGTGGTTTTCAATCTTTTTGAGACCACTATTTATTCAGAATTTGAGCCACAGACCACCATTTGATGACATTTTAGCCCCACAGACCCCAAAACTAAAGATTTCTTTTACTTTTGTCCACAATACCAGGCTGGATTTGGGAAACAAAACGGCAGATCAAAATTAATTACCATTAATCTTCTACATTCTCTAGTTTGAAACAAAAATGACCCGCAAGGGTCCACTCCACTTAGTTTCATTTTTACGCTCTCAAAGACTTACAGTACATCTGATTAACCAACTTTACATCATTTAGCCTGGGGACCACCTGGAGCTCTCTCAAAGACCACTGGTGGTCCTGGGACCACCTGTTGAAAACCCCTGCAGTAGACCATTAAACAGCTGGGCTGCTGGACGAGCCCTGTGCTGGCTGTCATAGCAATGAGAGAGTGAGTGTGTGTGTGTGTGTGTGAGAGAGAGAGAGAGACATAGCCATAGAGAAAGCAAACAAGCAATACAGAGAGCAGTGAGAGAGGGAGAGGGCACACAAAAGGGAGGGTTGGAAGAGAAGGGAGCGGTGAGCAGCAGTGTGCGCATGATAGTGAGGGAGAAAAAGAGAGAGCAATGGAGCCAACCAGCCAGTTTTCTGTATCCCAATAGCGCCTGTGCTGTGCTTCATTCAGAAAAAAATACGGGGCAGTCAAAGGAAGGAGATGCTTCCATGCTCGTTCATAAAAAAATAAACTAAAAAATAGCTATATCAGGCAGCAGCAGCAGCTAGTCTAGTGATATCTAGAGAGGACCACAGCGAGTGAAAGAGACAGGGAAAAGTCTTGACAG
Source organism: Benthosema pterotum (assembly GCA_039105355.1). NCBI lineage: Eukaryota > Metazoa > Chordata > Actinopteri > Myctophiformes > Myctophidae > Benthosema > Benthosema pterotum. Next base: position 3,794,782 of record CM076971.1, on the reverse strand, counting down.
AGAGATTAGAGCTAAAGAAAGGGGGAGGAAGCTATACCCACCCCATGAAACCAAGCTGATTTAGTTGGCTGTTAGGGATGGAATCTATTTGGCTTCGGCGTTCATTGAGACAAAACTAGTGTCAGTGCAGCGTCGTCTCAGTTCAAAGCCTCTTCTACTGCTGCATCTACCGCCACCACCATAATGTGCTTTTATCTGTGAAACACCTGATCCTGCTTGGATGGAAATTCACAGAGCTGCTCAACTCTAAATACAGTAAGCTGCTTCTGTGTGTGTGTGTGTGTTTGTGCGTGTGCTTGTATGTGCACACCGGTGTCAGTGAATATACAGTACATATAGGTGAGAGTGAGAGTGAATTCACATGCAATTCACTCTCAACTTTTTGTTCAATTCTCAAGCCCTTGTCAGAAATTGCAAGCACTGTTCTAATTGCCTCTTATCTGGGCTGAGTTTCATTTTGTAACGTTCCTGGGGTATGATTTGTATCTCAAAGCACCAAAGCTCCCTTTTTCTTGCAGGCATCTCCCTTCATCGGTAGCCCATTATTGCTGCAAAGCACTATATCATTTTATTTAATTAGCCCCCTAAGTATAAAGATGAAAAGAACAGGTCTTGCTCTGAGACTACTCACTGTGTGCATGTGTGTGCGTGCGCGTGCTATATCCTACTTAACATTTTAATTGTATGCATGTAGTTTGTCTTTAACGGCAGAGTATTGGAATCTGTTGTTTTTGTTTTGGTCATTATGGGATGACTGTACCTTTGGTCTGTATAGGTAGTGTTTGCTTTGATCTATATCGGTTTGCTTTGTTTTAACTGTGGGTTTTATGGCTTGTTAAAGCTACTGCGTACTACAGACACACACACACACCCTCACGAAAGTGGAGTTTGGTTGCGGCCAGTGCTGAGGTAATAAAGGAATTCCCTGCAACTGCGTCCCTGTGCTAGAGAGATGGGGGGCGGGTCGAGGAGGGGGTGGCGGGTGGGTGTGGACTATATTCACTGGGTAGGGGAGGGGAGTCCGAGGGACGTCACTACAGAATATAGCCCTGGTCTGTAGCACTGATGAGAGAGAGGAAGAGGAGGACCCAGTGGAGGGTTTCTTATCTACTGTTTACTGTATAGAAAAAATCCCACACACAATACTGCATGATATTGGGAGATATTTGCAGCAGTGGCCAGCCAGCCAGCCAGGGCCAGGCTGAAATGCACTGAACAAACCCCACCACCGCTGTTTTCTTTTATCATTATTTATTATGTCCATTTCATTGATGAGGTTTGTTACCATGCATGCACACACATACACGCATTTATTACAGCACACAAGGTACTGGAACCGGGAGGAGTGAGAGAGAGCTGAGAGAGAGAGAGAGAGATCGGCAGAGGAAGAGACAGTGCGAGTGTGAGAGAAAGCGCAGCAGCAGAGCTCCTCTTGAATAAAAAATCTGTGTCTATAAATAGCAAAGCGGGCAGTGTTGCCAACTTGGCGCATTTGTCGCTATATTTAGCTCTTCCAGACCCCCACCCCACCCCCAGCGCCAAAATCAGTGAAAAACTCCTGGCGGAAATTCTAGTGCTTTTTTTGCTGGTGATTTGGGGCGAAATTGGTTGACAGGCGCCAGAGATAAAACCCTTGTATTTCACCATTTTTCCTCCTATGATCGAGTCCTCCTTCGTTCCTAGAAAGGACCATTGGTAACCAAATGGCCCTTTATAGATATGTAACTCTTGAGATCGTAAAATGAAACACTGAGAGTTAAATCATAATTAACCATCTGAATTACCTAATTTTCAAGAATCTACACATTTAGAAAATGTAGAAAAATTGCTATTTTGACCAACATTTTGTCAGTTATTTCTCCTAAATTGGGCTGAGAGACTAATCTCAAAATCAAACAGTGGTCCTCCGTGGCTAAAATGCAGAATAAACGGTGGGCACTGGTATGAAAATGGTTGAAAACCCACGGCTCTATCGCATACTATTGCATTTTGGAAGTGCCACTAGTGCATTTTGGATTTTGGCGGTTGGCAACACTGAAAGCAAGTCCTCCTGGCCTCAGCGCTCTTTCTCTGGTTTTGAAAACCTGTCTTTTTTCCTTGCTTGCTTATGATGGTTATGGAGCCCAGGCTTCGACGATATTCTGTCCACAGGATAAATCTCACCCTATCACTGCTGCTGGCTCTTTTTTTTACGTACATTCTGACATTTCTGTTTCTGTGCCACCCTAAATCAACCCAGAGACCATTACAATGCGGGGAGCAGGTTACATAATGTGTCTGTGTGGAAGGAAGAGAATTCAGAGGGGAGTTCTTCAGAGTTCTTCTTGTGTTTTTGCTGCATTTCAAATAATCAAAACTATATCAATGTTTGTGTTTTTTTGTGCCTAATTTCCACCAGCAAAATCACTATGGCAGCATTATGGTGATGAATGATGATTCCTGGCTTCTTGTTGTTTTATTAAACTCCCCCAAAGACGGACAACAAGCTGGAAGCATCAGCCTAAATTAGATAGAAAGCAGCCCCATTCGGTGTCAAGTTGCCCTGGCTAATGCTGTTTGCTTCGTGATGTCTCCTCCTAGCCCACACATTTGGCCTCGGCACTCAAGGGAGAGCAACAGAATGGAATGGGCTGAAGTGGCTAAAGCCTGGGAGCTTAGCCCCAGCCCACGTAATGAAGTCTATAACCTCACTTTTGAGTGTCTATGTGTGTTCACACTTGGTGCACATGCATGACATCCTAGCCGTTTTGCTAGTGTGTGTACATACGTGTGCATCAGGGGCGGATGTAACATGTCCCGTTTGGGGGGCAAGAGAACATGTTGGAGGGGCAAGGGAAAATGGTATGTGGGTGGCTTCATCGTCCGTGGTGCGAAGTCGCACCCATGCCATTTTCAGTTACAGGACTTTTATTAGACAAGTAAAGCATCAATAATAACATCAGTTGTTGTTGAAGTTGCAACAGACACGCAGCATGCATAAAGCTAAAGGTCTGAGTTTTCTGTTTTCAATGATGAAATGCTGTTGGTTTAGTGGTGACACAGCTGTAGTTAGTTATTAGCAGTAGTAGTGTTTCAAATCATTTTAAATATAAGCACTTTAATTTGAAATATCTTGGGTTGTTTTGCATGGCATCTTGTTTGGTGGGGCAGACTGGGCATTTAGGGGGGCATTGCCCCCCCATTGCCCATGCCTAGATCCGCCCTGGTGTGCATACTGTGACTTCTATGTGCGTGCTCCTGCCCAGGTAGGTGGAGCCCCTGCAGCATCCCTCCTGCACGCTAATTAGCAATCTGTGGGAAAAATACCTCTCTGGAGGGGGGAGGGAGTGAAAGGGGGGGGGGGGGGGGTTGGGGGCAGCATAGAGGGGAAAAAAGAGAGAAAGAAAGGGAGGCAAAAAAAATCAATAGCATCCCCCAGAGTGGCTGCCGCTGTAATTGCCTTTAAAGTCAGCAAGTTCACACTCTCTCTCATCCTGCTAACTGCTCTACCAAAGTTGTTCTTTCCTACACTTTCCCTCTTTTAAATAAACACAAGCGGTGGCAGATAATAATGGTGCATCCATTCCATTCTACTGCTGGACCGACAAGACTAAATTCAACATCAAGTGGTGGTCCGTGCGTCCGCTAAAATGCAGAATAAATCGTGGGCCCCTCTATGAAAATGCTTGGAAACCACTGCTTTATATCAAGCGACTAACAAAGTAACTGCAACTAACAATTATTTTCATAATGGATTAATTGGCTGATTATTTAACTTATTCATTGATCACATTAAAGGGGAATTCCACCCATTATCTTGTTTTTTTCCTGAGAGTGTATAAATGTGAACCAAATGGACCCTGGCTAGCGGGTCCATTTGGTTCCGTTTGTACAGTTTTTTTCAGATCTCTAGCAAATACAGAATGAGGGAACTTTGTCCACACAACATCTCTAAGGTGTATTCATTTATGACGGGAAAATGTTGAAAATTGGAAGAATTTGTTACAATTAACACTGTTAACACTGGAAAAACTATGGTTAAGTGAGAAAACGGGTAAAAACGTATGTGATTAGTTGATGAACCGGTTAATCGATTACTAAAATAGTTGACAAGTAATTGAATTATCGATTATGATTAATTGCTTAATCGTTGCAGCCCTAATATCAAGACGGCGAACAGCATGACAGGGAAACCTTATTTGTGGTTTGTGACTTTGCACTCGTACTGGTTTAGCATCGACACCAAGGCTTTCATTTTCGTCCGCGTTGCACGAAAACGGAAAGCCTGGAGTAATGTGTTAGCCACCATGGCCTAGAAGTGGGAGTCGACCTTTGGGGGTAGGCATCGCTTCAAGTGATGTGACGTAGCACATCAACATCAAATCTGATCAAGCTCATCCCGTTTGCCCCTAAAAAAAATCATTTCAGGTCCCCAGGCCAAAACTTTCAAATACCGGCTCAACAAGATCTACACAGAGCTATAAATAAATAAATAAATCCATTTCAAGGCCCCCAGAAAGTTTGACTTTGAAATAAACATGGTCCCCTTACTGTTATAGTGTTTAAGAATAATGTACTTATAATTAAAAACGAAAAGTGTTTAAGAATTTCTTGTATATGCTAATGACAAAAACAGTAACACAGGAATGTTGAATTTAGTCTCTTGCACCCAAAAAATATTTTTTTTTTTTTTCCACAATCGGGAAAGAGAACTGGCAAACCCAAGGCTAATAACTTTTTTTTTCCATTTCTTCTTTAAAATTAGTAATTACGTAATTCAGATGTTTAAATATATTTTAACTCTTGAGAGTGTAAAATTACCAAATGCATTTTCGCTCTCAAGAGTTACAGATCTATACATTTTTAACGCTCTGTCATCTATCATTTTCATGGACTGTGTGATCTACACTGTGTCATCTACCTAGATTTTGGGCAGCCCTGGGCTAGGCTAATACTAGTCTGTTTTAACCCCCCCTGGGGTCATGGCTGAGACAAGTGGGGGTGCTGTAGTGGCTGGAGCACCCCCGTTTTTCATGCACAGGGGGTGGGGGGCTGTATATGCTGTATCATGTATGTGTATATGCTGATGTATATGCTGTATCACTGTGTCAGATGCTTATCTGGTAATGTGCATGTGTCAGTTTGCTCATGCATGTGGAGAGGGCAAAAGATAAAAGCCAACTTTCTGTGTGTAATAAGTAAAAAAAAAGTGCATGCTCACGCATTTTGCAGCACCCTGTAGTAGGCATGTCACGGTGTAAGAATCTCAATACCGGTTTTATAGTTTGCTTTGATACCGGTATTATCGGTTTTATAGTTTGGCCATTAGATGTCCTCGGAGTCCTGGCACATGCAGGCCAAATACTCAATCAACATGAGTAATAAATAACATATATGATGACATTTTAGCCCCACAGACCAAAAACTAAAGATTTCTTTTGCTTTTGTCCACAATTCCAGGCTGTATGTGCTGTATGTTTGACTGGAAACAGTCAAACATACAGATCAAAATGACCATTAATCTTCTACATTCTCTAGTTGTGTAGACTTCATGATGAATACTTTAACTCTTGAGAGCGTAAACATGAAACCAAATGGACCCTTGCGGGTCCATTTGGTTTCATGTTTACGCTCTTAAAGAGTTACATCTAGTTAGAACTTGCAATATTGTTTTTTTTTTTTTTTTGGTACATTCGGTGGACAAGCAAAGTACCGGTTTTGTGGTCCCATACCGGTATTACCGGTAATACCGGATACCGTGACATCCCTACCCTGTAGTGAACGTCCAGCACCCCCTACTGTAAGCATCTTCCCGCAGCCATCCCCCAATATCTCCTCCTTTGATCCCTTGTTCTGTGTGCCTGCCAGTATGGCAGAAGCACACAGGTTGTGATTCGTCAACTTAATCCATAATCATCAGACACTCGTATTTATATCCGAAATTTTGACCGCTATGGCCGGCCGCACGGTTTGCACAATCCCCGCAATATATACATCAAAACGTGCGTCTCGGCCGGGAAAGATGTGCTTGTGCTTTTCTTTCCGATACGCGTTACCGTGCCAACGTAATTCGCAATAAACGACGCAAAAAATCCCCATTCGAAATGAATGGGGGCACACCGAAAAAATCAGAAAAAGAAGCGCTTATTTGGAGCCACATTACTCTGGCACACTGTGGCGTAGAAACACGATTTTAACCTTAAACAGCAGACGCGGCTGTCGACTTCGTCACGGTTCAGACGGTATTCGAATATGTTGCACGGTTTGTCCGCTATCGCAGTTCAAAGTGTGCATGGTTCGAGAATTTAGCGGAGCATAGAGGCTCGCACGCCCAGTGAGAGAGTGAAACCAGAGTGCGAGATGCAGTGTCTCAAGGTTCCGGTCATGACCGAACAAATCGTCCTCACGGCCACAATATTTGCTTTACGCGCGTGGTTTTCGGACATTTTGTAGACAAACTTCTCGCCTTTCACCCAATGCGACCAACAAAGCCCAGTCAGGTACAGAACCGGTCCTACGGGCCTCAGAGCGAGATGACGTAACCTCCCGTCTCCATATTAATTACATTGTAATGTGCTCCATTTTGGCGTCTGACGTTTCTTTTCAAACGCAAATTCTTAAATCGCTCTCACGACCACGTCTTTTATCGTACCAATACCACGATCGCACACAAGATACCTAATTGAGTCGGGATGCCCACATCGAAAAAAGTAATCGCTAACAAGTTTTCGTTTTCGCGTGAGAGGCATTTGTTTGCGGCAAGTCCCGCCCATTGACTCCCTGTATAACGAAGGAGCCAAAGTGCCTGAACTGATGCAGGTACGACAGCTGTAACAGATTAAGCCCTAATTAGCTGGCTGCCACTAGAGCTATAAGACCTCAATGAGTTGGTCTGAAAAGACCTTGTGAGCTTGTAGATCTGCAAAATCTACAAATAGGCTTTATACACAACAACAAACCAAATGTACCCTAGGTTATAGGTTTCATATGTAACCAAATGGACCCTTACGGGTCCATTTGGCATCAATAGCATAAACCCCACCCCCTCTGTCTTCCTATTGGCTGGTCTTTACACAGCTATAAATTGGGTTTGGAGCATGCTACCACCACAATATTTGGTAAATGGGCGTCTTGGACCAATAGGAAGAAGTTGTACTGCTTAAGCCCGCCCCCACTGTATTCCTATTGGCTGGCCTTTACACAGCTATAACTTGGGTTTGGAGCATGCTACCGCCTCGATATTTGATAGATGGACGTACTGAGCCAATAGGAACAAGTTGAACTGCTTAAGCCCCACCCCCTCTGTCTTCCTATTGGTTGGCCTTTACACTGCAGAGGACTCCCATATGAAAACCCCCTTTCACAATCAATACAGCGAAATATGTAATGCTTATCCACCTGGCAAGCATGTTAGCATACGATGTTAGCATGAGGTTGTGTTAGCATAGCATTAGCATATTAGCATGCTATGTTAGCATAGCCTGTTAGCATGCTAACTGCCGCAAAAGGTTACACACACTTGGCGAGTGGCAGGCACACAGTAAAATTTCTTAGAAATTTTGTTTCTAGTTTCATTAAGGTCCTTTTTTTGTATAGACCTCTCTTTAGTTAGTTCAAAGCCATTTTGAACTAAATGGCTGCTAGCTAAATAACTCTAGGAACCCGCGCGCGCACGCACACACGCACACACGCACGCACACACATAGTTTGAGACTTGGGACCATAATGGGACCATGCCCCCTCAAGTGTGATTTGTTTTGTTTTTTACACAAGAGCACATAGATATTACCATAAAATTAGAAATGATGGTGGTGTTCATGGGAGGGGGCTTTGCTGCTTTACCTACTAGTGTCTTTTCATTTAGGGCAGTGGTTTTCAACCAGTGGTCCTTGAGAGGGTTCCAGGTAGTCCCCAGCTAAATGATGGAATGTTGGTTAGCCAGATCTAACTCTTGACAGCGTAAACATGAAACCAAATGGGCCCTTGTTGGTCCATTTGGTTTGTTTTTTTTTGTTTTGATTTGTTTGCCTGTTTTGTTTGTGAAATCCAGCCTGGAATTGTGGGTAAAAACAAAGAAATCTCTAGTTTTGGGTCTCTGGGGCTAAAATATCATCAAACAGTGGTCTGTGGCTCAAATGCTGAATAAATAGTGGGCCCTGGTATCAATAAGTTTGAAACCCACTGATTTAGGGAGGCGTGCATTCTCATAGCAACAGAAGGCTAGATGGAGGGGGAGAGAGAGAGAGAGAGAGAGAGAGAGAGAGAGAGAGAGAGAGAGAGAGAGAGAGAGAGAGAGAGAGAGAGAGAGAGAGAGAGAGGAGAGAGAGGAGAGGGAGAGGAGTGAGAGACTGGAGGTGAAGAGAGAGGGAGAGAGACAGACAGACAGAGCTTGGTGGTGAAGAATCTGCTATACTTAGGTGGGTTTTGGGAGTGCTTGGTTTTGGTTGCTGGTGAGCAGATGGCGAAACGCAGCACGGGGCTGGCCTGTCACCGCTGTCAGGTCAGATACGTGATCTGGCTTCGCTCCTCTTGTGTGCTGCAACTCTAATTAGCACTACAGTACCTGCTAATCTGTGCTCTGTCTCTCTTGTCTGTAAAAACACCCAGCACCTATACATGTACGCACTCACAGCAGATACCAAGAACAACCAGAAACCATATGCAGACCATATGCAACACCCAGCACCTATAGAGCTGAGCAGTCCTGCCCCCTTGTGACGTCGCCCCTGTTCCAGAAATGGATTCCCATTGATTTTTTCATAGACTTTTAGCCAGTGATTCATATAAAGACGATTACGCCATGGACAAAGCCAACTCGGGTCGTGACACATCATAGCGCACACAATCTTTTGGGACAATCAAATAATTTATAGGAATAAGAATGAAACAAAATGTGTTGTATCCTGTTATTTTTTTTACTTCTTCCTAATTGGATATTGCATGAAAATATTGTGGTGGTTGTCATGATTTGTCATGACCCAAGTTGGCTTTTTCCGTGGCGTAATTGTGTTTTATATCAACCATTTTCGAAAAGTCTGAGGATTCCATTTTTGGAACACGGGCGACGTCATGAAAGGGGCGGGACTGCCACCTCTATACACACACTCACGCAGATCTGATTTTTTTCATGAACATTTGTGCAAATCCTGAGACAAAATATTTGGAGGTGTGTGTGTGTGTGTGTGTGTGTGTGTGTGTGCGTGCGCGCGTGCGCGCGCGTTATAAACTGTTTGGCTGAATGTGAGCAGTGATTAAAGGTAGGGGAAGTGATTTCACTTTTGTCAGATATCACCAAAAAATATTTTTTTCTGTTAAAATGCTCTATTATAAGGTGTGGAAACCATATATGGAGTTTCCCCCTCCCCCACGTTAGCAGAGGAGCTAATAAAAGTTCCCCAGGTGGTGGCACTGGGTGAATTCTCCTCCAATCAGGATCGAGCAGCAGGTTCACATAGTGTAGCTACTGTTGGACGCCCCTAGTGCACCAGACTGGTACTACACCATGAATTTCAAATCACTTCCCCTACTTTAAGTTGAGTGCTAAGGTGTGTTCGGACTTGAATGGTTAAAGCAACATGATTACTTACAAAGTCAATGCAGAGTCTGAACACACCTGTATACTGTTCAACAGATTCCAGCCCTAGTTTACATAGCCTGCAAGTCTGTGAATTGGAATTCTCTGTAGCATGTATGTAATTTGGTGACCATGGTCCACGCATGCCTCAGTCTGCAATAGGACTGTCATCAGCCCATAAGTATTCTATTTTAGAAGAGTGTCATCATTGCTAGACTATGGTAATAGCCTCACGCCACAGTAAATAATACAAAGGAATAGTACAAAACATCTATTTACTATGCCATATTTGTATCTATGCAACATAATAGTTATTGTTTGTATACCGTACTTCTTCCTGCTGTCCATGCATAATTATTGAAATCCTCACAAAGGATTTATAATAGTCTAGAACTGTCTGACATGCAAACAAAACAAATAATCATATCACTCCATTCTACTCTAATGTACACTACGCTTGCTTCCCAAGTTATGTTTGTTCCAAGCCCTTACCCGTTTAAACATATGAACACCAGAATATGTACAGTGGGTATTTTCATGTATTGGGCACATCGTCCTTTGAATTTACTGACGGCCCCAAACATGTTCTAACAAGAGAATCTCCAATCGGAAACTGACTTTGTGTGTGTGTGTGCACATGTTTTGCTGAATTGCATTGCTCCCTATGGCTGAAAATGGAATTGGTTTCAAGTGGAAAATGTAATGCACCAATAAATGCGTTTTTTATCAACAATTTGTGAATATTTGAAAAAAGGTATTCGTTAATCTTTTCGTAATATGTTAAAAGTCAGAGCAATTGGTGCAGCCAGTGAGGAGTTACGGCGGTTTCAGGCAGACATTCATTCATTCATTCAGACATACTTTTCCTTATAGTATGTATGATCTCAACTGCACACCTGTGTGCGAGACTTCATCTGGAGTCTGTGCGTGTGTGCGCGTGCGTGCGTGCATGCTTTCGTGCGCACATCCGTGCATATATACGAGCACTTCATTCCTCTGTGTCTGAGGGTCCATGACCTGTAGGTCTGTGGGTTAGGGGGATTTAAAGGGGCTATATTTGTCTGGATGTGTGCCTGGGGAGTGTTAAGAGGAGGAACAGGGGGACAGTTGAGGAGTAAGAGGGGAGGGAGGGGATGCTGGCTGGCACACTAAGGCCAGACCAGGCTTGTCTGTCTATTGGCTGGCTGGCTGGCTGGCTGGCTGCATGAGTGAATGCCTGGCTGGCTGGCTGTCTGGCCTGTTGCCCAGCTGCTAGCCCTCTGGAGTGGACACTGTGACAGAGAGACCACAGTGACGGCTGGCTGGGCAGTGGGCAGCCCCCATGCAGGTTGACTGGCTGGCTGGATGCATGCCTAGCTGGCTTGTCAGCTGGCTGCACGCACTGTTCTTAAGAGTCACTTACACAACCGCCCTCACTGTTTTTTGCGTGGCAAGCACTGGGCTAAAAGTGTACGCCCCCCCCCCCTGTCCTGGAGACAATCAAAAAATGGTCCGACCATTTCAGGGGGGAATGGACTAAACCAGTGGTTTTCAACCAGTGTCTGGGGACTACCAGTGGTCCTTGAGCGCATTCAAGGTGGTCCCCCAGCTAAGTTGTTTAACCAGATGAAAAGTTGGTTAGCCAGATGTAACTCTTGAGAGTTACAAATGGGTCCATTTGGTTTCATGTTTACACTCTCAAGAGTTATAATATTCACCATCTAAATTAGCACCTATTAATTAACTACTTAATTAAGAAGTCTACGCAATTAGAGAATGTAGAAGAATGATCATTTTGTTCTGTATGTTTGTCTGTTTTGTTTGCTGAAATCCAGCCTGGAATTGTGGACTAAACCCAAAGAAATCTTTAGTTTTTGGGGTGTGTGGCGTGAAAATGTCGTCAGATGGTGGTCCGTGTGGCTCAAATGCTGAATAAATAGTGGGCCCTGGGTTCAAAAAGGAAAACCATTGGACCAAACGATTCAATTCACGGCACGCCAATTGTTTTTTTGAATACCACTGCCTGTGTCCTACTAGATTCTGACGTCAAAACAGTGTGTTTATCATCTACAATCCCATATACTTGAAGGTAGTAGAGGGAACTTTAGTGTGTACAAACACTGTTTTAAACAGATTTGTTTAAAAAACAGAATCTAACTCCATCTCACCTCCACTCTATTGGCTCATTATGAAACTGCTGGAGACTGCTGTGCTGTGATTGGCTAAAACGCTGCCTTACCCCACACAACCCCGCTCCCCCTCACACATTATCACCGCCTTCCCTGAGCCCGACGAATGTTTTGCTTTCATGATTTGTTGACAATAAGACCGTCTGCAGGACGAAGCAAGTGTCTGTCTGCAGGGAAACAGCTGCAGCATCAAAGTAGAAGAGTTGTAGAGGGGGAAAAATATAGCTACTATATACTGTATCTATTTTGATTTTTGGCTAGAAGTTTCCTCTATTACCTTATAATTGTTTTTAATGCAAATATACAGTACATGGCTACGAGCCTACAAAGCACATGTTGGTGAAAAGGTTTCATCCAAAGGATAAATACGCTATTCTATTCTCAGGCTTAGAACTAACGTAATAATGACTGTGTCTCGCATTACACATGCAGCCACTGCAGAGAGTAACATTGTCAGTTGTCAGTTGTTTCATCAAACAAACTGAAATATCACACACTCTGAGTGACACACCGAATACTTGTTACAGAGTCTCAGGAGCTCAGGTTAGGTTGCCTCAGGGGGTTTTCTGACTCCAGCGATTTGTTAATGGAGTTTTTAGTGCTTCTTTTCGTGTGCCGCCACAGAATTTAGAGGGCTGTACAACAGTTTGTAGTACATCACGGAACTTCAGCCTACAGAAACGGGAGATAATTGTGCTCTTTCTCTTTCCCTATTGTGGGACCACATGGTTTGGCAAGGCTTATTTATTATTGCACACCATATTAAGTATCAAATTATGCCTTGGCATACATACTAAAGATTAATCGATGAATCATAATAGAATCAATTATTCAATTATTTAGTAATCGATTAATCGGCTCCTCAACTAATCACTGAAGTTTTTACACGTTTTCCACACTTAACCATAGTTTTTCCAGCATTAATTGTAGCAAATTCCAGCCATTTTCAACATTTTACTGTCATTAATGAATACACCATAGAAATGTTGTGTGGACACAATAAAAAAGTGTACAAATGGAACCAAAAGACCCACTAGGGTTCATTTGGTTGACAATTGTACACTTTGAAAATAGGTGGAATCCCCTTTTAAGGTAACAGCTAAATAATTGTCATAATCCGATTAATGGATGAATCAGTTAAATAATCAGACAATGAAAGTAATCCTTAGTTGCAGCCCTACTGCACACCATATTACGTATCAGATTATGTCTTGGCATACATACTACTGTACTAATCTATTCATGTTAACTTTTATGTCCAGTAACTCTTTGACAACATTATTGGAATCCTTTTTAAACGATGAAAGCATGCATTGGGTGACTGTAATGTCTTGAGGTTTTCTGTGCACCGTGTGCTACAGGCCCATGCTGTGGTGTGAAAGGATGAGCATGGCAGAGGCTCTTAACAGCCTGTTTGTGTTTCCGTTACCATCGGGGTGAATGGGGCTGTCTTCTCTTCTCTTCTCCTCTGCTATGGTGTTTCTATAGTAACTCGATGCTGCAGTCGGCTATTGCTAGCAATATGAAGCTAACAATAATCATGCTTAGGCTTAGCAGCATGATTATTGTTCAGTCCGATAACTCACAAATAGACGGAGCGTTTTTATACAAGTGTGCATATTACCATAATGTTTTATTTTGGTGTTCAGCTCTAATACCGTACATTTTCTCAATTATACATCCACCACCTTAAGAGCAGGGCTAGGGTGATAGATACACGATAAGATCCCCCCCCGCCCCGTCCCCAATCGGGAGTTATCAAAACACACTGGTGGTGCTGGTGGCACAGTGGTTAGTGCTGTCGCCTCATAGATAGAAGATCCTGGGTTTGATTCCCGCTAGATGTTGGCGGAGGGTTGTAGAGCCCAGGATCACATTAGGAATTGGTACTGGGTGGAAAAAATGGGTTACAAAATCGTCTGATTAAAAAATTAGAATAAAAAAAGAATGAATTCTTCCTCTTATCATTCTTTGTAAATGACTGGAGTAACAAGCTACGTATCATTCATGTTCCAATGTTGTTTTTTTTTTCAGTCCTCTCCAGTCTAATTAGAATAATTTGTATATAATACTATATACACTTTTCTTCTTAATCCCACAATTTTGTAACCCATTATTCACACAGTGCCAATGTAATCCAATCCTGAGCGCTGCTCTCCTTCTGCCTACCTGGAGAGAGCCTATGCTGAGCTTATGCTGGCTCCAGTAATGCGTGAGGAGTCGATTAGGCTGCTTCTTGGGAAGGTTTCCCCATTTCCCACGGGGCACACTCACACGCGTGTGCATCTCTAATCCGCTTGCGTGTGCGTGTTTCTAATCCAGCTTCGCTGTGTGTGTGTGTGCGTGTGTGTGTGTGTGTGTGTGTGTGTGTGTGTGTGTGTGTGTGTGTGTGTGTGTGTGTGTGTGTGTGTGTGCGTGTGTGTGTGCGTGTGGGGCTAAGACCTAAGATTGGAATATATGAAATTATGTGTATACACGTATAGAGTGCTATGTCTACATAAAACACTATCAAGTTCAGTCTTTGCATATGTCTGTAAGGTCATTGATGCTAGGGCAAGTGGCTGTGTTTGACCGTACCTGGTACAGTCTTCATTTATGCATGACTGTACCGAATACTTTCTGCCAATAATCGACTCAATCAATCAATCAATCAATCAAGGTTGGAACATGTGGGTTGTCCCGGCGTTCTCAGTGAATGTGCTTCCAACTTCCATGTGTTTGGTTGATCAGAGGGCGAGGGTTTTGTATGGTCAGGAACTTCTAAGGTATGGTATAGGCGGGCCTTACCTTTCGTTCCTTTAAATAGTGGTCTGGGGACCACCAGTGGTCCTTGTGAGAGTTCCAGGTGGTCCCCAGCTAAATGATAGAAAGTTGGTTAACCAGATGTAACTTTTGAGATGCACCCTTGTGGGTCCATTTGGTTTCACATTACGCTCTCAAGAGTTAAAATATTCCTCATCTGAATTAGCCCAGTCCAGTTTATACAACTGGAGAATGTAGAACATCAATGGTCATTTTGATCTGTATGTTGACTGATTTGTTTCCCAATTCCAGCCTGGAATTGTGGACGAAAGCAAAATAAATCTCTAGTTTTGGGTATCTGGGGTTAAAATGTCAAGTAAATACTGGACCCTGGTATCCAAAAAGTTGAAAACCCCTACTTTAAAGGGCAGCATTAGAGTTTTATGCTCTGTGTGGGCAGCGACCAGGAATCAATGGAGGGAGTGGAGTAGGTGGAGGTGGACAGACATGTCATTATTTCTGGCTTGTGGAACAAGCGAGTGGCGACATTGTGGATCAATTTGGAGAGGCTGAAAGGCGTGCATGCCTGTAGGCCAGCAGTTACAGTAGTTAGTTTTGATGTGACTGCTCTGGTACATGGGTGAGGTATGTATACGGCAGGGCTGCCCAAAAGGTGATCTACCAGTAGATCACACAAGCCGTGCAGGTAGACCACATGACAGTCCCCTAAAATGTATAGATCTGTAACTCTTGAGAGCGTTAAAATGAAACCAAACGGACCCGTAATTTCATTTTACACTCTCAAGAGTTAAATTATATTTAAACATCTGAATTACGTAATTTCAAGAGTCCACACAATTAGAAAATGGAGAATAACTGTTATTTGTATCAACGTTTTGCCAGTTCTCCTTCCCAATTGTGGACAAAAATGTGAAAGTTCTTAGTTTTTGGATAAATTCAACATCACAACCTGTCAACTCAAACCCTAAATACTGTTTTCAAACGTCAGTAGTAGCATATAAAATCTTCCAATTCTCACCCTCCATTTTTCCATTGTAGGTGCATTATTCTTAAAGACTATAACAGTAAGTAACACCATCACCACTATTTCAAAGTCAAACTTTCTTGGGGGGCCTTGAAATGGATTTTTGTTTATGTGTAGATCTTGTTGAGACGGTCATTTTGAAAGTAGCTCTCAAGTCAAAAAGTGTGGGCACCCCTGCTACATGGTGTAAATCCCACAGCGATAAAAGTTGGCTGAACTTGGCCATTAGTGTTGTTTTTTGCTCCACTAGAATGTCATCAATCACACTTCAGTTCACAACACCCATATTTGCATCTGTCAATCACCTGAGTCATCTGATCACCCTGACCCATCTGCATCACAGAATGCTCAATGGACACATTTATTAGTGGGGAAACTTCACCACACTGTTACAATGTCTACCTATTTGGTTTCAGGGGTATTTCAGGGGTTTTCAACCTTTTTGATCCCAAGGCCCACTTTTTATTCATCATTGGAACCATGGACCACCATTTCACGACCTGGTTTTATCCCCTGGTTAACCAACTTTTCATCTGGTTAACTGACTTAACTGGGGACCACCTGGAATCCTCTCAAGGACCACAGGTGATCCCCAGACCACTGGTTGAAAACTACTGGCCTATTTCATTAGCAGAATATAGTTCATGACTACAGCAAGGCTTAAATCGGTATTATTTAGGACTTAACCACTGCTTTCTACTGTACATACCGCTTAACTACTGCTCTACTCTCATTTTGCACTGGCTGCTTACTTGTTGCAGTTCTTTCTAATGTCTTTGAATTATTCAGGTTTAGATGTATTCAGCATGTTTAAATGAGCTGTCAGTGGTTAAATACAAACATAAACATAGCTAAGGCGGCCTGTTTGGTGGCTCAGCGGTCCAGGCACCCTGGCTGGTAATTCCATCACTGACATTGTCCGACGGGTTCGACGGGTTCGACTCCCAGTCCTGACGCCCTTTACGGCCTATAATGTCACCCCCACATCTCTCTCCTTGTTATTTGTCAGCCTTCTGTCTGTCCCTTTATAAGAAATAAATAAGTACATTAAAAAACTAAAACATGGCTAAGGCCGACTTCAACAGAGCTTCACAGGTTTATTCATTGCTCTAATCAAAAGGCAACCCTTGTTATTTTCAGATTTTAACTGATGTATATAATAGAAACAAGTTGTCTTGTAGCTCAAGCATTGAAGGACTTCTTCTCAGGAACTTGTTTTTGCTTTGAAGCTTTGAACACCATGAATGAAATTATATCCCTCTGCTGCTCTGTTTAAAAGTAAAAAAGAAAAACTAGATTTTTGTTGCAATGTTGAAAATTAATTTAGCTAGCCTAGTACCACACAAATACTGGCAAATGTTTGTCCCTGGCTGTGGCTATGGCATTTGCTGGGATTACAGATTGGGTAGGCTATGAATTTTCCCCCAGCCCCGCCCCCGGTAGGCGGTAGGCGTCGGTGATCAGAAAGCAACAACTCATTAAAGGGGAATTCCACCCATTTTCAACATCTTTTTCTGAGAGCGTACAAATGAACCAAATGAACCCTAACAGGTTCATTTGGTTGCATTTGTACGCTCTCAGAAAAAAGAAGCATCTAAAGAAATCCATTAACATGGTGAAAATCTTGATGATGTAATCAAGATGTTTCACTATGTTAATGGTTTTCTTCAGATCTCCATTTCTAGGAAACACAGAATGGGGGAACTTTTTTTTGTCATGTCCACGCAGCACGCAGTGTATACTAATGACATATTAGAATGTTGAAAACAAGTGGAGTTTCCCTTTAATGTCAGAACTTGAACACAAAGGTGTTGCATTTGCATGTTTATGTAGGGTGCCCTCGTAGTGGACGCGGCCGTGGAGGCTCTCTTCATACTGTTCTAACTAACGTGTGTGTATGCGCACGTACACATGTGCAATGTGCATGCATGTGTGTATGCGCACGTGCACATGCATGATGCATGTGTGTGTGTGTGCACAATGCACATGCATGATGCATGTGTGCGCGCGTGTGTGTGTCAAAGGACACAAGCCGACCTCTCTCTCTCCTTGCCTTTCCTTTGCTGTTGCTTGCCTGTGGACATAATTTAATGGCCCCCTTGTTAGTCGCAGGCACTTGATCAGGTTGCAATCAACTTGCAATAAGGATTAAAAATTTACACTTCATCTTTAGAAGAAATGTAAGCTTTTAATGCTTTGTCATAATAGTCAGAGTCACCACAATATGACATCAATTTAAATGGCAGATAAACGTTGGCAACAATTGATTGTAGGGATGGGATTCACTCAAATTTTCACCATTTTCATGTCAGAAAGACTGACTGACATTATGTTTAGATTTCCAATGTAGATCCAGTCGGCACCCTTGGTATCCCTCAGTGGACACTGTGGATCACTGTATACCAGGGCTGGGCAATTATTTTTCCCAAGGGGCCAAATGAGATACATAAAATATTGTGGCGGGCCAAGACTAAAGGCTGAACTTAAGTATTTGAGCCACGGAGGACCACCATTTGATGACATTTTTGCCCCACAGACCCCAAAACTATTTATTTTGTTTTTGTCCACAATACCAGGCTGTATTTTACAGGATAACATACGTAGATCAAAATGACCATTCTTTTACATTCTCTGATTGTGTACACTTTGGGCTAATTCAGGACTAACTGTTGAGAGGACTAACTCTTGAAAGGACTAACTCTTGAGAGCGTAAACATGAAACCAAATGGACCCGCAAGGGTCCATTTGGTTTCATTTTTACGCTCCAAGAGTTACATCTGGTAAACCAACTTTCTATATTTACCTGGAACTCTCTCAAGGACCACTGGTGGTGCCCGGGCCGGTTAGAGTCAGCCAAAGGGCTGCATGTGGCCCCCCGGCCGCATAATGCCCAGGTATGCTGTATACTGTACATAAATCCATCCCTGTGCGGCGCACTGCTTTAGCTAAGATGTCACACGCAGCGCAGCTCGACACCGCAGCATTTGTCCCCTGATTTGTCTATTCAAGGAGCTCTCATGGCGTTTGTCTTTGAAATTGTGGGTTTATGTATTGCGTCTTTACTTTGACAGTCTCATCACGTCTTCCATTGACATTCTCAGTCACCTAAGGAAGCATTGCTCTTCCTTATATTGCATTGAATACAAGTTGAGGCCTGTCTGTGAGCATTGGCGATCTTACGGAGGTACCAGTGGGGCCCTGGCACCAGTGTTTTACCGTATATTGAACCATTCCTGGGGTGCTTTTTGGGTAGAAGACCCAGCTTCATGACACTTGGTGAAACATTTCTCTCCAAAATACCTTGGCAATCGCCAGATTTCTTAATGCCACGCACACATTCAAGCCACCCAGTACCAGAGGCTGCGAGATAACCCCAAAACATTAGTGAACCTCCTCTGTTGACTGTACGGAGGGTGTTCTTTTGCTTGAAGGCTTCATTTATTTTGCTGTAAACACAGAGTCTATGTGATTGCTGATGGCACCACTGGCAGTAGGTAGAAACATGATTTTTTTTCGGGTAGTCTAGCCTAGATGAAAGCCGGAATTTAGCATTTTTCTGGGTCTACGCGGGGGAGCACGTTCTCATGCACACGTGTGCACCGTCCCGTCCCTTCCCTGCGTGTGCACATCAAAACAATTAGGCCTACTGCCACCGCAGTGTGGGGCCGCGTGGTACCGCCAAAACACCACTGATAGTAGTATAGCGTAGTATTAACCAACAATGCTTGCCGAGTTCACCTTGTACAGTGATAAAAGGGCACCTCATTTCTATTTCCTGAGGCCTACAGTATACATTTCTATTCTGGGGCCCTCTCTATACTGCTGTCTGGCATCTCAATCTGTTTAGTTCAAGGTTCATCTCCACAACCAGACCTCTAGTTAGTTACAGCTTCCATCAGTACGGAGTAGAATGGACTCGGTGGAGCACATTAAGCAAGACATTGTGTCAGGGAGTTAGCGGCAATCTTCACACTTAAATAAGTGGTTCGGTGACTCATTTTCTTGTGAAGTGTGTGTGCATGTTGCACGCTTGTGCCCTGCACAGACGCTTTCAAGAGTGTCTTCTGCCATGTTGGTGGTGCACAAGTAAGTGCATTTCATTTATAATGAAGCGCATTTAAAACATTGACCGAAGTGATGTCCTACAGACATGGAATAAAACATTGACGCTTAAACGGAACACAACAAAGCAAACACAACAAACGGAACTGCAAGTGGTAGGCCTGTTCCACACCCACAGACTTCGAGTACAACTGCAAAGACATGTTCACACTGAAACAAACACAAATGGCATTCACTCTCTAGTTTATTCCCATCTCTTCCTGGAATACTAGCATGCTAAAATAATAGTAATAATAATAATAAGAGATGTCAGATAGTGACTTTTTTTTTACCGATATCCTAATATTGTCCAACTCTTAACTTCCAATACAGATATCAACCGATACCAACCAATACCAATATATGCAGCCTTTTGTGGTGGGAGAAAAAAAGAAAATCAAAGGAGCATTCAGTGATTTGGAACCCCCCCCCCCCCCCCAACAGACCAACAGCACATTCACCAAGGCCTGCCCCCACTCGATCATAATTGGAGGCATATATCCTCCCCATATTTTTTTCCCCACAATTGTGTGGCTATATACATATACTGTACATCTCTGTAAACAGTGTTTTACCGATTAAAAAAACAAAACAAAAATAGTGATACTTTTCCCAAATACCAATATTTTCATTACTAATTTTTAAAGCCTTTATTGGCTGATAATATTAGGACGGCTGATATACCTGCCCATCCTTAAGCAATAGCTTTGCTTGCAACTTTGCATCAATTACAAACAAATGGAAATCTAACTTGAAACGGTAGAGCTATCCACAGACCTTGTGAGACACAGAGCTGACATGGACATAAATGACATGGAAGCGGTACTATTCCTAAAGTGTGAATTAGCATGGGCATAGTCGTAAAAAGGAAGACTATGGAGCAACTGGCGGAAAGTGATTGGAAGACCTCAAGGCAGAGTGAGAGCATAATACTTCCTACATCAGTGATGTGTGTTATTTACGGGACTTTTAGTCCCGTAAATAAGCCTGAATGAACCCTTAAATCCCGGATCCCGAACCCCCGGATCCAGTCGTGACCCCAGTGCCAGTAAAGACAGACTAAATCTGTAGTGATGTGGTTTGACTTCTTGGTGGCAGTTAGTAAGCAGCACGCCACGATCCTGCTGCCAGTGCGCTGAGCTCCAGAGGGTTGGTGACTGACAACAAGGCAGCAGCACGTCAAATGCAGCTGATAGGTCATTGCCAGAGGCATCTGATAGCCAAGGCCCATGAATGTTCTCCTCTGGGAACAAAATCACAAGAAGACGTGCAGCAAGGGGATGACCTTTTTTGTTTGGCTGAGGTTAGGTTTAGGCATAGTTTTTGTGAGGAAATAAAATGGCGACCTACAGCGTTGTAAAACAAGTGTCTAATCCATACCTGGGCATTATGCGGCCCGGGGGCCAAATGTGGCCCTTTGGCTGACTCTGACCGGCCCGTGAAAGGATACTGTGGTTTTCAACCAGTCGTCCGGGGACCACCAGTGGTTTTTGAGCAAGTTCCAGTTAAATATGGAAAGTTGGTTAACCAGATGTAACTCTTTGAGAGCGTAAAAATGAAACCAAATGGACCCTTGCGGGTCCATTTGGTTTCATTTTCACACTCTCAAGAGTTAAAATATTCATCATCTGAATTAACCCAAAGTCTACACAATCAGAGAATGTCTTTTTTTTTACCTGTTTTGTTTGTGAGATCCAGCCTGGTATTGTGGACAAGAAATATTTAGTTTTGGGGTATGTGGAGCTAAATGTCATGAAATAGTGGTCCTCTGTTGCTCAAATACTGAATATATAGAGGGCCCTGGTGTCGAAATGGTTGGTAATTTTGAAATGAATATTATGCAGACTTTCGTTCAGCCTTTAGTCTTGGCCCGCCACAATATTTTATGCATCTCATTTGGCCCAAATAATTGCCCACCCCTGGTCTAATCAAAGGCCATCAATACCAAGTCTCTAATCTGCCATACATCTGCATAATGGCAGATGTAATTTTTTTTTCCAACCATGGTTCATGTTTTAGGTTGTTATTAGAGTGTCAGTAAAAGATACGTACGTACGTGTACTGGTAATTGTTTTACCTTCCTTGCTTTCTTTAGTTTTAGGGATTCTAGCTATGGGAGGGGGCATTCGAACATAGTTCTAAATCTGCAAGTTTTTTTTATTATCTACTACAGCCCCAATTATAACTCGCCACAGAAGTTCACAGGATCTACTGTATATGAAGGAGGCAGCTCACATTCACATTCAGTAGGTTATTTGTGGTCGGATCATGTATTCCTGGGGTTTATTAGGACTGTCGACAAAAGAAAAGAAAAATAAACTACTTTAAAACTTTGTAAACAACTATGCACTTAGGGCCAAGTTGCACTTTAAAGTCATGAACGCTTGTCTCATGCCGACCAAGTATAGCTGAAAGATTACTTTGTGATTATGATTGACCTACAGTATAGTATTTATGCCTATTTATTTATTACCTTCAGTCATGGGTCTCATTTAAATACAAAATACCATTATTTCTTTCCCTATAGTATTGTGTGCCTTGCATGGGCTCTTCTCCTTTTTTTGTTCGCTTTTACACATCCTTAACCACTATGCTCGATTATGGTCAACAGCAGCCAAATGTATGGCAGCCGTCTAATAACATTAAGATGACACATTGACTAGTCAACAGTAAGCAGCAGCGTTGAAAATATGGGACGACAATGGCTGAGAATTGTCGGGTCAAGGTTGTGCTTTCTGAGAACCTTATCTTGGGTCAGAGGAACTTTAGCCGTAATTCGAGCATTTAGCATTGTGTAACAGCCGTGCCCTCATAATATTGGATATCTTGTTGTGCCACAGACCAATTCTTTAAAACACCTCTGCCGCCCGTTACATTATGCATAGGTGTTGTTTGGGCGTTACAATGATTAAAACAATCACCGTGCCATTGCCCTTAAGAGATCAATTATTCATTATGGCTAGTGATCTCTCCCGTGCACTATAGGGCCCGTGGAAAGGCAACATGTTGCTGCCTTGAAATCAGTGTTGCCAAGTTGGCGTATCTGACGCTATATTTGTCGCTTTTTTCCAGACCCCCCAGCGCCAAAATGAGTGAAAAACTCCTAAAAATCTAGTGCTTTTTTTTGCTGGTGAGTTGGGTTGACAGGTGCCAGAGATAAAACCCTCGTTTTTTCATCATTTTTCCTCCTATGGTTAGTCCTCCTTTCTTCCTATAGAGGACCTTTGGTAACCAAATGGATCCTTATAGATCTGTAATCTCTTGAGATCGTAAAATGAAACCAAATGGTAAGGGTCCATTTGGTTTCATTTTTCGCTCTCAAGAAAATGTAAAAGACTTGCTATTTTGACCAACATTTTGCCAGCTATCTCCCCTAAATTAGTCCGAGAGACTAAACTCAACATCAAATGGTGGTCCGTGGCTAAAATGCAGAATAAATAGTGGGCCCTGGTATGAAAATGTTTGAAAACCACTGCTCTAGCGCATTCAAGTGCCTCTAGTGCATTTTGACAGTTGGCAACAATGTCTCTGTGTCCGCTCCGACCAACACAGTCTCGATAGGAATACAGTGGATTCATTAAACTAGCCTCTAATTGCCTCATTAAAAGCACATTTGATTGACACATGTATCATCTAAGTGTTGGTGATTACGGGAAATTTTATATTAATCTAAGGCACAATGCACCTTGGCACAAATCAAATACTGCATATACAGTAACTTCCTTGGGGAATTAATTGCCCTAAGTCTGAAGTCCTGTTACTCTGAACATCTCACCCGTGCTTGCAGTTAGGATAGGAGTTGGTCATTTCAGAATGGCGCGAAGCGTCACCGGCGATGAAGTACATTTTCGCCTGTCCCCCCAATTGGAAAATGTTACATCCGGGCCTGCTCTATATGCCTATATACTGTATATATACAGTATGTGGAGGTCATTGTAGTGAAGGTGGTTTAATTTGGGCATATGCCTAACGCAGGGTTGGGCAATTATTTTCCCCCAAGCGGCCAAATGAGATACATCAAATATTGTGGTCTGCGTAATATTAATTTGATTTCAAGATAAAAGTAAGCGTAAGACCAACCATTTTGACAACTATTTATTCAGAGTTTGAGCCACACTGGACCACCATTTGATGAACTTTTAGCCCCAAAGAAACCAAAACTAAAGATATATTTTGCTTTTGTCCACAACTCCAGGCTGGAGCCAGGCTGGAAACAAAACAGTCAAACATACAGATCAAAATGATCATTATTCTTCTACATTCTCTAGTTGTGTAGACTTGGGCTAATTCACATGAAGAATATGTTAACTCTTGAGAGCGTAAAAATGAAACCAAATGGACCCGCAAGGGTCCATTTGGTTTCATTTTTACGCTCTCAAAGAGTTACATCTGGTTAACCAACCTTCCATATTTAACTGGCACTGGAACTTTAACTGGAACTTTAACTGGACCACAGGTGGTCCCCGGAACACTGGTTCAAAACCCTTTCACAGGCCGGTCAGAGTCAGCCAAAGGGCCGCATTTGGCCGCATTTGACTGGATAGGTGCGTTAGGCGGCCTAACGCACCTATCCAGTCAACCCAGTGCTGGGATTCTCAACTCCCTGTAGTGTCGTCACTCGTCAGTGATGCATCCGCCAAAGTCGGACGTCCAGTCCAGTTAAGATTCTGTGAACTCCAGATGAACGGGCAGCAGTCAGTTATTTATTGAAAGGTGAGCGATGGTGTGGTTTAGCAAAAAGGTCTTGGTTCTTTTTCCTCAAACCTTGCGCCACTTCTTCTATGCTGGAGTCAGTTATTACCAGACCAAAAATAGCAGCAGCAGCAGCAGGTCTTCAAGATCCTGAAGATCGGCTATTTTTTGTGACTCCTGCTCGCAACGGAAGTACAGTGTAACTCAGACTTAAGTGAGTGTGAGTGCATGGGTTGTTTGTACACCGGTAAATACACTGAGCTCTGTAATTGGAGGGGTGGGTGGGTGGGGGGGTGATAAAGCAAGCGGGAGAAGATAGGGGGGTGTTGAGGGATATGGCTGCCTTTCTCTTGGTGACAGAGCCTGTTGCCATGGAGCTGGCCTTCCCATTGGTGGAGGCCTGGTCCAATCACTTAACAGCACGGAGCGTTTCATCATTGAGATTTTTTTTCTCCCCTTCGCTTCCCGTCTTTGCTATTGCTCCCTCCCCTCTTTTTTTTCTCTCCCTATTTTTTTCTCCTCTCCTCATCTCACATTCCCCCTCCCTTCCTAAACTTGAAGTGCAGAAATTACATAAGGTGTGTAATGACAGCAGGAACTGTTTTCCAGTTTCCTCCCCATTCTTTTTTTTTTTGCAGCAGCAGCAGTCAAGATTCTACCACTTTAGAACAAGTAAATAAGCAGACACAACTCTACCTTTACCTGCTGCTATAGTTTGCTGTATAGAGGCACATCTATACCCTTTTCCTGTGCAAGTTAAACTGTCTCCTAAGAGAGCGCTTTCTTGTTGTGGAGATTTAAAGCGTTTGAGATGCTGTTTTGGCAGCCAGAGCCGTGTGTGTCTGTGTGTGTGCGTGTGCGTGTGTGTGCCACCTCTTTGAGCATGTGGCACTTGTCAAGTCTGTCCTGTTTTTCTTTTTGAACAACTTTGTGCCCATTTTTTATTATTATTTTCCCAACTGTAGAGAAGACCATACCTTGCCAATCCGCCGCCCCCCCCCCCCTGTTTGTACTGCGTCCCTGTCGGTTGCCAAGTTGGCACGGAGAGGGTTTAGACAAGCACATGTCTTCACTGATAAACATGGAGGCATCGGGGAGAGCATAACGTTGTGCTATAGTACTCTACATTCCCAGAGGGGGAACCCCTGGCTTTGACAGAGCGACGAGAGTCTGGTTGGCCTGACTTGCTCCCATCATTGGACACTAGGAGTGCAGGAGCTACTGATGGGAGAAAAACAGAGTGGGAATCTATTAGGAAGTGGGCCTCTCTCTGTAGACTCTGTAGACACTTTTTTTTTTACTTGAGAGCTACTTTCAAAATGACCGGCTCAACAAGATCTACACATCAAATACGTGATTGTTCCATTACTGAAAATCCATTTCAAGCCCTCCTAGAAAGTTTGAGCTTTGAAATAGTGGGTAAGAATAATGCACTTAAAATGAAAAATAGAGGGGGATAATTGGAAGGTTTTCCTGTATATGCTATTACTGACGTTTGAAAACAGTATGTGGGGTTTGAGTTGACAGTTTGTGATGTTGAGTTTAGTCTCTTGCACCCAAAGCTAATGACTTTCACATTTTTGTCCACAATTGGGAAAGAGAACTGGCAAAACGTTGGTCAAAATAACAATTATTCTCCATTTTCTAATTGTGTGGACTCTTGAAATTACGTAATTCAGATGTTTAAATATAATTTAAACTCTTGAGAGTGTAAAATTAAACCAAATGGACCCTTACGGGTCCATTTGGTTTCATTTTAACGCTCTCAAGAGTTACAGATCTATACATTTTAGGGGACTGTCATGTGATCTACCTACACGGCCTGTGTGATCTACTGGTAGATCACAATCTACCTTTTGGCCAGCCCTGCTGTAGACTGAGGCTTGGGTGAAATATGCCAGTAACGTAAGTTACTTTTTACTATATCCCCAGGGAGAGCTGACTGTCTGTCTGTCTGTCTGATGTTTAGGCTATTAACTCAACAGACTCAACAGATTTACCACGACTTTTGGAGTGATTGATTATTCTGTTGTCTGCTTATCACTCCAAAGGTCGTTTTAGGCTTTGTTTTGTTCAACAATCTCATTAACTCACTGCACACCACCTCATGAAGTCTTTTACGTGGTGATTGCACTGCAAACTTCAGAAAACACCTCACACAATTTACAACTATAATTCATGAATGATAAATGATATACATTATTTAAATGCATTTATCACTGAATGAGCCCCGGAAACAGTGAAATGTGAAAATACAGGCTTTTGTGAAATGTATTTAAAAAAAAACTGAAACACATTATCAAATCATTTTTTCCCCTTAAAGTAGACACCTTAAGCTGTCTTTGGATATCATACATGTGCACAATTTCACAACAGAGGATTTTCTGTAAATTACTTCGTTACTATTGAGCCTAATGGAAGCGAGCCTATAGCTTTTCTGCTAATCTGTCAAAGAGTTAAGAAGCAATTTAGTACTAAAGAAAGACGGTGATCCGAGCACTCAAAAACCTGGGAGAGGGGGGATTAAAATTCAGGTACTTTATTTAGAAAAGGTTAAAATAAGCCACCATGTTTCGACTCAACAGGAATCTTCACAGAGCAAGTATGATTTCAAAATTAAAGTACTGTTTTGTCTGAAATGTATTTTAATGATGGAGTGCCATGATTATTTTCCATCCTAAAACATGATCATCAAATGTAAATTTTAAATGAGGAGTAAGATTTTTATTTTTTCAAATAAGCGTATAATAAGTATCTAAGTGTTGTTTTTACGTGAGGCATCCCTACCAGCTCATTAAGTATGGCTGGTTTGCCTGGTGCCTGGTGGTTGGTTGGTGATGGGTGGAGATGCAACTGAACTGAAGCCACACCCACAGCTGTAGTAGTATGATAAAGAAGGAGGAGTTAGGGGAGGGACTGATAATGTGATGTCACTATATTTGCCACATTTGATCGTTAAGGTTTCAGCCCCCTGGAAGAATCTGTGAATACAAAAGGAAGACATCATGGCAGCTCAAACCCATACCAAGGGGTATATAATTAAGTACCGCTACCTCTTAAACATTTATAAAAATAGAAAAGAATACAAAATAATGGCATTCATCTTTAAAATCTACATGCGAAGGACAGAAGGGCATACACATTTTATATCGTTAGAGCTTAGGTCTTGCAAGGTCAGTAGGCTATACCTGGCTCCACCAGGAGCCAGGTATAGCCTACTGACCTTGGCCAATGTGAAAAGGTTGACTGCATTCATGATTGGAGGCATTTTGTTCCAAAAATGTGTTTTGCAAAAAATCTACCCTGCTGGTGGTGCTATAATAAGCCAATGTGAAAGGGGTGACATTTCTTCCTCAGCCTAGTGGGAATGTGGGTACAAATCCTGCATGAATCACACAGTGCCTTGGATCTGAGGCAGTTTGTTCAAAATTAACCAATCCTGTCTTTGCAAAGCCAATGTTGGCCAATTAGCCCTTCACTAAGTCCCTCCCCAATCTGCGTTGTCCAATAGGGATGTTAGCAGAGGAAAGCTTGACCAGGAAAGTTTGACCTGCATCTCAACAGTTGGTAAACTATTTGGATTGGCATTGGACAGTGGCTGAACCCCCACCCCAAAGGATGGTATTTAGAGGGTAACGGGAAGACCCAGCACCCGAAAATGTCGGCTGTAGACAGAGTTATGCCATCGCAAACTCCATTCACATAAGTCCATCAGTCCAATTGTGGCTCTTTTACATGGACTTCTATAAGAAGCAGGCCATTTAGTAGAAGTCATTTAGTACAGCATAAACACTAACAACCCAGCTTTGATGATTTATAAATCCATTTATTTTAGATCATTTTGTAGTAGTACTATTAGGTCTACAGCATAAACACTACAGAGGCTTTAGTTGTCACTGTGCAATACTTTAAAACAGATGTTTTGAAAACAATGGCTGCAACAGCCCTCCCGAGTCCTCCGTTTTCTGACCCCTCAACATTTCGGCTGGTCCGGATTTTTTGGGGGGTCGACTATTCCGGTATTTGTTTAGGGAAGGGCTAATTAGGATAGAAAAAGGAATATCTTGAGTAGTTTCTTATGAACGTATTAATTTTCAATGTACACAGCAGTGGTCTATCTCGAGAAATGGTTATTGATGAACAGATCAGTCTTGGTCACATGACCATAGAAGATGTATTACACATGGGGAGTATTTAAGAAAAACAAACCTCATGGTGGCGCTATAACGGGCCATTAAGAAAAAAATGGGAACAGAGGTTCTGCTCTGGCATCCAGGGAGTATGCGCAGCGATTACGCAGTGACCGGGCCAGCAATGCTCACAGACGGAATGGTAGACAGACAGACACTCAGACAGGGTGATAATTTCCTACATCTTTGGCTTGAAAATACGACATGCAGTTTTAACACGCAAAGTTTAATTGTAATATATCAGTGGTGCTCGCCTGCCTTGATAGTGCAGGCACAAAGAGTAACTTCCCACCACTGCATAGTTTAATCCCTAAGGGGTTGGAATCCACAGTAATGCACCAGGCTTGCTGATCGTCTATTTATTCTACATGAACAGAATTGTTTGTTTGTCAGGGGAGGTACACCAGATGGGGATGGCAATCTTTGTCATTACATTATTACATTAAGTTAATAAGTTTATTACATGGCTTGAATGAATGCTCCAATCAGAAGCCAGCGTTCTGGTCATGTGAGCGTTTATATTCAGTATATGTCACAACAACGGACTGCTCCGCTCAACAACAGACCTCCTTGCGCAGACTAACGTAGACTACACAACTGCAGATACATAAAAGCAGCGTCGTTGTGTACTGTTTCTGTCAATTAGTTATTTATTAATGTATTAAGCACCTCGGCTAAGGTCAGTTATTAGGAAATTATTAGGAAACAAATCACCAGTTTGTCGTGTTATCCCTTACGTATGTACTTCCATCGGAACATCACAATGTTAAATGCGAGGAGTAGGATACATGTTCTTGCGTCTTCTCCGTCATTAGACTGATAACTCACCTCAAGTAGCCTGGAACCAGCCTGATTTGCTGTTGCAACATTCATCATCTGAGTGTTACCGACGGCAACCGTGTCTGGCCTGAGAGTGCCTGCTTGACTCCGATTTCTTTAACTAATTGAATAATCGATTCGATCACGATTAATCGTTGCATGATCCCTCGTGGGGATAGAGCTGCTTTATCCAGGGTTAAGAAGTCCTTAGTTCTCTCTCTCTCTCTCTCTCGTCTCTCTCTCTCTCTCTCTCTCTCTCTCTCTCTCTCTCTCTCTCTCTCTCTCTCTCGCTCTCTCTTTCTCTTTCTCTCTCTCTCTTTCTCTCTCTCTCTTTCTCTCTCTCTCTCTCTCTCTGGTTTCTCTCTCACACCTACATTCCTGCCGTCATCAATACTGCATGTGAGATAGATCAGTGGGATCCCCTCTCTCTCTCTCTCTCTCTCTCTCTCTCTCTCTCTCTACTCCCGCTCATTCACTATGAAGAAAGGAAACTGATGTCTATCTATTTGGCTGGCTGACACAAGAGTGTCTATATCTATCTCTCTGTCTCCATTTCCCTCTTTCTCCCTATTTTTTGAGGATGGAGAGCTCCTTCCATATTTCTCAGACAGACACTGTGTCGACTCGTTGCCACTCGGTCCTTCATTCTCAATCACAATCGCTAGCACCGGCGAGTGTTAAAGAGACGTTTCACCGTTTTGGCAAAAAAAAAAAATCTATGTTAACATTTTGAAGATTTAGAACACTTGACTTTTTTGGGATTCTTTGTGTGTGATATGTGGATTTAGAGATTTTAGATTTTTATCAGTGAGTCCAGTGTTTCCGATGTCACCGACACTAGTTCCTGGACTACATTTCCCACAATTCTATGGTGCACTGCACCTCCCTGTGGATAGGGACGATAGGGCTGTTCTACCGAGACAACAAGTACAAGTCCAGGAAGTAGTGTCGATGACATCAGAGACAGGTGGGCTCACTGCTAAACTCTAAAATATCTAAGACCACATATTACACACATAAAGACCCCCAGGAAAGTTTTTTTTTTTTTTTTTTTTTTTGCAAAAACGGTGAAATGTCCCTTTTTACAATTTCATTGTAAGCAAGGGAAGGCGAGAGAGTTGGAGTTGGTTGAGCCAGCGAGCGACAGAAAGGTAGTTGCGGAGAAAGAATGGTGGGGGGGGGGGGGGTGAGAGATGACTCAGAGCTCGTCCCACAGGACTGAGTGGGCCGGCAAGGTGGGGGAGGATGACGTCACAGGCGTCATTAAAAGAGGAAGCAGTGGAAAGCCGAGTGAGAGAGAGAGAGAGAGCTCAGCCAGATAGAGAGAGAGAGAGACGAACAATATCCAGCAGATACCAAGCTGAGCAGTGGGTGGACGACGGACGGATGGACAAAGAGATGGAGGGAGGGAGGGAGGGAGGGAGAGGTGGAGACATGAGGGGGAGGCAGGGGAGGCAGGGGTATCCTCCTCCTCGCTGAACTAGAAGAACACAGAGAGAGAGAGACGATGACAGGGACAAGGACGGAGGATAAAGGAGCGGAACTCCTTCTTCCGTTTTTCTGCGTTTCTCTGACGTGTGTGTGTGTGTTTTTTTTATTTATTTATTTTTATTTCAGTGTTCTCCGTCCGCAACCTCACCAAGGTTTTCCCACATCGTGTCCATCCATCCTTTCACGGTTCGTTCGTAAATCGTTCCGTTTTTCTGAGCTCGGAACAGCTTTGCAGCACATAATGTGTGAATAAACACCATGATAGCATGCAAGATGGGTGCATCTGTGTCGTGTGTACACCACACACACACGCACACACGCACACACACACACACACACACACACACATCCGTCTTGTGTGCACACTATTAGGCTCACGTTGTTTGCACTGTGCACCACTTGCATTCACCTTCATCTTTCATTCAGCTTGGTGAGAGAGAGAGAGAGAGAGAGAGCCAGACCGATACACATGCTGCGTATGACTCTTTCCATTCTGAAATAAAATATCCCTCAATCAATGGCACGTACGGCATATGATGACAGATGCAGTTCTTAATGATTACTCACTATGATGCAGGATTACACAATGTTGTCATCAATGGGGAAACTAGACTTGCATAATGAAGCCTTTTTTTATTTCACATCCACACATCACTGGTCCAGAATTTGCTTACAGTACTTTCTGAGAGGAATGTTGGTAAATCTGTCAACTTTTTGAGGGAAAATCTACTGGGCTGGCTGTAGCTAACATACTGTGCTGTAAGCGACATTTGAGGTTGTTCCTGGGAACAACCTGTTCCCTTAAATTGAGCGGTGCTACATCAAACCATCGGATAAATGTGGCTCTGTGTGCTCCACAAATCACTCATGTCACCCATAGTATGCCCATTCCAACACTCCAGCGTGGGCAAATAAATAAATTGTAGACCGATCTGCAATATTGGATTACTATTGTACTTCCTACTAGGCTACTCAGACTGCAACCACATGTTAGACCAGGGGTGGGCAATTATTTTTTCCCAAAGGGGGCCAAATGAGATACATAAAATATTGTGGAGGGCCAAGACTAAAGGCTGAACTAAAATCGGCGTAGAATTAATTTAATTTCAAGACAAAAGTAAGAGTAAGACCAAACTTTTTGATACAGGGCCCTCTATTTATTCAGTATTTGAGCCACAGAGGACCACCATTTGATGACATTTTAGCCGCACAGTAACCCGTGGTAACCCGTCACCGTCGTGGATGGCTGTTTGCTTAACGATCGACGGCTACAGTGGCGATTGCGTCATAGCCCCCGTACTTCCGGCAAGGGAGCCGTTATAAAAAGAGTACATGCTTAAAGTTCCCTGTACTATATATACTGTATACACAGTATATATTCCTGCACATAGTAAAAGCGAGAAGAAGGACAATATTGGCAATATATCGGTCGAACACCCAGACGATGGGTGAATTGATTGAGAGGCTGCTGTATCGCTATGGCAATAACCGTCATGAATTATCTAGTGATCAGTGTTGACATTGTACTTCTGTTTAAAGTTAAACGCCCCCCTTGCAATGCACTCTCTTCCCAGACCCCTTGTTATGGTTATAATACATATAATATATATACATATAATATAAATTGTATTTATTTAGAAACTCATTACTTGGCACACTTTGGCCTACCATGTATCTTTTGCTTGTCTATTGCAGAGCTTTTCAAACAGTGCACCATTTGGTCCATTTGGGGTCCATTTGGTTTCATGTTTACACTCTCAAGAGTTAAAATATTCATCACCAGAATTAGACTAAATCTACACAAATTTGCAAATGGTGGTCCGTGGCTGTCCGCAAATGGTGGTCCGTGGTTCAAATGCTGAATAAATAGTGGGCCCTTGTAACAAAAAGGTTGAAAACCACTGGTCTATTACTGTATTTTCCGCACTATAAGGCGCACCGGATTATAAGGCGCACCGGATTATAAGGCGCACCTTTTAGAGCCGTTTTCATATATAAGCCGCACCGGATTATAAAGCGCAGAGAATAGAAGCTACTACAGTTAACATAGAATAGAAGCTACTGCAGTCGAACGATCCATATATAAGGCGCACTGGATTATAAGGCGCAGTGTGGATTCTTGAGAAAATAAAAGGCTTTTAGGTGCACCTTATAGTACGGTATATCAGGAAAAGACAGATATGTTCTGCTTGACAGTTTGGGAGCCTCCACTGTGCAACAACATTCCTCTCCTTTCAGAGGCTTACTCTGCTCTGCTAGCTGTTGCAGGGACCCTGACCTGACTTGACCTGGAGCGGCTAAATTTGACTCTGTACCTGCACTGGCCATTAATGCAGGGGTTTTCAACAGGTGGTCCGGGGACCACCAGTGGTCCCTGAGAGGGTTCCACGACGTGGTCCCCAGCTAAGTTGGTTAACCAGATGTAACTCTTGAGAGCGTAAAAATGAAGCCAAATGGACCCTTGCGGGTCCATTTGGTTTCATTTTTACGCTCTCAAGAGTTAAAATATTCATCATCTGAATTAGCCCAAGTCTACACAACTAGAAGATGGACAAAAGCAAAGAAATCTTTAGTTTTGGGGTCTGTGGGGCTAAAATGTCCTTAAATCGTGGTCCGTGGCTCAAATGCTGAAAAAAAAAAAAAATGTGGGCCCTGGTATCAAAAAGGTTGAAAACCCCTGCATTAAGGTATGGTATGAAGCAGGTCAGAGTACCCGGAGACGAGGCAAGAACCCAGGATTCAACCCACTGCATGCAATTATAGGATGAAATCTGTCATACATTGTCCAATAGCAAAAAATAGCAGGTAGTCCATATGCCAAGATCCCTTATTATCGGATACCATTGCCATAAAAAGCGGACAAAGCCGCAATGTGATTTTTTTTTTGTATTGCTATATATCTATAAGCAAATAACCTCAGTGCATTCAGTCTACCAGTTTACCATTCAGTTTAGGGGCGGCAGTGGCTCAGTGGTAGAGTCACGAGATGGTAACCACAAGGTAGCTGGTTTGATCCCGGTAGTAGGTACCTTGCATGGTTTCTACTGCATGTTCACACAAGTTAGCCGTATGTAGTGTACATATATTTGTCTTCTTGGAAGATGAACCATAACTGTTTGAGTGACCTCTATCCTGCCTTGAGACTATTGCAAATAAACAGGGCGTGTATAGCGTACATAACAATTCGGCATCATCACAAAAAATACCCCCCCCCCCAAAAAAAAAAAAAAAAACAAATAAATAAATAAATAAATAAATAAATAAATAATATGCAAACATAATCAATTCAATGGCATATCTTGAATTCCTCTGAAAACATATTGGTATATCCCACGGGTGATATTTAGCAAATCTATCGTATGGTGTGGTCTTCTATATGCTTCATGTTCCCTACTTCGATGTATCTGTCTTCAGTGTTGCAGGGACGGCCCCGCCCACTGACACACTGACTGAACAGAGCTCTCTGCTAGGTTTTCTGGGCTGTATGTATGCTAGGGAGGGCCAAGTGTCTGCAGTGCACATCCAGACACTCCACCACCAAACAGGTTGTTGTTGTAGTGTAGTTGTACTGTGCTGTGCTGAGCTGAGCCTGCTGTGCTAATAACCAGTCAGCCGTTGGGTGCCATCGTTTTCAGGCGGAAGTAGGCAGGCACGCTTCACATGATGCTTGGATCTAATTGCTCCTGTCTACAGTGCCGTTATCCGGGCGGATGTGGGTAAATTGTGTGGACGTTTTCGCTGTTGCATCGATGGTGATCACTGCAACAGATTGAAACGATGTCAGTTGCCACAAAAAGAGCGGGCTCACCATGGCATACCTTGCTGTTTATGTTGTTTGACGCTTGTTGTTGTTGGAGGCAGGTTACGTTTCATTCAGATTTCCCTGTGTGTTTTTTCTCGGTGCGCATTGTGCAATAGTCTTATGTATCCATATCTGTTATCTAACACAGATGCTCATTCTCGGGTTCAATCCAAAACCGATCAATGTGTCTTAACGGTGGTCTACTCAGTCTCTAACACCCCCCCCCCCCTCCTTTTGCACTTCCATCCATCCCTCGCTCTCTCTCTTCGGCTCACTGCAGTCCGTCCGCACATTTATTTTTGATATCTTCCCTCTCTCTCTCTGTCTCTCTCTCCGTGCCCTTCTCCTCGCCGGCCCTCGCAATACACAAATGGCAGCAGCTGAGAATGACGTCAGTATCTCCTTGGCAACCCTGTGTGCCAGTGCCTGCAAAAAAAAAAGCAAAAGGTAGGAGAGGAGAGGAGAGGAGAGGAGAGGAGAGGAGAGGAGAGGAGAGGAGGGGAAGGGAGAGGAGAGGGCCATGGGAGGGAGTAGGTGGTGGTGGGGGAGAGGTAGGAGGTGGGTAGAGGTGGTGGGTGGGTGGGAGGAGAGTTAGCGTAGGAGGAGGAAGATGAGAGAAGAGGTGAGGCTGCTGCTGGTTCATTCATAACCGTTCCTCATTCACACAAACGCCGTTTTACAGAAAGAATGTCCTCCGCCCCCTCCTCCTGTTACGCAGTGGGACCATGGCATGTGTCAGAGATGTCGTCCGGTGTCATTGATACCGGTGTGTGTGTGTGTGTGTGTGCGCGCATGTGTGCGTGCGCACACATGCATCATGATATAACTGATGGCAAACTTTTGTGTCGTGTGCTGCTTTTTTTTGTTAGTGTTTTGTAAGACACAGCAAAAGAAAAGTGCAAAATTGTATGGAAAAAAAAGTGCACACGAAAGGTAATTCAGGTATTAAAGAAAGCATGTGGACAGAGCGGGCGGGCACACATTTTAAGTGATTGTGTGCGTGCGAGCGCACGCGCGCCTCTCTATAGTGGCCATTGATGCAGTACTGTATGCTGCTGATGACGCCCTTGCCTTGCCTTGTTGTTGCTCTGCTTGGGTCTTCCCCACGCTGGGAATCCCTGCCTCTCTTTCTCATCTATCCTGCAGCACAGCACAGTGGCACTGACAAGAGACACACACACACACACACACACACACACACACAATCACTTAAAATGTGCGACCGCCCGCTCTGCCCACATGCTTTCTTTAATACCCGAATTACCTTTTGTGTGCACTTTTTTTTCCTTCTCCAAACAATTTTGCACTTTTCTTTTGCTGTGTCCTCTTTTCTCTCCACCCCCCTGTTTTCTTCCTCCCTCCATCTTTCTTACTGTACAGTATGTGTTCCCAAGTATATTCCCACAAGCTATAGCAACGCAAAACAACCGCCCATTCGCTTGCTGACTCGCTTGATGCCAGAGGAAATGGGCTTGTAGGACAGATGGGATGTTATTTAACAGTGTCTGTCTGTGTTTGTTTGCGAGCGTCTGTCTGTGTTGGTGAGTCCCAGCGTACGCACGCACACACACACGCACGCATACTGAAGTCGTCACGAGTTTTCCCCTCTTTGCAGAGCTGAGATTCCTTTAGCCAGAAGCTGTTTGTGCTTCCCTGTCATGTTGTATATTTCCTCCATGTTATTCTAATGACGGTTCCCTGACGCTGAGAGAAGAAGGCTAACATGATAATGACTTGCTGGAACTAACGATGCTCTGGCTATTGTCTCCAGGGGGATGAGGAGGAGGAAGAGCTCTAGCGCTTCTCCTTGATTGGAGGGAGTTTAATTAATAGCAGCTTGTAATTGGAGGAAGTCAAGGGGGTTGTGATTAGAGATGCTGCAGGATGTCGCGAGTTACAGTCGAGACTTGAGTGTGGGCGGCGAACCTGGAGCGCAAAACACAGTACTAGTTCCCTCTAGTCAGGGAAAACCAGCACTCTCTCAGTCTGTATAAGCAGTTTGCCCCGGAGCAACTGGCTCACGACTGACTCGCAGTAAGAAAGAAAAAAAAAATAGCCAGCATTCTTCTCCTTTTTAATGTTTAATGTGGCAGCATGGACTCAACTGACACGGATGTGTTTCGGCGTCGAGCCTGAATTGCTTTCCCAAATGACATCATGTGGCAGTAGCGGGGCAGCCCAAGTCAGCCATGGCATTTAAATGTTTGTTTAGAGCCAAATTACGTTGTATTAATCCCCTTTCATCAGTCCACTCTATCTCCTTTAATGTTTGTTGTTTAGGCTTATGATGTAACCTATATTTAATTTTGCAAGCCAAGTCTAATGACAGTAATGTCTGTTTAAAGCAGTAAAATGACAACGTAAGGCATCATCTGGATTACATAAGTTCTTCCCTCACTATGCCCCTCGCTTTTTTTTACTGTACCATATCATCACATTGCAAGTCTTTCTGCACTTGAAGAACCATAAAACTGTTAATCCCTAGTATGCTCTGAGCACTCATTATTGTCGAACGTACATTCTAAGCCTGCTTGTTTCATAACTATTCCACTTGTGTGTTAGCGCAATAAGAAAGACACAGTGCAGCAGCAGCAGTCTGCCTGTAGCACCGTGGGCTAACATTGGGCTGGTATGGCTGGTGTCTGCCTGCCTGGGTGAATGTGTGCTCCTCTCCTCTCCTCCAGCGCCTGTGAGCTGTGAGCTTGCAGCAGCAGCAGCAGCGATGAGTCACTCACTGTGTGAAACTGACGTCATTCCGTGTCTCCTCTTTTCCGCTGTTGGTTTCTAGGGCTGTTTACTGTGGAGGGCAGACCATGCTGCTGCTGCTGCTGCTGCTGCTGCTGCACTGAGCCAGAGGAGAGGAGAGCAGAGGGACACACAGAACACAGACGACCCAGAGGGACCCAGAGGTGTGTGTGTGTACTGTGTGTATGCCGTGTGTATGCCTGTGTATGTCTGTGTGTGTGTGTGTCTGTGTGCGTGTGTGTGGGTGCGCATGTTGCGCGACCCATTTGCTGAAAATATCGCTGTTAATTTTAGTTTCAGAGGAAAAAGGGAGTGTAGGGAGTTTCAAGATTACATAAACCAGTGGTTGGTGAATCTCTAGGTGTGATGATTGGCAATGCTGCAATTTTGTTTTTGTTGTTTTACAATACACAAAGGTGGTTGTAATGACTTGATTGTAATAAAAGTGTGTAAAGTTGAGACTGTGTTGTGTGCAGTGTTCATAAAATGTGTAGCCTGCCCTTTGAAACAGAAAGCATTGCATGCTGGAATAGAAGTCATTGTGCATAAAAAATTGTGCTTGAAATCCGTTTTGGAAATGACCAACATATCTTACTGATATTGCCAATGGTAAGCATTTTTTTTTTTGACTGTTTTTTTGAGAAAGTACTCCTGAGATGCAGAAAGAGTGGACACTAACGAGCATCAGTGAGGAGCAATTTTGGGAAGATGGGTGAAGTGTTCCTTTAAGCCAGTGGTTTTCAACCTTTTTCGATACCAAGGCCCACTATTTATTCAGGATTTGAGCCACAGACCACCATTTGATGACAATTTTGGCCCCACAGATCCATCCCAAAACTAGGCTGGATTTCAGAAACAAAACAGGCAAACTTAGGCCTACAGATCAAAATGACCATTAATCTTCTACATTCTCTAGTCGTGTAGACTTGGGCTAATTCAGAGAAAAAAATGAAACCAAATGGACCCATAAGGGTCCATTTGGTTACATTTTTAGGCTCTCAAAGAGTTACATCTGGTTAACCAACTTTCAATCCTTTTAGCCACCTGGAACCCTCCCAACGACCACTGGTTGAAAACCACTGCTTTAAGCCTTTATGTTATGTAATCTTGAAAGATTTGACAACACACCCGAATGAGATGCTTTGTGAGCTTGTAACGAACAGGTGAATATTAATTTGAAATGTACCTAGCGCCCTCCTCAAAATGGGGAAAGCCAGGACCAGAATGTTGTTCAAGGAGTTACAATCAATCACCTTTCACAGCTATTGGGTTTCAGATTGGTGATCAGTGTCCTAAGAACAGTTTTCCACCACAAAGCATGGCAGCAGTTCATAGTACCGGTAATAAAGATCAAGGTAAACAAATGGGACGGTAACAACTCCAAAAGACGGCCAATTAAAAGACAACAAATGACCAGACTGTGAGAATCGATTCCTCGGTTTAATAGTTCACCTCAGGTTATTGCTTTTGCTGGTTGTATCAATAGAATATAACAGCATTTTCTCCCAAATCAATTCCATAGCCAGACGTTAGAAACCCTGTGTTTTTTTTTTGTCTCCTCTGCAGCTAAAGCCCCGTGGGCCCTCAGCGAAAGCTTGCTATGGACCGCCCCGCACCCCTCGCTGCAGCCCAGCCTAGTAGACTGCTTTAGAGGGACCCCCACCACCCCTCCTCCTAGTCCTCCTCCTCCTGCTCGTGGTCTCCATTCCAGATACACTGTACAGGGACTCAACAACACAGATCTGATAGCTGCAACAGGTATTGATTACTGTAGCGTCTGCATGCCTTGTGTCTCGTCTTCCAAAGATAGACTTGGGAGCAGTTCTCTTGCTTGTCTTATTTATCTCTTGTTTGTCTCGCTGATCTCCCTCTCTCTCTCTCTGTCTCCGTATAGCGTGTCCTGGGTGCTCCAGCCCCCCCTCCCCCCTCTCCCCTCCTCCCCTAAGAAGATGTCAGTGAGCCTAGCAGCCGACATCCAGCAGGAGGGAGAGAGCGGGCCGATCATCGGCGAGCCCTGCGGCCGAGGCAATGCCTCCCCTCAACTCCAGGGCACCAAGGAGGGGACGGCGGGGGAGGGCCAGGAGCCCGACGACGGCTCCCTGCACGACGCACAGGTACGGGGATGCGTCTTGTTTTTAGGCTCTGCTTCAGGCTCTGTTTTAAAGGTAAATAGAGGCAACTTTAGTGTATACAAACACTGTGTTTGTAAACCGATTTGTTTAGAAACAGAATCTAACTCCAGCTCACCTCCACTCTATTGGCTCTTTATGAATCTGCTGGAGATTGCTGTGCTGTGATTGGCTAAAACACTGCCTCACATTAGCCACTCCTGTCCTGAGCCCGACAATTATTGTATTTTCATGACTATAAGGCGCGCTTAAAAGCCTTTAATTTTCTCAAAAATCCACAGTGAGCCTTATAATCCAGTGCGCCTTATATATGGATTGGTTGAGTGCAGTAGCTTCTATTCTATGTTAACTGTAGTAGCTTCTATTCACTGCGCCTTATAATCCAGTGCGCCTTATATATGAAATCAGTTTTAAAAGGTGCGCCTTATAATCCGGTGCGCCTTATAATCCGGTGCGCCTTATAGTGCGGAAAATACGGTATTTTGTTTTCATGACAACAACAAAGTTCTGGACCGAAGGCAGGACGAAGCGAATGTCTGTCTCCAGGGAAACAGCTGCAGCATCAAAGTAGATGCAACACAGAGGGAAAAAGGCAAAAAAATATAGCTATATTTTCTATTTTTATTTTTGGCTAAAAGGTTGCCTCCATTACCTTTAACTGTATGTGTTAGGGCCCCATGCTTAAGACGTGGCCCTGAGAATAGACTGGTTTCATCTCAAAGCATTTCAGTGTTGTACAGTGAGAGAAGTAGTAAAGAAATGACATAGAATTACCGGTACAGATGAGATTGTTAAATTTGATTTAGGGACAAGATCATATGCCAGCAATAGTTGTTATTCACACCAATAAGCAGGGGTTGACACTAAGGGCTCCGGCCAAGTGCAAGTCATGTTCATTGTCACTTGCCCCCCAAAAATATATTGTAAATTTTGCCTTTAAGTTTACTTCCTACTTGGGTGCTTTAAACCAGGGGTTTTCAACACGTGGTCCCTGAGAGGGTTCCAGGTGGTCCCCAGCTAAGTTGGTTAACCAGATGTAACTCTTGAGAACGTAAAAATGAAACCAAATGGACCCTTGCGGGTCCATTTGGTTTCATTTTTACACTCTCAAGAGTTAAAATTCATCATAATTAGCCCAGGTCGCAATGACCACCTTCAAGACAAATTCATCTTGTGTTGTGTTATAGCGCACTAAGTTGCACACTTGCCCGATCGGGCAACCAGGTAGCAGTCTTCAATTGCCCCACCACTTTTTTTTTTACTTGCCCCGGGCAAGCGGGCAAGTGTTAGTGTCAAGCCCCTGAATAAGTGTGGAGATCGACAAGACGCACACAAATCATCCTGATGAAGCGGGCACCATTTTGTAATCATTGTCATTGATTAGGTCTGAGTCTTCAGGCAAAGTGACAAATCTCGCAAAAATATCAGATATGTAAAATTAACCGCTTAACAAATCGTGTGTGTGTTGTTTATTAGTTGAAGTATTAGCGTCAGGTGTATATTTGCAGTTGAAGATAAGTTTCACTGCCACTGTGGCTGTCTCCATGGGCCTCTATTCACCTGCAGTAAATCACACAGAGGATTTAAATGCCTCTTCCACAATGTTACTGGCATTAGGTTTATAATATGCTATAAACAAATACACACAGGCGCATGTCTGTGATTGATTAGGGACAAGCACAGCCTGTTAATCTTATTGACAGACATCTCGTCTAGTGTTTTTCAGCTGTTTATTCTTGAACAACTGGGATTGAAAAATGCTTTTTGAACTTGTGAGGTATTTTTTCCTCTATGCTCCTGCTCGTTTCTGATTAAGATCACCAGAGATTCTCGGCAAAAAACAAAAACAAAAAACAAAAAAAACATAGAAACCTGTATTTAATCCACCTAGCACTGTGTCTGTTATGGATCATATATTGACCATGCTTCATATTTACTTGCATTTGTAATTGGATGTTACAATAAGGTATATCATTTAATATCCAGCTGTTATTATGCAAACTTGAAGTATTATTTGGTTCTACAAATACCTTTCACTTTCTCATGAACAGAGACGGGCTACCAACCACGGCCATGGAAGAAAACATGGAAGGGCCAAGGTGAGTGACTTGATTTCATCATTCCAGCAGGTAGAAATTAATTTTTTGGTAGGCAACTCGCTGTCCATGTAGTCTTGACTTCCTCAAACATTCCCCGGTTGTCCAGTTAATATGTGATTTGACCCAGGGAAAATTGCATGTGGCCCATAGGTCAGGAGCCTATATCCTGTGTCTGTACCCCCCCCCCCCCCCCCCCCCCCCCACACACACACACACACACACACACACACACGCCAGAAGATGGCACTTGTTATGTCGTAGGACAGATGTAACTCTTTGAGAGCATAAACATGAAACCAAATGTACCCGCGTTTCATGTTTAGGCTCTCAACAGTTAAAATATTCGTCATGTGAGTTAGCCCGAGTCTACACAACTAGAAAATGTAGAAAATGAATGGTCATTTTGATCTGTATATCTGACTGTTTTGTTTTCCGAAATCGAGCCTGGACTTGTGGACAAAAGCAACAGAAATCTTGAGTTTTGGGGTCGGTGGGGCTAAAATGTCCTCAAATGGTGGTTTGTGGCTGAAATGCTGAATAAATGGTGGGCCCTGGTGTCAAAAAGGTTGAAAACCACTGTTGTAGAAGTTGACTCCAATCCAACCCCTGATGCCGAGTGCCAAGCAGGGAGGCATTGGTCACTTGTAGTCTTTGATATGACTCTGCCAGCTTTTGGTACCACAAATATATTCTGTAAATGTATAAATGTTGACCCCAGAAACGCAGGCAAAGACCAATTTTCTTTAAAAAAAAAGCTTAGCTTAGAATGACTGGGCTATCTGGTAGTTTGTTGACTTTCCATTATTATCTAATCCTCTCAACTGCTGTGTAATAGCGTTCGGAGCCTTCTTATTCTCAGTGGTTCATAATCCTATTACCAAAGAAACACAGTCAAATCCTCACTGCCAATTTAACTGATATTAAGAAATGAAATTAATAATTTACATTGACGACTCTGTGGCATCATAGGTGCGACAGAGTAACTTCATCGAGGCCTGGACATTTTCAGAAAAGTAAAAATCTACTAAGGCTGTAAGTTATGGTGTAAAATGATTTTATCAGTCTGTCGACTGCCAATCTTTCCTGTTCTGTTGGACTGTGTGAACATCATACACTCCCAGTACGTCAAAGGAGCATCTCTGCCCCAATTGTTTTTCAGCCTGATGGTGGCGCTATAGCAGGGCAAACAGTCCAATTTGCATGTTCGACTAAAAGCTTTCAACTGGATGGTGTGAAAACAAAATTCCTTGGAAGCTGATGCAACTTCCCACCTAGACGATGCACATTTCTGCCCAAAAAGTGATCTTCCAAGTGCGATTAATCTTACAGAATTTGTGTGAACACTACTTCACAATAGTTAGTACATGTCATAGCTGTGACATGTGGTCAACGAGATCCTGATGTATCAGTCTGCTTTTTCAGATGCTCATCTGATTGGTTACGATTGGATTTCAAAGTTTGCAGGAGGAAGGAACCCGTTTTTTACACATAATGCCACACATCATGCAACCAGCATCTGATTGCCATGAGACCTTTCCAAACAAACGAACGAGCCACCATAAATATAGGCAGATACTCGAATTTAAACGATCGGATCGGGAGCAAAGAAAAGTGACTGGGTTAACGCTAATCCAGGTGTATTGCGACTTGGCTATGACTGCCTTCCAAACCTTGCGGAACACTCCCATCATTGTGAGTGTTGTGTGGAACCACAACAGTACCAGTAAGACATGAACCCTATTACTGTGTGTGTATTTATGGGAACGGCTCCCACACCACATGATGCACTTGTAATGG
This sequence comes from Benthosema pterotum, assembly GCA_039105355.1. NCBI lineage: Eukaryota > Metazoa > Chordata > Actinopteri > Myctophiformes > Myctophidae > Benthosema > Benthosema pterotum. The sequence goes on along the minus strand of CM076971.1, from coordinate 3,751,409 downwards.
TTCTAAAACGTCTTAATACCTCCGTTAATTGGATTAGATCTGACCTTCTGTCCTCTTTATATAGTTGTGTGTACACATGACATGTATGTACACATGACACACACACACACACACACACACGCGCGCACACGCGCGCACACACACACACACACACACACACACACACACACACACACACACACACACACACACACACACACACACACACACACACACACACACACACACACACACACACACACACACACACACACACACCATGCACCGTATCTGGGCGATGTCTTTGCTGCAAGCCCCCCTGTTGTCCTGACCTGATTTCTACTGTGTGGAATGGATCCTCCTCTCTCATCCCCTTGTTGCACTACAGAATGGTTGAGATGCCAAGTGTGTCAGCAGCGGCCTCTTTAGTAACAAGAACAAAAAAGGGGGGAAAAAAACAGCATCATCACTGATGATGATGATTACAACGTTGTAACTTCCCTTCAGTTGTACAACATGCCCCTCTTCAGCCACAGAGATGTCATGATCCCTGCATTTAGAGCCAAATCGACAGGGAATGTTGGGAACGATACAATATCGGATACCATGGAGGTACACATGCAACCACCGATAAACGATTTGCAACCGACATAGCCTTTGTTTTTAGTTGGACTGAAAATAAGCCTTTTTTCTTTGTCAATTTTGCAAACATTTTGTTCCGATTATGCAGTGGTCACACTGACAGGCTAACTGCTTTCTTAAAACAATATAAAATAATCTTTATTCAAGACCTTTGTTTGTTTTATTAACTTTAGCAGTCAAGCTGTCAAGGAACCAATGGAGTAGAGTGAATAGTGACGCAGACAAACAGTTACCAGCCCAACTCTCCAGCACCATTGGCATCACTTTGCCACATAAACATAAAAAGTACTCTAGCAGTTACTGGTGTGTTACTTCTGTAAATTCAGTTACTTCTGTAAATTCAGTTACTTCTGTAAATTCTAGCAGTGACAATTTTGGACCACGGATAAAAGGGGGACCCCCGATACGATAGAGCGATTCTATCGGTCGGGCTCTACCTGCATTCTGCTGTTCTCCACTCAGCGTCTCCTACTGTAGTTTGCCTACCCCTGTATTTTGAGTGGTATTGGGAAAATACACCTACAAAGCTGCTTTTACTGTTTTGTCCCCTTAAACATGCCAGTGTCTTCTATAGGATGCATCACAAAACAAGGTTCACTTTGTGATGGGGAAAAAGAAATAAGGGGCAGCAATATTAGTTTTAAAGGGTCATATTGATCTCTAACGTTTACATGCAGTATGCTCTACAAGGACTATGTTTTTCCTTGTGTTCCAGTCTAACGCTAAGCTGAAACGGAGTCTGGCAGTGTGTGAGGAATCGTCTGGTCCGTTCGGCATTGATGGACTTCCAGATTCGGTAAAATGCAAACCTTATGCTCTATTAATTTCCTGCATACATTTAATATCCCTCTAGTCCGTAATGTTGTCTTTTTTCCTGCATTTTTTCATGCATGTAATAATTTGTCAGCAAAACGTTGTAGCCAAATGATTGTAAGGAAGTGCAAAAAATCCATTTAAATAAAAACGGCATTGGACTATAAATGTGTGAGGGGAATTTGACATCATCGAACAGAGAAAACAGGCAATCTTTTGGCTTGGTTAAACTTGTATTGTTCTGTGCAAGCTCTATGGAGTAGTTCTATAGTAGTTCTTTTGCCCTTTTTGGAATTCTTAAGAACTCATTACCATTGACTTCTTGAATTGTTTTGGACAAGGCAGCTATTACGTTTTGCTGGCAAACTCATTGTGTGTTGTCTGGATAAAAAAATGAAAGAATTTCCATTTTCTGGGTGAGCTATTGCCTTAATTTAAAGTTACTTGTATAGTATTTTACTGGTGCAAAACGTAGTGCACCATGTTTGAAAGATAAATTGTACACTCCCAATGTTCTGACAATCCAGCTGTGCTGGGAGTGCTGGTTTCAACTCCTAGCGTTCAATGGCTGTAGTGTTAGATCTATAACACTCTGAGTTGAAGAACTGGCAGAATATGTACTGAAAGCCTCACATTTGCATATTAAGTTAATACTAATAGTTGACTTTTTTTGTAGGATATCATCCAACTTCACATCAGCTGTCCGTCAGACAAAGAGGAGGAGAAGTCCTCAAAAGACGAGTACGAAAATGAAGACAAGAAAGACAAGGCTCCACGCAAGATGCTGTCACGGGGTAAGATCTCATGCAAACTACACCTACACAGAGCTGCACCGGTGACTACCAACTGATTCATCTGTCAACTGATTTTTGAATATTTGATATGTATGTGCAATTTAGACCATGCCCTTTGGACACTTTCTCAGGGCAGTGTTTATTTACCGTAGTCTAGCTTGTCACATGGGGTATAACTTCTGAGTTTCTCCATTATTGGCGTTTGCTGGTCTGATTGCCATACTGTATGTCAAACTCAAATACACAGTGAGCCAAAATGGAAGTTTTGGTAGAAGTGAAGGGCCGGACCCGCCGGACTGTGTTTCAACACATGGGCCACCGGGTTTAGGAGGACATCCCACTAATGTCCCTTAATGGCAAGATGCATGCAAAGATGAAACTGCATGCACTCAAAACTGATTGCATTATTAAAGTTGTTTCCTGTTCTATGATCCTTACCAAGCACTGCTAGTAGAATGAGAGAGTAAATCAATTAGTTCCATTCATGGTGTGTGTAATATACCAGAGGGCCAGTTCTAATACTAATTAAATATCGTCCCATGGGCCGAAGATAATTCATTTTTGGGCCTGATCCTCCGCCCCCCGGGGCCTTGAGTTTGACATATGTGAGGATCCTGCTTATGTTGGGTTTTTTATGCGATGAAAGGGATAATACTGGGATCACATGTATAGTCTCTTCAGACAATCCGTGATGATAGACTTTTATTCAAGTTCGACTCTCAATCGACTTTAAGATTTTAACGCAATTTAACCTCTTCGATCCTGCAGGGGGAAAATTAAATTTCCAGATTGTTGCCAGATTGCAGTTATAGGCTAAGTGTGTTGCCTCAGGGACACTGCGACACAACGCTGGGGCCGAGAATCCAATATAGGACCTTCTGTTTTGAATTGTCCCCTTATAGTGACTCCCCGAGTCTATTCATTCCAATGTGAACATGTTAGTGAACACACATTATGCCAGATTATATCACCCCCATACCCTCACAAAAATGTTATTTGGTTAGTTTTTTTTCCAAACTTTCCAAACAGGCAACAAAATGTGATTTTTCAGAGGGATGAATCAGGGGAAATTTCAATTTGTTTTTGAGACCTGTCTCTGTTTCAGAGGGGCGCGGCGTGGTTTTGGGGGGTGGATATACACCATTTGATATTGTTGTTGTACTGTAGCTTGTAATGAGTCATTTTCAGTCTAGAGGACTACTACCAGAGTAGGGGAAAGATTAGAATGATGAACTTGAAAATACCCTGACATTGAGCCAATACTCTTAAGCAAAGGAAATGGGATATCAGATGCTCCGGTGTCTGGGGGAAAAAGGTGTAGTAAACTTCAAAAGTGCTTTACATAAAACAGCACAAATAGACTATTAAAGAAAACAAATACAAAGCAAAACAAGTCCAAAATCAGTGCAGTGTTAAAAACATGAATGGATAAACAAGGGATGGGGGACATCTTAATTAGACCGCACCTGGGAAAGCGATCTTGAAGAGTTGGGTATTGAGTGAGGTGAAATAGCTTGAATTCTGTATTCTAAACATTGCATAGCAAATTAGCAACCATGATGTTACAGGTTGCTAAGGACTACTTTGTTGAAATGATTCTTGCAAAACTATGGTCAGTGAGTCCCGTTTTAAGACCATTTGCTGAATGTTATTCCTCTGTCAAGGGACAGAGTTCTGACATCTCAATTCACTTCCTTGGAAACTTGTAATGGTGGCTGCCTGCACTGCCCTCGTTGAAAACAATGCATTTCCAATTCCAGTTTATTACAGTCCACAGCTTAAAAAAAAATGGCACTCACATGGTGTTTTAGTTACCGTGCCTGTTTATTGGGCAGTGCTTTGCTCTGCTTTACAAATGCAGTTGGTTGTAGACTTGCCTCAGATTTGGAGCACCTACTTTGGAGCTTGATATATACAAAGCTTTTAGCATCAAAATCTACTTTGAGCATCCCACCCTCAAGGTCAGAACAAAACGGATAGGACAAACAGTGCAAGACAGTAAATGTGGCTGGTAAACTAATATTGAGAGTACTAATTTTCCTCCAGGGTATGGTATCTAGGTTACATACGTTATATACACCATTCAGTTGAATAGTAAGGTGCTTTATATCCAACTGTCTACTGACTGAAGACCTCCAACTCTTGAGGTCAACCAGCGTCAGATTTTGTGTGGGATAACAGATTGTACAATAATGTATTTAAGTGAAAGGTACGTCTTTCTACAGACTCTATGAAATCTGTCCAAGTCCTAATGTATCTATCTTTAAAAACACTACAGTTGTACCTTTAGTTTCTCGAGAGGAATCACAGAGAGAACCTCTTTGACCCACCGTTTGAAAGAAAAAGGATTCTCTGACTTCCACTGCCGAAGTATCGGCTCATGAGCCAAGTGTTGTGAATGCCACAAAGTTTGTCTGAAGAAATGTGAGCCGTTCTTGGATTGAAGACGCCCCCAAAAAAAACATCAATCACCAGGCAGGAATCTGCCGTTCCACCACATATATAAGACACCACCTCCAAAAGTGTCTCCCAAAACCTGACTAATGATGAGCAATGACCAAAACATGACCCGGCGTGGCTGGCTTGTTCTGGCATCTCGGACAGCCAAGCATCAAAACCATTCTTGGCTCAGTTTTTTTTTTCATTGGATTAGTGGAGTCTATGTGCAATGAGACCCGTGTCTTATACACAAGGAGGTGGCGTGAATACTTTTTTCTAGGGTTAAGCCAAGACTCGTCCGATAACGTGACGCCCAGATCCGTTTCCCCAGCCAATTTAACTCAACACTTTCTTGATTCTCCCAGTCTCACATGTGCTAATCCCTTCTCTAACCCCCTCTCCTTACTTCCCTCCCATCTACATCTCTATCAGACTCCAGTCAAGAGTACACAGACTCCACGGGCATCGACGTTCATGAGTTTCTGGTCAACACACTGAAAAACAATCCCAGGTAAGAGCCTATTATATCGCGTCATTCGCTGCCTCTGATTGGTAGTGGCACCGATGGGGCGGAGAATGATCGCCTTCTACAGCTAGAAAAACAATTCTGCCAGGCAAACTTGCTAGCCTAACGGTCTAATCATTTGAATCCCGCTGCCGCAACTATTTTTCGGGGGCGATAAGGTTCAGTTTTAGACTACCACGACGGAGCGGCGCCTTCTCAAGCGATCATGAGCCCACGAGACACACCAGTGACCACCCAGCACGCAAGTGTCCCGCAGCGAACATTACGAAACGTCAATCATAGGCAGAATCATAGGGCGGGGTCTTTGCGCAACAACCCCGTTGGGATTTCGAATGACGCTGCTACATCAAGTGTTGATCTCATGCGAGATAATCCATCACGGTTCATTCCTACGTTGGCATAGGAATGAATCCCTGTTGGTGGAGATGAGCTACTGTAGGGGAATCCCATCCTCTTCACTATTGGATTTCAACTTGGAGTGTTTCGCAGTGTTTGGCATTGAACATGGCCCCCCCTGCTCTAAGCCTCTGGGGGTGTGGGATTGGGAAGGACTGCCCATCCCTTACTTTAGACGGCATTGGAAAAGTATTCAGCGCTTGCCTTTGATCTTTGCTTGGTATTCCGTCTGCACTCTACTCAATGATCTCTCACTCACTCCCTCTCTCTCTCTCCCTCCCTCCCCCTCCCCTCCCTCTCTCCCTTTGCTTCGACAGGGATCGAATGATGCTGCTCAAACTAGAACAAGATATCCTGGAGTTCATTAATGACGACAAGTGAGCCACATTCTTCCCAACCACTCACTCGTACTTAAATTTAGCCCTCTGTGGTCCATCCCACTTTTATTTATAGGCCACTACAGGTTGTAGTTTATATTATGGAGAAAGTTTATGCTGCATGGCTGACTGTGTTCCCTCTTGGCATTTTAAACCATGTGTTTGTTATTGTGTGGAACTCTGTGTCCCCCTGTTGCTGGTATTTCAACATTGCTAGGCTAAAGTGTTGTGTTAACCACTTTCAACTTGTCGTCCCAACTGTCATTAGAGATCTACTGTACATGCTCACAGTGCGTCAAGAAGATTCGACATTGTTGTTATTGCTATTCGTCAGACGACTAAGTGTCTAAGTGAAATGCTTTTGTGTTGGTTGAGCATCAGCAGAATGCAACCAACTGATACAACAAAGGATCTGAATGGAGTTGGTGAATTGGAATAGGGACATCAGTGTTTCCCCCAGAAAATTGTTTAGTCAAGGTGGTGAGGCTTCGAGTCTGTGCTCGTGCGCGTGCACGTCCGTGCATGTGCGCGTGCATGTGATGTAATTACAATACCGTAGGCCAGGGGTAGGCAACCTTTTTGACATGAAGTGCCATGATTTTTTCCTTGACACTCAGAGTGCCACAGTAAAAAAATGACTATAAATTCCCTTATAGTCAATAAGGGAATGACTGCATTTTCGCGGTCATCACATATTCAATGGCCATTTACTGCAGTTATGTCATTATTAGGCCATATTTCATTTCTTATCAGAACAGGCAGACTGGTAGATATTTTTCTTACACAATAGATTGATCAATCAGACTTAAGTGGACCAAAACTGTTCATTTGAGGGACAGAAGTATTACTTGAGAGGGACATTTAATTGCAGGGTAGCAACACATTACAGTTGGCATTAAAAATGCCTCATGCATCATTTGTCCATAAGTAGTCCCTAGCCATGAATTTGTTATTTATTCATGTTAGTATGTATTTCACCTGTTATTTCAACAGGCTTAAAACACATCTAGCATTAACAGAGACAGTGAGAAAACTTTACAACAGAAAACAGAAGGGGGACTTTTAGGACAATTGACCACTGTAGTCTGTCAGTCACAATGTGGGACAGGGTCTTTGAAATGAGACACTGTCCCACGCAAAGAAGGACATCTGGTCACCCTGTGACTGTCCCACAGAAACGGGGATATCTGGTCACCCTCAAAATACTCGCAAAATACGCTTCAAGACACACACACACACACACACACACACACACACACACACACACACACACACACACACACACACACACACACACACACACACACACACACACACACACACCACTCAGAAGCAGCACACACGAGCTACAAGCTAGCCTATGTGCTAATTATTCAACAGACAGGGAGAGGGAGACTAACGTTAAGCATATGAAGCTGCACACCAGTTGAAACGCAATAATTTCAGCGTGGATGTCGTTTGGTTAGGCTGACATGACGGGGGTCCGCGGGAGTCGGGCGGGACACAGACGGCATGCGTTGACCAGCTTTGGGAGCTAAACAACTCCGTGTGCTCCGCGTGCGTGCACAGAAGCACTGCATACGCACTGATTGGGCAGCGCGCAGCACAGAAGTGTCAACACTGGATCAGACTCGCTCCGGTTGAATACCGATACTACTGAATAATACTGAATGATCGCGGCCGTTGTATTTGCTAATGACATGGTTTCAAATCGCACTTTCGGTTTTTTTGGGGGGGGGGGGGGACGTAGCCAAGGCGGGGCCGGGCTTCACTCAGGGCGGCCGCCCTGATAATAAAGCGCTGGGGGAAACCCTGGACATGTCGTCCCTATTCCAGGGGTGAACATTTGGTTAAGAAAATAGTCCCTCTACAAGCTCACAATGCCAGAAAAAAAGGAACGGGGTCCTTTTTAAACCACTATGTGACTCACTTTGGGTCAACTAGGTATATGGTAGCAAAAAAAAAAGTTTGCTGCAAAGGAATATATACTGTATATCCAAAGATTTGCACATGTAGTAGCATGGCTCTCAATCCCTTGCTATGAGCTTGTAGATCTGTTATTTTTCAACAGCTTTAACCCATTTTGGACAGGGACGTGTTCTACAGTACTGTAGCTATTGGGCAAAAACAGCAGATCTCCAAGCTCACCGTGCGCCACTCAGTGGCACGTTGTGAGCTTATAGGTCTACTGTTTTTTGAAACAGTGTAAAAATGTGATGCTCTTACTGGTCAAAGTGACGGATGCGTTCTCCACAAAGAGAAGATATTTGTAGAATCAGTTCAACATGAATGTTTAAAAGGTAAAGTGACACAGTTGCCTCTCAGGTCTGAATGGTTCAAGCGGTGTTCTTTCCCCTCCGTCGGCAGTAACCAGTATAAGAAGTTTCCTCAGATGACGTCGTACCACCGCATGCTGCTGCACCGCGTGGCCGCCTACTTCGGCATGGACCACAACGTGGACCAGACGGGGAAGGCCGTCATCATTAACAAGACGGGCAACACGCGCATGTAAGTCAGACCTGTGAATGATATGGTCCAGATGATTTGTTGTTGGAGACGCAAGTCGCAATTTAAAGGGCTTTTCACATGAGGAGTAATAAACCGTGCCTCTAGTTCAGGGGTGTCAAACTCAGATACAGAGTGGGCCAAAATTTAAAACTGAACAAAGCCGCGGGCCAAGTTTGAACGAACTAACCTTTTAAAGGGGAATTCCACCCATTTTCAAAATTTTCCTGAGAGGGTACAAATGTGAACCAAATGGACCCTAGCGGGTCCATTTGGTTCCATTTGTACCCTCTCAGGAAAAATGGGTCTGAAAGAAAAATCATTAACATGGTGAAATACATCTTGGTGATGTCATCAGATGTATTTCACCATGTTAATGATTTTTTCAGACCTCCATTTTTAGGAAATACAGAATTGGGGGAGCTTTTTTTAAATCAGGTCCACATACACAACATATCTAAGGTACAGTATATTAAAGACATATTAAAATGGAATGGGTGGTCTTCCCCTTTAATTTGATAATGTCTCAAGGGCCAAATGAAATTACACGGCGGGCCAAATTTGGCCCGCGGGCCAGAGTTTGACACCCCTGCTCTAGTTCATGACGCACTGCGTGTGATGGAGTGCGTCATCACCACGGAGCCCCCTGTTGTTGTGTGTGTTCATTCCGTGCACATGCCAGCGTCTGATTTTAGACCTCAATTTAAACCTCAAGCTTTTTTTCTGTACGCCGATCGAGTGTTGTGTTTAGGTAGACACTGAAGAATCCACGCGATAATGTGTGCGACTGTGCGTGTATCACGTCCTGTCTAAAATGTCCTTATAAGCCCTTTTTTCGCGATACTATTTCTCCCCTGATAGAGAAATAGGTGAGTTTGTCAACCAAAAAGCCAGCTCTGGCAGCCCAAAGGCGTGCGTGTCACTCCTCATTGTGTCTCCCTGCTTCCCATCAGGCTCCTGTATGAAAAAATATCTTTTAAAAAACAACCAAAAATAGCTCTAGAAAGGAGAGAGGATAACATGTCAAGCTCCAGCTATTATTTTAAGGCCTTGAGACTATCAAACTCATTGCACTATGCAGCCTTAAAGGACATCCCAGACCAACTGGTACGTTGTTTTAACACCACCGGGAGACTTTACAAACAAAACAACAACAAGGACTAGGTTTTCATCACCGCTAAAGCCCTTATCCTTTAACTTCTTTACCTTTTTGAACTATTTAAAAAAAACATTATTCAATAATGGCCAGTCTGCAAGTCTCCATATTATTTAATATGGCCAGTCTGCAAGTCTACAAGGTGTTAATAGATTGGCATAGTAAAATAACGGCAAAGGAGTTTGGGATAAGGGGAGTGGCGTGTGATGAAAATGGAGCCCTAAACTTCCTTGCATGCAAAGTTTCTCAGCAATCGGTTGCCATGTCCATAATTTTAGGCGTTTTGTTCAAATCGGACCACTCCTGCTTTACTTTAGAGGCCAATCTTATCTGGATGGTGCTATAACAGGACAATATGAATAGGGTGGCATTTATTCCTTTGCCTTGAGTGAAAGTGCATTCAAAGACGAGGTTTCATGGCAATTGAGCATGAAATTAGCTATTTTGTTCAAAACAAGCCACTTTTGGAAACCATTCTTAGCCAAACAGGATGGAACATAAAACACCACCATAGTCTCTCAGACTGGCAATAACGATAATAACAAACACAAAGAAATTGGAGCAGTGCGTTATTACTCTGTGTTCTATTAAGATGGCAATGTCGTTCAATGATGTATTTCTCCCACAGCCCAGAACAAAGGTTCTCTGAACACATCAAGGATGAGCGCAACGTGGACTTCCAGAAGAAGTTCATCCTCAAGAGGGACGACGCCAGCATGGACAAGGACGATAATCAGGTAACACCATGGCTTTCAACCCTCTTCACTTGTTGGATAATATTCCATGCTGTATTGATGTGGTACCATTAATAACCCTTTATGTACTGAACGCGTTTTGGTGTTTTAGCTGTTGAAAAATAGCAGATCTACAAGCTCATATCGCGCCACCGAGTGGCGCGATATGAGCTTGTAGTTCTGCTATTTTTGAAAAATTGTGAAAATGTGGTGCAAATCTTTGAATACATTATTTCGCAAGCAAACATTTCTAACTGAAATCTTTGCTTCTGGGGGATACCTAGAAAAACATGTTTTTAGATGAGGTTCTGCAGCTAAATAATAGATATTTCTGGTGGTCTTTGAAATGAAATTTGTTAAGCATCACTGAGACAGAAAGAGATTTTTCCAGAAAAATTAAAATCTCGCGCCAGGAACTAGAATTTAGTGTCACAAACTAGATTTTAGTGTCATGGACTAGAATCTACTGTCAGGAACTAGAATCTAGTGTCAGAAACTGGAATCTAACTTCAGAAACTACAATATACTGAGAGGAACTAGAATCTACCGTGGAGGAGTAGAATCTAGCATGAGGAACTAGAATCTAACATCAGAAACTAGAATCTAGCGCTGTGAACTAGAGTCTAGCATCAGAAACTAGAATCTGATCAGGTCACAAACGATGCATTTATACAGCGAACCGGCAACCTTGCGGTTACCATCCAGTGACTCTACCCCTGAGCCACCGCCGCCCCCTATTAGACACATTGCAATTCATCTAAATACAAAATAGAATACAACAACAACAACGGGTGGCCTTAATAGATGTGTTGTGCGCTGTGTTTTTTTGCTAAATTCTGCTAAAATGTGTTTCCCCCTCAAAATCGCTCCTTGCAAAGTGTGTTTAGACTCCAGGGGGCTTTTTTCTTGTGAGCACTTGCCGGCCCAACTTCAAAACATTAGCATTAGCTATTTTTAACCATGCACCAAGATATCTTCCACAAGGGATGGTGATTCAATATCTGCTCGTTTGATATTGCTTTTTAACTAGGCCACTTTAACCACCACAAGAGTGTTGCTCAAAAGTAGCAAAAATAGCAGATCTGTGAGAGTGTAGCTTGGCTATTTTAACTATTTTAAATCATTATATCATATATAAATTGCACAGTTTTGGATATACAAGGTTATCTCCCAGACAACGATTGCATGCTTCATACCTATATCTGCATATTGCTAATTCACTTGAAATTGCAAATATTGTAAACACCAATGACCCTTGATCATGTAAGCAGAGTCTTGGATAATTGCTGTGCCTAAATATCTATAGCTGCGACCTTAAAGCTATTCCACGCCTCTCATTTAACTATTTCCTTGTTTTAGCCCATACACAGGCTTTATTTGCCCTGGATAAGGCTTGAAGGCCACGGAGGTTGAATAATTGATATCAGCCCTAGGGCTGTAACTGACCAACTAGTGCACAGTGAAGTGCTACCGCATCCTGAACTGTCACTCAGGATCTCAACATGTCAAACACAAAGCTGTCACGGTTGCAATGTTGACCAAAAGCTATTTTCAAAATGTTTTCCTGTTTACGCCTATGTTAAAAATATATTGTCCTGACCCTCGATTCGACTTTCTGACACCAGATTATACAGTAGTTCCTGACACCAGATTATACAGTAGTTCCTGACACCAGATTATACAGTAGTTCCTGACACCAGATTATAGCTGCAGCAACATTCTAGCTTTTGACGCTAGATTCTACAGTAGTTCCCGACACTAGATTCTAGTTATTGACACTAAATTATTCGTTTCTGATGTTAGGATCTACTTTTTGACACTAGAATCTAGTTTCTGATGCTAGAATCGAGATTTTGACACTACTGTAGATTCTATAGTCTTTGACACTAGATTCTAGTTTTTCTGAAAAATCTGTGTTCCTGTGTCAGTGATGCTAACATATTTCAAGCCAAGGACCACCAGAATTATTCATATTTGGCTGCAGACCCCCATCTGAAAACATGTTGTTCTAGGGATCCCCCAGAAGCAAAAATTTGAGTTAAAAATGTTTGCTTTCAAAATAATGTATTCAGAGATTTGCAGCACATTTTCACAATTTTTCAAAAATAGCAGAACTACAAGCTCATATCGCGCCACTCGGTGGCGCGATATGAGCTTGTAGATCTGCTATTTTTCAACAGATAAAACACCAAAATGCGTTCAGTACCCTATGTTATGTTAAAAATATATAATGTACATGAGTAAACTGTGAGCTATCTCATTGTGTCATGAAAATCATGTATGAATAACAGCAAAGATATCAATATTGATGGATTGCTCAAATCAAGTCTGAGATGAAAAGAAGGGGTATGTAATAAGCAGTGATTCATGATAACCCAGGCGTTTGTTGTTGCCAATGGTAACCAACCTTGGACGACGATGAATGACCGGGTGATACATTTATCTACTTGACCACTGAATACTCACAGTTAACACCACATAGTAGACTATACTCTGTGTAATTTCCATGTTTTTGTTATGTCCATGAAAGAGAAAGGCTTCCCCTTCTCTTTCATGATACATACAGTATGTACACAGAGGCTCTTTAAAAATATATGTGTATAGATTCTTGGAACCTCGGTTCTTCGATGGAAACTGTAGCCATTTTCGGGGTGCCACTTCCAAACCATGTTTAGGATTTTGAACCAATTCATTCAACTGGATAAATATTACCGTAATTTTCGGATTATAAGCCGCTCCTGAATATAAGCCGCACCAGCTAAATTTGGGGCAAAATACTGATTTTTCCTTGTATAAGCCACACCTGACTATAAGCCGCACCAGGCTTATAGTCAGGTGCTTCATGTTGGAGCAGTGGTTTTCAACTTTTTCACAATTTAACAACATCTTCACCCTGCAGACCCCAAAACATAGATTTCTTTTGGTTTTGTTCACAATTCCAGAATGGATTTTCGCAAACAAAAGAGGCAAAACATCAAAATTAGACCAAAAAGTGCTAATTTAGATGGTGAACATCATAAACATGAAACCAAATGGACCCTAGCGGGTCCATTTGGTTTCATTTTTACGCTCTCAAAGAGTTAGCTGTGGTTAACCAACTTTATATCATTTAGTCTGCGCAGCCCACCTGGAACCTGGAAAATCCATAGATTGGCTGCACCGTTGTATAAGCCGCAGGGTCAAAAGCATGTTAAAAAAGTAGCGGCTTATAGTCCGGAAATTATGGTAGGCAGGATAAAGAACAGAACTGGTTCAACATTGGTGCTAAAGGCAGGGTGGTAGCCTATACTATATCCGCAATATATGCACAATGTGAGGTTAGACATACAGGTAAGGTCACATACTGACATACTGTATATACAGTACCATTCGCATGATATGTATGCTAAACAGTATCAGTATGTTGTATCTGGCAATAATTTGCTTGGTGTCCATATCTGTGTCAATAAACAGTTGGTTAACTCAGTATCTTTCCACTGCGATAAATCAGATTTTATTTAACATAATTGATTGAACAATCGACCAGGCGTGTGGTATTGAATGATTTTTTTTTTAATTATTATTTCATGGTTTGTAGAATGGGTACATTTCAAACAAAGAGGACAAGTCAACAGGAAAAACTGCGACTTTATGGATGAAACAACGAAATACAATGAATTGCAGTCAGACAATTTCATACCCAGGTGTCTCAGTCACACTCGAAAAGAGTTGATATTCTGTCACACCACCATGTATAATTCACGTTATTGCAGGTTTCACAGACCACATTATGCTCTCATTTACAGTATACTGGTGTATAGGGTATATAACAAAAAAGACCACACAGTAGATCCAGGGCTTGCCCGGGGCACTTGCCCGCTTGCCTGGGGCAAGTAAAAAAAAATGGTGGGGCAAGTGAAGACTGCTACCTGGTTGCCCGATCAGGCAAGTGTGCAACTTAGTGCGCTATAACACAACACAGGATAAATTTGTCTTGAAGGTGGTCATTGCGACCTGGGCTAATTAAGATGATGCATTTTAACTCTTGAGAGTGTAAAAATGAAACCAAATGGACCCGCAAGGGTCCATTTGGTTTCATTTTTACGTTCTCAAGAGTTACATCTGGTTAACCAACTTAGCTGGGGACCACCTGGAACCCTCTCAGGGACCACTGGTGGTCCCCGGACCACCTGTTGAAAACCCTTGGTTTAAAGCACCCAAGTAGGAAGTAAACTTAAATGCAAAATTTACAATATATTTTTGGTGGGCAAGTGACCATGACCTGAGGGCAAGTAGAACCTGACTTGCACTTCCCCGATGGGCAAGTGCCTCGGAGACCTTAGTGTCAACCCCTGAGATCCCTCCCTAGTTGGGCCTTTATTGCAACTGGCCGTCCTCATTGGCTGTTGTTAGATGAGCAACAGTGTCAGAACAAACTCTGATAGGTGCTTGTTTTAACTTGTCCAATTGGCAGATCCGCGTTCCGCTGCAGGATGGCCGACGAAGCAAGTCCATCGAGGAGAGAGAGGAGGAGTACCAGCGGGTACGGGACCGAATCTTTGCCCGAGAAGTAAGTATGGGGGCAGGGCAGGCCGCTGGGTTACCCACGAGGGACAGTTCCTGTAAAAAAAAAGAAGAAAAAAAAAACTCACACCTAATTGGACTAAGAGCATAACCATTACTCTTGGGATAGAATAAATCCTGATTTTATCCTCATCTACAAGCTTAAGCGCTGTGAGCTCGTAGATCAGCTATTTTCAGCTATAAAAAGCAGTAAATAAACACGGAGGAGAGAGTTTTACCCCTAAAGACGAGAAATGGTATCTCACCGATACTATACGTTGTAAATCCCTTTATTAAGTCAGCTCCAGTGAAGATGTGTAATCTTTTTTGAGACGTTTTAATTGTGTTGATGATCTTACACGTTCTTTTAGGATTTTGGGCACAAGTGGTCCTGCTTGGTTTGGATAAAGCTATTCGTAATGTGCAGGTGTCTTTTTCTTTGCAGTCCTCTCAAAATGGATACATCAACGACAACAGGTAAGACCATGAGGGCAGGGGAGTCACACCTTTGTGCCCCCTTGTTCCACCCCCGAAGCTTCAAATGTTGCTGCTTGACAGTCTGCTGGCACAGAGACTACAGCCGCATACACATTCTGTAGAGGAGTGGATGGGTTTTTACATCCACTGTACCAAAGTTAATGATGATTGTCCAGTTCAGTGGTTTTCAACCTTTTTGACACCAGGGACCACCATTTTTCAGGATTTGAGCCACGGACCACCATTTGAGGATATTTTAGCCCCACAGACGCCTAGTCTAAAGATTTATTTTTGCTTTTGTCCACAATTCCAGGGTGGATTTGGAACAAAACAGGGAAAACATACATTCCAAAATGGCTAATTCAGATGATGAATATTTGAACTCTTGAGAGTGTAAAAATGAAACCAAATGGACCCGCAAGGGTCCATTTGGTTTCATTTTTACGTTCTCAAGAGTTACATCTGGTTAACCAACTTAGCTGGGGACCACCTGGAACCTTCTCAAGGACCACTGGTGGTCCCCGGACCACCTGTTGAAAACCACTGGTGTAGAGGACTGGACGGGTTTTTACATCCACTGTACCAAAGTTAATGATGATTGTCCAGTTCACGAATTCCCTGTGAAGTCCTTTTTTGGAGAGGTGCAAAAATTAGTTTTGTTTTTAATCCTTCAAGCTAACAGTAACAGGCAAATACTTGGCTGTTAACCTAATTCGACGCATACTTTTCTTTCCCCATTTTGCTGAAGTAACCTTCAGTGTGTGGGGGGAACATATCGTCATAACAAAAGAGGAGACCCATTATCCAGGACTAAAAGTTATGTAAAGTGGTCAGTTTAAAATCCCACCTACCTCCCTGCCCCCTCCTCCACCGTGTTGAGCTTGAGTGATTAAGAGTCAATATGCTGAGAGGGAGAGAACTGGGGGAGCGTGGGCCTTTCAACAGTTTCTGCTTTGTGTGCATTTTTGTTTCTAGGGGTAAAAAGTTCTACACTATACAGTATATACCTCAACTTTCCCCTCCACTCCTCCCTCCCTCCCTCCCTCCCTCCCTCCCCCCTCCTCTGACTCCCACCCACCTACCCCACCCACGCTCTCCCTTCTCAAATCCAATCCTGTAACACCCAGCATTTTTCTCCCAATGTTAACTTCAACAGACTTTCCACTGAAGGCTACTCCTCTAGCTCTCAAAAGAGGAGGCAGATCTTTAGGTACTGGAGTGTGCTGCTGACTTTTTGACTATTAGGGGCTGCAACGATCGGATGATTTTTCTATCGATTACACTCTTGATTGATCAAATGATTTTTATTTCATATATCAGAGTTGATGCAAAGAAATTATAGTTGATGATTTTTTTAACATAATCAACAAAGTCTGTTACTTCTAATTGGGCTCAAATTAGCACCTCACCCATTTGTCAACCATTATCTTCTGTTCACTCTGCGTCTAATGGTGGGCTATGGAGAGTTCCGAAACCTGCCTGCCATTTGAATCAAGCCAGTAGAAACTACAGCTTTTTTCTTCCTGAAACGAAATAGAAGCCATTGTTCTGAAAATGATTTGGAACTGTCCACAGCTCTCTTCTTTGATGCAGACTTGGTAGACAGAAATGGTGGCTTATTATCTTATTATGAGAATTATAGTACACCATTTATGGGTTGAAAATCGGTTGAAGTGCTAATATATATTTAAAGTCACAACTTAAGATATTTTTTATACAAGATATAATCTTGGACACACAAAATAAATACCCCATTATGCTTAACCGCTTCCATTTGTTATAGTGTTATGCAGCAAGTTGCCAAAATACAAAGTCTACAAGCTCACAACGTGTTTCATCATGACGAGAGCCAGTGGTGGGAAGTGATCAGCAGGGGGGAATAGAGTATTCACCTGCACTTTATGTATTAAACATCCTTTTATAGACTATATAACAAGTGTCACTTAATCCATAAAGACAGTGGTGAGCTGTATCGATCACTAGCAGAGAAGGTGCAGAGAACATATTAGGGTCATCTTTTTTTCTAACAACGTCACCCTTGGCGTAAGTACGGGAGGAGCTATGACGCAAACGCCATACTGTAGCTGTCAAAATCGTTAAGCAAACATCCATCCGCAACGGTGACGGGTTACCATGGTGACACGTCTATGCAGCGTGTGTCAAACAGATGTTGGGGACTAGAGTCCTTCACGGGTCCATTTTCAAGGAACCGACTCGATTCAGACCCGGACGTAATCGGAGCCGCTCCGTTTTGAGCCCGCTGCTATAATTAACATGACGGCTCCGGACCGTTCAAAGCCCGGGACGATTTAAACCCGCTCCGAGACGAGCCCGGTGCTATTATTGAAATGATGGCTCCGGACCGTTCAAAGCCCGAGGCGATTCAAACCCGCTCCGAGACGAGCCCGGTGCTATTATTGAAATTATGGGTCCGAACCGTAAATGTCCGAGAACCCGAAATGTCTGAACGCTTTAATGAGTTCTACTAGTATATTATGAAATGCTTAAATTTCTTATTACAAAAACTTAAAACACACAACCGTAAGGAGATGCTGTCATTGATGAAGAAAACACACTCGCACAGCTTTATAGCAAACAGGCAGAGAGATCGGGGGCACACACTAAAGTTCATTGGGGTTGGGACTCGAACCCACAACGCGCTGTCAGGCTACTCTGCTACGTCCAGCAGCACTACGTGCCCGGTCCACTATGCTGGCGCGGGCCCACATTACATTAATTGATGTTTGACACCTCCACGACGCGAGGAATAACAAATAAAAAGCCAGCGACCTGCGCAGGCCAGTTCCACCAGCACGCAGCAGTTCCTCAGCATCCAACAAATAAGCCTAATGAATTTTGCGAGTGCATAAGTATCTACTGGGGTACAGCGGACCTTTGCATTATGTTTTATTGGTTCATTTCACTCAACCATTACTGGAGCCGAAGACCTGCATGCGACTTCCTGAGAACATTATGGCAGTTACGCTCGCTAAAGTGAAACACTATCTCTCTCTCAGAGAGGCACTAAAAATAAGATCACGTTATAATGCGTTTAGGCCTCGGTTAGCCGTTATTTACAGTCCATACAATGATTTGCAAATCTAGTCTATGCATTTGTAAAACGAAGAAATGTGTTAGTGTAAAGCCCAGTTTAGATCGCGGGGTGGGTGGCGGCGTAAAATACAAACTGAACTTCCCAAAATTTCCAGTGTCCTGACACGTTGTGAGGTTGCAGATCTGCTATATTATTTTATTTATCATCAAACACAAAAAAAAAGCTTTAATCGATTATTATTTTATAATCGATTAGTTCGGTTGCAGCCCTATTTTTGACTGGTGTGTTTTTTTGCAATGCCCATCTCTGAAAGTGGTTTGGTGGTGGTGACTTGACTTGTGGTGTTCCTTTTGCTTGCCGTGGTTGGGCTGATTGATGGCTCCTCCAGCACCGCACCGTGGGGCTGCCCACCGGCCCATGCATGGCTGCTTTGTGGTTTCACAAGGGATGGGGATGGATGGGGACTGATATTTATTTACCCTTCCACACTTCAACCATCACTACATCCCTCTATGCAGTAACTGCACTACCTCCACGATGTATGTTTTTGTTGACGTTTTGTGGTTTATCTGAGATTTTTCTTAATATAGCCCAGTGGTTTTCAACCTTTTTGATACCAGGGCGGCCCGCTATTTATTCAGAATTTGAGCCATTGACCACCATTTGTTGACATTTAGCCCCACAGTCCCCAAAAACCAAAGATTTATTGTGCTTTTGTCCACAATTCCAGGCTGGATTTCAGAAACAAAACAGTCAAACATGCAGATCAAAATGACCATTCATCTTCTACATTCTCTAGTTGTGTAGACTTGGGATAATTCAGAGGATTAATATTTTAACTCTTTCATTTTTACACTCTCAAAGAGTTACATCTGGTTAACCAACTTTCCATCATTTAGCCTGGTGGGCACCTGGAACCCTCTCAGGGACCACTGGTGGTCCCCGGAGCACTGGTTGAAAGCCACTGATACAGGCTTATACTGTTACTGTTATGATATTATACCCACAGTACATTACCTTTGAATTCATAAGTTTGTCCAACAACAAAAGGAATTATAAAGGAAATATAACATCATTCTTTGTAGGTCTAGACCATTTTTTACCAGAGGCCCGACCCTGGTACTATTTCCTACTGTATTTTTTACGTTAATAGAGTTTATGCTGTCAAGAAGCACATACAGCACCCATCCAAACAATTTGGCAGGTGCTGAATCCAAAGAAAATACTGTAGAGAGAAGGAAGAGATTATGTATACTGAGAATGAGAGTATACCTGGCGAAAGGCCAGTTAGACCCAAACATTGTTATCTGTTGTTATTGCATTATTTTGCAAGCTTCTTAAACGTGTGCAGTTCTCTATTTTCTCTTTACAAGCTTTTCAGTGCTGTCGCCAATGCATAATGCAACTCTTATTATTTCATATCTCTTGTACATGTGTATGTGTGTGTATTTCTATTCAGACCTCCCATTTTAAGCAGAAATGATTGCCCGAGTAATAATAGCAACAACAAAAGGATAACCTAGTTTACAGATAGCTCACTTGTGTGTAATTCAGGATAAGTCTGGCTTTCCCCAAGTACTCCCATTTTATAACAAAAACAACAATATCTATATAGAAATCAATGATTGGTTAACCTCGTTTTCAGAACGCACAACTCTCTTAAGGCGTGATTATAATAGCCTATCCACGTGCCCCCCTTAAATGAACCTACACGAAAACCGCCATGGAAATACAAGGGGAACATAATAGGACCGTGGGGAAACCGTCTGTGATTGATCCTTCTAATAAAGACCGGGGAATGACGAAGTGCAGAAGAGCGATAACTGATATGGAGTGGCTTTCCCCGGTGCGGTGCGTGCTGCTGGCGGAGACGTACGTCTCCGTGCTGTGAGAGGAGAGATGGAGAGAGAGAACGGGCAGAGATGGAATATCACGTGACCTGACCAACAGCAGAACATATACCTCCATCTCCTCCTCCTCGCGCTCTCATCTTTGTCTGCAGAGCGAAGCGAGGGAGCAGTGGAGCACCCACCCTTCCTTAAAATAGGCTGTTGCAGAGAAAGGGCTTAAAATAGGCGCTCCATTAATTACAGCCTCGCTGAAATATGTATCAAGCGCTGCTGCCACCTTCAAACAACCAACGCTTACCGTCACAGTCTTACTTAACCATCTCTGTGTTCTGGGTGCGGAGATTCCCCTGAAATCCTAAGACGTTTTTCTCCTTTTCATGTGGAGATTTCCCTAGAAAATTCTGCACAGATTTTTTTTCCAAAGTTTAAATCCAATCTTGGACTAATGCTGCTCGTTGTGATCTCATTTTTCCACTCGGTTCTCTGAGGATGGCCCGAAAGATCTGATTAAAGCAGACTTGTCCATTTTCTGCTGTCTGATGCAGAGATGCAGTTTTTTGATTGCTCACATTAAATGCTGCACCAGACACCACATCACACCCAACTATAAAACATGTCATTTGTATTTGTAAAAATGTTTGGTTTGGTTTCTCACTAGCATTGCAGCATTAAAAAATATACCGGTATATACAGTATGTTATAGAGATGCCCGATATTGACTTTTTTACCGATATCCCGATATTATCCAACTTCTAATTCCCGATACCGATATCAACCAATATCAACCGATACCGAGTGGTGGAAAAATAACAGAAACTATTACTATACAAATATTTAATATAAATAAACATTTAGTATAAATACAAATTCATGTTATAGCCTAGAAATACTCCATACAACTATAAATTCAACATGTAGCCTACTTGAGCAAAGTACAAAAGTAATGGTATAAACATGACCGTAGCGCTGAGTCTACATCTCTGTAAATAGTCATAATTTCCAGTTTGTAAATACCGATACCGATATTTTCCGATATGAAATTTGAAAGCTTTTATCGGCCGATAATATCAGAGGGCCGATAATATCTGCCATCTCTAGTATGTTATACTCAATTTGGAGCTAAAATATTAAGGCTGTAAACCCTACCTATATACGTTGTTGACTGCAGTTTAGTTCCACACCAGATTGACAAATATAGCCAATCTACAAGCTGCCAAACATGTTGCCCTGTGAACCGTTGTGAGCTTGCAGATCTGCTATTTTGTTGTCAAATGGTTATGCCAGGCGAATGGTTAAAGGGATACTTCGCCGAAATTAAACCTCGTCTGTATTGCTATACTATCGTGCATCCGTGCTTCTGTGCCCGTGTCTCAGTGCATAATGTAGTGGAACACCAGAGGAGGGGGTTCCAGACCGTATCATACTGTAGTGGAACACCAGAGGAGGGGGTTCCAGACCGTATCATACTGTAGTGGAACACCAGAGGAGGGGGTTCCAGACCGTATCATAATGTAGTGGAACACCAGAGGAGGGGGTTCCAGACCGTATCATACTGTAGTGGAACACCAGAGGAGGGGGTTCCAGACCGTATCATACTGTAGTGGAACACCAGAGGAGGGGGTTCCAGACTGTTTACCACCTACGTCACTGCCCTAAAAGTGACGTAGGTGGTAAACGTTTCCAGAGCACTGAACACTAAAGGAGGCAGAGGAGAGCAGCGAGGCACGCACAGAATATACCGGTACTTTCTCTAGCGCCACCGTGTGGACTTTTTTTTACATACATAAATATTTTTTTACATATTTGGAGGCCGTTGTACAGCATTTGTGTTGATGTGGGCGAAGGCTTTGTGAAAACGGTGTCCATGCGTACAAGTTTGATTGTTGGTTTTCTTGGCAGTGACCCTTTATCCAGGGTGACAGGCAACACAGAGCACTGAGTGTGTACTGTATGCAAGAAGCAACGTATAGACAATCATAGTGGTGAACCTGTGGTAGCAACGTTGTTGAGCCATAGATATCGTGTGTGTGCGCGTTTAGGTGTTTGTGTGTAGCGGGTCTTCTATGTACTGTATACATCTTTAAGTCTTTGTATATGTCAGGTTGTCTTCTGTGTCGCCATTCCACGATTACATGTACTGTATGGTTTTGCAGTGTGCATGTCATGTTATCGTACGGGCCTTGTGCCATGTATTCACTTCTTCTCATACAAGTTTGTGACAATGCCATATCATGTGATTGTGTCTTGGAATGTTTGCGATGGTTTTCATCGTCACGTCACCCCCCCCCCCCCCCCCCTAGTGTCGTCTTCCACCCCTTGGGTATGTGGTTGTCTGGAGCATCTCCTTCCCTTTGCACGCCGTTTTGTCCTTTGGATGGGGTTGTTGCGTTGGGGGTTGTATTTCGTATGGTTGACGGGATGGCGGGGGCTTGTGGTCGTTTTTTTTATCCATTGCCTGGACCTTTTTATCACGATTTCTACACCAGCCACCATGCATCTGTCCGTTGAATGCCCGATCCTATACCAGCGTGGCTGGGCAAAGCGTCTGTCTCTGCCCTCTTAAGATGACCGTACTGTTGCTCTTCTCTCTTCAAACCCCACCACCCCCAACCCCACCTTCCTCTTCTGAATCTTCTCTTCTACCCAATTCTCTTTCTCCTCTCCTTGCCATTCCTTCTTTCTGCCATTCACTGTTCTCACTCTTTCCCTTTCCCTCACGTTGACAATCCCCTCTCCATCCCTTCCCTCTTTTTTCCTTTAATTTAATCCCTTCCTGCTTGTTTACTTTGCATCTCCTACCTCTCGGCCTCTCTTCTCTGTGCCCCCTGCCTTCCTATCATTCTCTGTTCCCTGTCTCCTTCCTCCCCACTCTCTGCCTCTCTCTCTCTCTCTCTGTCTTTCCGTCCCTCTTGCCTCCTCTCCTCTCTCCTCCCAGGGGGAACCGTGAGAGCTCCAGCCGGGCGTCCAGCAGCCGCCAGAGCAGCACAGACAGCGACATGAAGTGCCTGGAGCCGCGGCCCTGGAGCAGCACCGACTCGGACAGCTCCAACCGCACGCTGCGGCCGCCCGTCACCAAGGCCAGCAGCTTCTCTGGCATCTCCATCCTCACCCGGGGCGACAGCCTGGGCAGCAGCAAGGGATCGCAAGGCAGCTGCAGGGGCTCCCGCTCAGGTAAGGAGGAGTGGAGAGACTGGGGAGGGGAGGGACACAGCCCACAGTGCTGGCTGCATGGTGGGGATTCCACGGCTGTGTCTGTTCCATGTTCCACTCCAGTGACTGAGAAGTGTTTACTGAAGAGGCCTGGCACTGATGGATGGATGGATTTGAATCTGAAGCCTGGGCTTTTCAGATTATTTGAGTTTACTTTATTTTGGTTTAGTTATCTCATTTGTTGTCAGCTTGGGCAGGACCAGAACATGTGCATGGTAGTCTGCTGGTGATTGTTTCCATATGTGATAGAATCTGGTGCTTTGGTCCTCATGTCGCCAAGGCTGTTTTCCTTTTAGAGCCATCTAAAGTATATTTTTCATTTTTTTGATGACATGTTCACCCTATAGACCCCATAACTAAAGATTTTGTTTTTGTCCACAATTCCTGGCTGGATTTTGCAAACAAAATAGGCAAACGTAGACCAAAAATGTTTTTTGTTTAGTTACATCTGGTTAACCAGCTTTCTATCATTTAGCTGGGGACCACTGGTTGCAAACCCCTGGCGTAGTGTACTCTGTAAGGTTTTGCACTGCAATAACCTGCAATGTCTAGCTGGCACATATAGAGGAGGAATGAACTAGATCTAATGCAAACCTGGCCATTATATGGCCTGGAGGGGTCACATGCAGCCCTCTGGCTGACTTTGGCTGGTCTGTGAAAGGTTAGTTGGAAATTAGAAAATTAAACCTACTTTTTTACCGTTGTTTTGGAAACATTCATTGCACCATTTTCGAAAGGCAGCCTCATTTCTTTTTATTGCATAATAACAAGATACTCTTACCTGCTTGTCAAAATAATGCCATTTACTGTTTTTTTTTTTAAATAGAAATAAAATATATACTTGGGCCCGGCTCTCGGCAATATTTTCGGTTTCTCATTTGGCCCCTTGGGAAAAATAACTGCCGCCCACCTCTGATCTAATGCATACCCCCAGTGGTCGCAAAATTGATTTTACAGCAGTGGTTTTCAACCACTGAACCCATAAGGGTCCATTTGGTTTGATTTTATGCTCAATTATAGCTAGATTATATTTAAACATCTGATTTACTTAATTTTCAAGAATCTACACAATTAGAAATTTTTGGCTACTTATCTTCCCTTAAAATATGGACACATCTTGAAAATCCTTATTTTTGCGTTTGAGAGACTATACATGAAACATGTACATGAAATGGTGGTCCGTGGCTAAAATGCAGAATAAATAGTGGGCCCTCCCTGGTATGAAAAAGGTTGAAAAAGTTTTACAGTATTTGGTGTTTTTGGGGTTTGTTGTACAACCCACACCCACAGCTGTATCTCCCCATGCAGGCCTGCCCCTGGTGAGTCCAGACGTGTGTCCCCCAGCGGCGCCCCCTCAGGCCAGCCGCAGCCTGCTCCCCTGCCCCTCTCAGCAACCTCAGCAGCAGCCTCAGCCCCAGAGCGCCGCCCTGCTGCCCACGCCGCAGCAGCACCCCATGGGTAACCACATGATGGCTCAGGTAAGCTCCATGCGCCAGGTAAGGCAAAGCTCCACTTAACCACAACATAGGCCATGATTTTCGTCACCGCTAAACCCCTTATCCTGTAACTTCTTTGCCTTTTTTCTTAAGATTTGTTTTTGGGATTTTTATGCCTTTATTTATAGAACAGGTAGACAGGAAAGGCCGTTAGGCTTGGGAGTCGAACCCGCGGCACGCTGTCAGGCTGGCTTAGCGGCCCAGACGGTTGAGCTATACCTTCTTTGCCTTATTAAACTATTTAAAAAAAACATTTTCTATAGTTAAAATGGCCAGTCTACAAGCTCACAATGTGTCAATAGATTGAACTATTCCAAAAAGTTGTTAAAAATAGTGAAAGGGGGTAAGGGGTTTGGGATAAGGGGTTTAGTAGCGAAAAATGGAGCCCATAGTCACGTTGGCCAGTCCATTTTTGCTTCTTCTCACGATTTCCCCAAGCGCTTCCTTTCCGATCGATCATACAGTCTGAAACTCCTTGGATGATTTTAAGAGAGAAAGAAGCGTATGTGAAGCCTCATTCCCATGTCATCCTTACGGTCGAGCACATCTTATCTAAAAAAATAATCATAGCAAAAATACCTTTAAATGATCAAATCTTTGCTGTTGGGAAGAAACCACTTAATGTAACTCCCACATTTTTTTTCACGAAATTAAATTATAATTATTTTAAGAATTTTAAAAACATTTTTTAACACTAACAGTCAATTCACATGGACGAGGTTTTATTTTTTGTTTTACTTTTCATTGGTTTTCAATGGTCAAATAATGTTGAACAGACATGTGTAAAGGGTATTTAAACAGAAATCATAATCCTTATGAAATAGATGGTTCAGGATGTGTTAGTGAGTTGTTTATAGTATACATTACTGTAGCTCTCATCCTCATGACCTGTTTAATGAATGCATTTCAGTTAGCATTTCAGTTAGTCTCAACCTTTAAGTTTATGTTTTACTTTTTTTCCCCCCACCCTCTCTTTTTCAAGAACCCCCTTTTTTATTGGCCGTTCTTTGAGACACAAATGTACAGATGATAATCCCCAGTATAAGTGTTCTAACTGACTATATTATGGATCCATTATGGATATAGTCCTACATTCTTCAAGAAGACCTCACGTTGAGAGCAACTGCTCTAGATAAGCCTTCCATTATCAATTATGTCCTTGTATGGACTATAAATTATGTCAGTAACAGTAATAGTTTGAAGCATATCGGTATTAAACTGCCTTTTCCCCCACTTTTCCATTTTGTTCATTAACAACTTCTCTTCTGTTCTAACCCACATCTTTCTCTCCACCTGCCTATCAAACCTACCCTCCCACTGGCTGGCTCCTCACCCTTTTCTCTGTTTCTTTGCTTCCTTCCCACCTCTCTCTCTCTCTTTTCTGCTGTCTCTCTCTCTCTGGTGGTGCACGCAGCCTGTGGCATCGCTGCAGCCCTCTCAGCCTGTGTCCTATTCAAGCCCCTCCTGTCCCCAGGTTCTCCTGCCCATCTCTCCTCCCCAGCAGTACACAATGGTACTGTTAACCTCTCCTAGACCGCTGTCTCTTAATTTAAACTGAAAGTGTCACTGAGGCACCTCAGAAAATAAAGAGCGTATCTTGGCTTTATGTAATGCTCCAATTGACTTTGGTGTTTGCCAGACATCAACATTAGGGACTTTAAGCATCTACTCTTTTTTACAACGGCTTCTTTGGCGGAAGTACGTGGGCTATAATGCATAATGGCGTAGCTGTCAAAAAAGCAAACAGACGTTGTGGACACTACGTTAAAGTGTAGGTTCTGCTGTAATAGGAACGGCTGCTACAGCAAGCAAGTTTATCTATCGAGCACGGATCGACTTCCTGTTGCCGTCGTATGCTTAAAGACCCTAGTGTGTGTGTGTGTGTGTGTGCGCACGTGCACGTCTGTCTATTGCAGTGTGTCAGGGCCTTTGCACTGCTGCTGGTTTCTGGTACCGTCCATATACTGTAGTGTGGGCAGTGCAACTAGGTTGCTATGATCGACTCACATTAAAAAAAAGCATGCATGTCAAACTGCATTGGTGTGAGCGTCACCAACACGTCCTGCAAGCTTTGACATGCCTACTTTGTCACTCCAATGTGGCTACAGCTGCTGTAAACAATCATTACATTGGGCGTTTGATGCTTTTGGTGTGTCAGGGACAATTTCACACCTCACTCCCACAGTAACCCCTGGCATGCCTGTTTTGGACATGCTATAGATGATATCATGATATTTCTCTAAACCAGTGGTTCCTAAACATTTTAGCCTGTGACCCAAAAGAGGAATTTGATGTCTCCCCATAACCCAAAATAGTACAAAATAGCAGATCACAGCTCACAGCACCACACATCGCTTTGCACTGTGTTGTGAGCTTGTAGATATTCGTTTATGGTATTTCGTTGATTTTGCTTTTATTATCTTATTGAAATTACTGGTAATGTTTTTTTATTATTATTATTATTTCGTGTTTCTTTTGGGAATGTTTGTTGAAAAGGTTGTGACATAATGATATAATTCAAAATGTAGGAAATGTAGGGACCCACCCATATACTGTACAAAAGTATCCACACAAACGTCCCAACCCACTGTTTTGGGAAACAGGGCTCTAGAGACCCTATGGGATTTGTTACATTCACATGGTCCTTCATGCAGACATGATGGATAACTTTATATGTTGCGCATGTCCAGGCCATATATGGGCATATAATATGCTGTCTGACAGTGACGCCAGTCATGTCCAGTCCATATACCTTTTGGAAAAGTCTTTGTTGGCCTTGATGTCCTCGTTTAAAGTGATTTTACTTAGAGGTTTCAATTGTAGTTCCTATCCCTATACATCCCTTTTCTAGTTTATCATCTGGCTCATAATGCAGTGGAGCTCAGTCCCGATGCTGAAGTGGCTGCTTTTTGCTCTTCTGGTCGGATCCGCGCTGGCCAGCGACGTGCTCGAGTTCACTGATGATAATTTTGACAAAAAGATCGGAACACATGAGGTCGCCCTGGTGAAGTTCTTTGCTCCCTGGTGCGGCCACTGTAAAAAGCTGGCGCCCGAGTTTGAGGCAGCTGCCACCAGGCTGAAAGGCATCGCCTCGCTGGCCAAAGTTGACTGCACGGTCAACGACAAAATCTGCACCAAGTTTGGAATCGGCGGCTACCCCACGGTGAAGATCTTCAGGGAGGGAGAGGACTCTGGTCGCTACGACGGCCCCAGGACCGCGGATGGCATAGTGAGCCACCTCACCAAGCTGGCTCTGCCGTCCTCGGTGGAGCTCAAGACCGAAGCGGAGTTTGATAAGTTCATCGCGACCTCTGATCCCAGCGTCGTCGGGTTCTTCGCCGACGCTGGAAGCACCTCCCAGGCCGAGTTCGTGAAAGCGTCCACCGCTCTGGGTCGGCCCTACCGCTTCGCCCACACCAACCTGGAGTCTCTGGTCCAGTCGTATGGGGAGGGAGTCACCCTGTTTCGCCCCAAACAACTCCACAGCAAGTTTGAGGACAGCACGGTGACCTTCAGCAGAAAGAAGCTCACCAGCAACAAAATCAAGAAGTTTGTCAAAAACAACTACTACGGCATGTGCCCACTCATGACAGAGGACAACGAGGACAACCTCAAGGGGACAAAGGACCTGCTGGTGGCCTACTACGATCTGGATTACAACAAGAACCCCAAGGTCTCCCACTACTGGAGGAACAGGGTGATGAAGGTCGCCAAGCAGTTCCTGGACGAGGGAAAGGAGCTGAGATTTGCTGTGGCGAACAAGAACCTGTTCAGCCACGAGGTGTCGGAGCTGGGCCTGGACGGGAGCACGGTGACGGGAGAGCTGCCCGTGGTCGCCATCCGTACCGACCGCGGACTCAAACACGTCATGACGGAGGAGTTCACTCGCGACGGGAAGGCCCTGGAGCGATTCCTTCTGGACTACTTTGATGGTAATCTGAAACGCGTCTAAGCCACTGCTTTCCCAAAGGAAAAGGATGGACCGTCAGAGGTTAGGTGGCCAGAGACTCTCATCGTAAACTATTGATCTGAAAGAAGAGATTTGTGTAAAGAAAAAAATCTGAACATTTTCAATCATTTTTTTTAACAAAATAGCAGATGTACAAGTTTGTAGATCTGTTATAGTGTTTGGAGTATTTTCTCCCCTCATTCTTGCTACTCGTGTCCATGTAATCCGGTGTTGCTAGTTCATGGTTGGTGACTAAACCGCCGGTAACCCCTTTCAGTTCTCGGGGAGGATGATCAGGCAAATAAATGATAACAAAGAGGGACTTTACACACACACACACACACACACACACACACACACACACACACACACACACACACACACACACACACACACACACACACACACACTGCTTATTGTCACTACCTTGGCACAAAAATGTAGTGAAGAAAACCTCTGCTTCCACAGGCCTACAGCTTGGGATAAGCGCCCACTACAGACTGTTGATGGCTTTAAATGTTCTCACTATTTTGCTGCATTGCTATAATGTTGTTTATATTTATTTGTTTTGGCTATTTTAATGTTTTTTTGTTTTCTTTTTATTGTCATGTAAAGTACTTTGCTCTGCATCATGGGAGGTGCTATTATGAAGTTTATTTTTGATTTGTTTACACAATTCTAAGATGATGGATTGCTCCATGTTTTCTTATGTAAGGTAGCTACGTTGCCCCCAACACACAACTACATGTCTGTTTGCCGCTGTCAGTCCTGCCTGAATCCATGTGAATGTAGCATTATACTTGAACCTACATGTGAACCCTAGCAGAACATTTTCTATGTGACATGGTATTGATGACATTGACCTTCGCCCTCTAACTCCCACATATTTTATTTTTGTTAATCTTTTTTGTGGAACATGCTTGATTTGATGTTTTCTTTTACAACTAACAAAGATGATTTGTTGGTCATCATTTGTTGGCTTTTGTGTGTCCCTGTGATGTGTTGCGATGTGGACTTGTTATAGAACTTTGCATTCCGTATACACCTTTTAGCCCTCAAATGCCATGTATGATGATGTTTATCATTTGAATTTAATTAATGTTAGCTTTGACTTTGGGACTTAAACATCATACAAGTTCATGCTGATAAACGTGCTGCTCACTTCACAGGATTGTGACTTGTTTACCGTATTTTCCGCACTATAAGGTGCGCCGGATCATAAGGCGCATTGAATAGCTACTGCAGTCAACATAGAATATAAGCTACTGCAGTCAAACAATCCATATAGTGTAAGGCGCACTGGATTATAAGACTCACTTAATTTTTTAAGAAAATTAAATGCTTTCAAGCACGCCTTATAGTCCCAGAAAATACGGTATATCTAATGCAATGCTATGTAAAAGGTCCTTAGGATTGGCTGTCACATGCTGTTTTGGTCATGTGACATCCACTACACCGTTGTACATTTCTTTTGCCATTGACTTGGCCTAAAATGTTTAGTCCAGGGGTGCCCACACTTTTTTGACTTGAGCTACTTTCAAAATGACCAGCTCAACAAGGTCATCAACAAAGTGATTGATCCATTACTGAAAATCCATTCCAAGGCCCCCTAGAAAGTTTGAGCTTTGAAATAGTGGTGATGGTGTTACTTAATGTTGTAGTGTTTAAGAATAATGCACTTATAATGAAAAATAGAGGGGGAGAATTGGAAGGTTTTCCTGTTTATGCGATTTCTGATGTTTGAAAACAGTATTTCAGGTTTGAGTTGACAGTTTGTGATGTTGAGTTTAGTTTCTTGCACCCAAAACTTTCACATTTTTGTCCACAATAACAGTTATTCTCCATTTTCTCCATTGTCCATTGTATGGACCCGTAAGGGTTCATTTGGTTTCATTTTAACTCTCTCAAGAGTTACAGATCTATAAGGGTCCAAGTGCTGGGGGGACTGTCATGTGATCTACCTGTAGATCTATACTGGTAGATCACAATCTACCTTTTGGGCACCCTTGGTTTAGTCCATAGAACACAGACTTGTCTGCCACATAACGTCACTGAAGGCACACACAAAGCGTTGCAGTAGCTAGTATTCATAGTATTAGAGGTCTGTAATCCCGACCGTCCAGCCCTGACATGGTTCTGGTCTCTTCCAGGGTGAGGAGCTGGCGCCCCAGTTCAACCAGATGACGCTGAGCCGGCAGGGCTCCAGCGAGAACCCCGAACCTCCGCCCATGTACCAGCCTCCCCCCACCGTGCTGTCCCAGCACCCCCCTCCACAGACCAGCTACATTATGGCCGCTACGGGGCAGCCCATGGCCCCTCCGTCTGGCTACCAGCCAAACACCGGCCACCCCCATCCGCCACCCCCTCCGCCGCCTCCGTCCCAGCCCGTCATGCAGGCCCAGCCACCCCCACAGGGCTACATGCAGCCCCCTCCACCACAACAGGTACGACACAACCTACAACAGGGGTTTTCAACGGGTGGTCCATTGAGAGGATCCCAGGTGGTCCCCAGGATAAATGATGGAAAGTTGAAAGTTGGAAACTCTTTGAAAATGAGTCCCGTGTAAATCCACTGCAAAATGTAAAAATTAAAACAAATGGACCCTTGCGGTCCATTTGGTTTCTTTTTTACATTTTACACTGGTTTCATTTTTACATTTTTACATTTTACACTCATGAGTTGAAATATTCACCACTTGAATTATCCCAAGTCTACACAGCTAGAGAATGTAGAAGATTAATGGTCGTTTCCCCCAAAATGCAGCCTGGTATTGTGGATAAAAGCAAAAGAAATCTTTAGTTTTGGGGTCTGTGGGGCTAAAATGTCCTCTGACCTGAAGATATCGTAGCTGGGTCAAACACAATTCACTGATAGTTGTATGGAACTATGGATAACATTGGATTCCTGTCTCAAATGCGGCAACTACGCCTGTACATGCCCAGCGATTGACATTCATCATAGCTGGAGGATTTTATCGACCAAAGCTTTCTTCTGTACGGCTAACCAGTGCGCAGATTGAGTGAAAAGGTGTGAACTGTCAACGGTGTGATTCCCGTGACATAGAGGGGGTGAGAGAGTGTCCTCTTTCCACTGAGCAGAATGCTGCATGTCGCCTTCACACTGCCAGTCAGCCATGCCAGCCAACATGTCACACTCTTCCATCAAGCATTCATTAACCTTCACTAGAGGAGAGGAGAGGGAACACAGTTGACACCGGTCAGGAAGGTGTAACTACTGTTCAGAGAAATGTAGAGACGGACACTTGTGGCGGACCACACCGATGTCAGGGAGGTCATTATAGATTTATAAAGGGTTTTGTTTGCAGTTTCCCATGGTCATTAAAAAGGTTACTGAACACACCAGAAAAATCGAGGCGGCGTTGGTGTTGGTTAAAACATCAGTGCTTGGACCTCTGAGAAGAATCTGTTTTCCAGGGAATATTTTTGGCTAGACTTTCAAAATGTATCCTATCCATGCTTTAAAATCTACTAGGGCCTTACCCGTTGTGAATATATAACACCAAATGACGTACTGTATGGGTAATGTGATATCACCGAAGATGCAAGTATTTTGATGAAGGATTGCTTTAATGCACACTTTTGCACAGACACTGCAATGGCCAGTCATAAAGTGTGCGTGCGCGCGTGCGTGCGTGTTTTGCTATTTGCATTGCCCCCTGTGGCCGAAAAGGGAATTGCCAATGTTAACCGAATGGGGAAATTTAATAATCAACAATTTGTTAATTTGAAAAAAGAAAAAAAAGGATCTTCATAATGTTATGGTCAATGACTGTGTGAAAAATCATAGTGATTGGTGCAGCCAGTGATGAGTTATGCTTGTTTCAGACAGACAGACATTTTCTTAATTCTGCACCAATGAGTTGCACTCGTTTCAGACAGACAGACAGACATTCAGACAGACATTTCAGACATGTTATATTATGGATTAAAGTGCTGTGATGACTTGCATCTGACAAAGTATTAAATTGGTAAACTAAAACTACAATATTTGGAAAATGTGCTGACATGCCAGATTTCCAGTCTTTTAGCCACTGTTCCTCAATAGCATTTCATTAATACTAGCATAACCTGGTACTTACCTCCTACTGTAGCACGATTAATAGAGAGCAATCATGCTTCATGTTAACACTCTCAAAGAGTTACATCTGGTTAACCAACTATACCAGGTAGACTAGGTCCATCACACGCTGGTTGTGGTTGTGGGCCGGTCTATACTTGGACATCTTTGTTTTCCGGTTTCTGCCCGGTGTTTTATACCTCCTCCAGTTCGGATGTCCTTTTTTTTTTTTTACCTCCTCTATCTACCCATGGTTCTGTATTTTCCGACTCTCCATCCTCTCCATGGTCCTCTGATGTTCACACGGTATTGATTGTGAAGGTAGAGCGTGCGGCGGCGCGGTTTGGTGTGCGTGCATGTGTGTGTGTGTGTGTGTGGGCGGACGACGGTAGAACAGAAGAGCAAATATTGACAGTGCTGCACCCCTGTGGACAGCAGGGCTGCGTGCGATCCATGTCATGTATGCAGATGGAGGCAGCAAACCATCGATCCTCTTAGCTTCCCCCTGCTCTCTCTCTCTCTCTCTCTCTCTCTCTGTCCTTTTGATGTGCCCGTATGGATCTATAGGGATGCTGTGGAAATGCGGGTGTTAGCTGTATTTAGCCCAATTATACGGGGCAATTAGAGTACTTGCACCGAAAGTAGAGAAACAAACAAACAGTTTGTATCTTTTCTCGAGTAAAGTTTTGCTTATATTATGCCGATCGACCTGGCAGCAAGCCCCTCCCCAAACTGCTATGCTCCAATCACAGCATAACATGTGATGGACAAACCTCTCCACCAGTAGTTTCCCTGTGTCAGGGTTGTCAAACCCAAATACAGAGTGGGCCAAAATAGAAAAATTGGTACAGGTCGAGGGCTGGAGATACCGGTCTGTGTTTCAACACCGGTTTACGATGACGTCCCTGTCAAACAGCAAAAAACTAATTTCCCTTCAAAAATCAATTTCTCTTAATGGCAAGATAATTGTAAAGTTTTATTGAAAAATAGCAGGTGTTCACGTCTCATAGCGCGCCACAGAGTGGCGCGCTATGAGACGTGAACACCTGCTATTTTTCGGGGAAAGATTTCCAGGGAGTTGACAGTTGAGGAAGTAAAACAATTAGTTGCATTCATTTCTTATCATGGTGTGTGCAATATACCAGAGGGCCACTTCTAATACTAATTCAATATCATCCCACGACCTGGACGACCTGCTCTACCTCCTGAGCCACAGCCGCCCCATAATTGTCACAAACATATTTTTCCGCTGCATACGGCAGGTCTTGCTGACAGATCTGGAAGAGTTTTTGAATGTCTAGTTAAAATGATCCAGTATTTAATCTCCATGTCCATGATATTTACATTGGAATGAATGAGTCGGTCTGGAACGTGTCCAACCCATGGTCGAACACTGGGGGGAGAAGGGCAGAGCTTACAGAGAGGTCTATTGATTCCTCCCCACACCATGTGGGTCAATACAACCTCATCATCATCATACTGTACTTAGCAAGTCATTCTCGCCCCCCACACTGTTTCTTCAGGAATCCAGCGCAACCACACTTTTCCGCAATTTCCCAGAATTGTGTCTTTCTGGTTTATCTTAACTCCAATTTTGTTTTCTCAGAACACCGCAGGCTCTTAACTGTTCTCTCTTTCTCTTCCTCACTTCCCCTCAACCAGATCCAGGTGTCCTTTTATGCTCCTGGTCAGTATCCCAACTCGGGCCAGCAGTACCGCGTTTCCCAGCAGCCCATGTCCCACCAGGTGTCTTATCCCACCCAGCGTGCACAGCCCATGCCTCAGCCTGCACAGCAGTCAGGTTTGTAGTTTTTTTTTTTGGTATTTAAAATGGCTACTAACTAACTAACTACAATTGTGGCGCCACTAAACCAACACCATTTCATCATTCAAAACAGAAAACTCTTTGAGTCAGACCTTTAGCTTTATGCATGCTGCATACTTCAACGACACAACTGATGTTATTATTGATGCTTACTTGCCTAATATAATTCCTGTACAATTAAATATATACATCTTGTGGGTCACAGAAGTAAAGAGTTGAAATGACAATGGCATACCAAAATATGGAGCTGCTATATTTTCCCAAAAAAATATTTTAAAAATAAATGAAAACTGTAAATGAACATCAAATATCTAAATACTGAAAGGAGTAACTTACAAACTGTGTTGCGTGTTCACATGAGACTGAGTAGACCAAAAGTTTTTTTTAGTGAAATATCCCTTTAACTGAAACAGAAGACAAGAAAAAGACAATCTTGTATCTCATTTACCCTCAGCTGGCTGACACCCCAGATATGGCACAACTCAACAGATAAGGAGACGCCACAACAGGAGCTAATTAACACAAATGAAAGGTTGAGCAAAAAAGTGAAAACAATGTTGCCAAAAACACCTCTAGGCTATAGATAGTAGATACACGGCATGACTTTAAAGTACAGTGTCGTGTGTATTTGTTTAACATTCATTCCCACAAACCTTGTAAAAATGTATTACGAGCAGTGTTGGGCAGTAACTAATTTTAGATTACATATTACTGCAATATTATTACTTTTGCTCCCAAAAGTAAAGTAACGAGATTACTCTGCAAAAATGTGTAATAAGTAATGCATTACTTTGCAAGTAACGCCAAGTTACTTGTTTAAAATGAGCTTGTTGTTGCATGCAAAAATAGAACAGATTTACAAGCTATCGACAGGTACTGTAACAACAGAGATGTGCAGTAGATTTATTTTGTATTTTATTTTTAAATACAAGACCTCAACTGTCTTTGAAAACAATTGTGAAAAAGAAAAGAGAGAGAAAAAGAGACGGATTTTGTTGGCTTTGTTTTCAGATGCAGTTTTGTGGAATTGGAGACTATTATTATTCCAATAAATTGGATTCAGTTCTAAAAAGAGCTCGCTAAAGAGATTATGTTGTACATCTCTATTTTTTCAAAGGCGGTATTGAGAACTTGGGAAAGTAATAACGTAATATGTAAGCAGCAATTATTCCAGGTGAAAGGTAGATTTTAAATAAATAACCTTGAACCAGCCTTGTTCTGACAAGCCGAGCCCAGTGCCCTCTTACCCAGATAGATCTGAAAGGCCTGGCAGCATTTATCCTTCACCCTCTTTTCATCACACTGCCAGTGTTGACTAGGTGAATGGACGCTGGCTCGCAGGCAAGGCCTGCTAGGAGTCTTTAACACCGACGGTCAACAAGACCTTCCAACCAGGTGGTGTTCCCGTTAAACAAACTAGCTGTTGTGAAAGTTTATTTTGGCACCATGTGAACTACACAAGACCCTTTCTTATGGGAACTTTTAAATGTGTCATCCACGACACGTCATTCCATGGAAATGCTGCAGATTAGTCATGCTGGGAGTCGGGACTGCCCTGACTTGTCTATAGTATACTGTTGTATGAAAAAAAAAACAGGCATGCTGTCCTCTACTTTGAACCTGAGGTCGCTATTTTTGGCATGGCATCATAGACAGACATTTTTCATAAACTGCCAAGGTTGTCACGTTGCTCAAAACTGTAATAATAGCCAATTTACAGGTGATAGATTGGCCTTTTTAACTTCTGTAGCTAGTTGTCTACCATTAATCCACAGCAGTAGTTAACAGATATTTGTTAGATCTGTGAACATTTCCTACTCGAGCAGTAATAAAAAGCACTTAAAAGCCTTTAATTTTCTCAGAAAACAACAGTGTCCCTTATAATCCGGAGTGCCTTAAAGGAGTGCTTCGCCGGTACAGAATGTCTTTAAATGCTGTACAACGGCCTCGAAATATGTGAAAAAATATGTAAACAAATAAGCCACAGGGTGGCGCCAGAGAAAGTATATCCTGTGCGTGCCTCGCTGCTTTCCTCTGCCTCCTTTAGTGTTCAGTGCTCCTAAAAGTGACGTAGGTGGTCACTTTTAGGAGCACTGAACACTAAAGGAGGCAGAGTGTAGTGATGTAGGTGGTAAACAGTCTGGAACGTAGGTAGTAAACAGTCTGGAACGTAGGTGGTAAACAGTCTTTAGTGTTCAGTGCTCCTAAAAGTGACCGCCTAGGCGCCTACGTCACTTTTAGGGCAGTGACGTAGGTGGTAAACGGTCTGGAACCCCCTCCTCTGGTGTTCCACTACAGTATGCACTGAGACACGGACACAGAGGCACGGATGCACGATAGTATAACCATACAGACGAGGTTTATTTTCGGCAAAGTATTCCTTTAAATATGGATCGTTTGCAGTAGCTTTTATCCTATGTTAACTGCAGTAGCTTCTATCCTGTGCGCCTTATAATCCAGTGTGCCTTATATCTGAAAACGGTTCTAAAATGGGGCATTCATTGAAGGTGCGCCTTTATAATCCGGTGCGTAAAATCCGGTAAACTGGTTGCCTTGCTCTCCAAACACCGAGGAAGGCAGGGGAGTCTCTACCTGTCGACAATAGCGGTGTCACTGTTTAAAGTATGGAAAATGTCTGTAATCTGGTTGCATGTCTGTAAGTGCCTTTGTGACTCCCTCCCTCCAGGCATGCAGACCATCATTCCCAGCCAGCAGCCCAGCTACCAGGGCATGATGGGGGTGCAGCAGCCCCAGAACCCTGGTCTGCTCAACTCCCAGAGAGCAGGCATGGGAGGCCAGATGCAAAACATGATGGTCCAATACCCGCAGATGCCCTCCTATCAGGTACAGCACTGGTTTCCTCGCTGGGTCCTTGAAGGTTGGTACCAGGAGGGTCCGCAAGCAAAATTATGAAATGTCATAAAATAAGCAATATCACAACCTGTTGTGAGCTTGTTGATACTAACGAGGCTCTAAGGATGACCGTTTTGTCTTTCCGTTCACTGCTAAACAACATATCAACTAAAAAAATACCACAATCTGGCCAGTGATTACATTTCGAGATGAGCCTTACTGATTTTGGGTACCTACCAAGGGCAAAACCTCCAGCACACTCTGTCTGACAAGCAAGGTCTTACTTAAAATAGCCTGTCATTGGACTAATGGCTGTCACAACAAGTTGAAAACCTCATCTGGTCCCTGCTGTGACCTCAGTGACCGGTCACATCTGTACGGCGCACTTCAAGGCTAAATATAATACAATACAGTAAATCTGTCTGGGTGTTTTGTGAACCTATATACAGTAAGTTCAACCTACACAGCCAATGCCATGTCTTTAATCACTTAATTACGGGAAATGTTAAAACGCCATAGCATTGAAAGTATACATCCAAATTTCTCTCCCTAAAGCAAGCAACTGCCTATTTATGCGCCGGGTGTAGCAGCACCGGCAGGTGAGGCGAAACAGGATACAGAGCATCAGTGGATTTACAATTGAGGCATTTATCTCTGTGAGCTGAGATCTTTATTTTCAGCAATGGTTGCATCTGGTTTGCAGATATTTAAAGTATAGCCTTAAAGTATAGCCTCCTTTTTCTACCAATGACCATCCTTAACAGAAGACACATTCTGTGTACGTTTGTCCTTTGAATCGGTATAGACCAGGGGGTTTGAATCGGTATAGACCAGGGGGTTTGAATCGGTATAGACCAGGGGGTTTGAATCGGTATAGACCAGGGGGTTTGAATCGGTATAGACCAGGGGGTTTGAATCGGTATAGACCAGGGGGTTTGAATCGGTATAGACCAGGGGGTTTCAACCTTTTTCATCTCAGGCGCCACCATTTATTCAGGATTTGAGCCACCATTTGAGGACGTTTTAGCCCCACAGACCCCAAAACTAAAGATTTATTCTGCATTTGTCCACAATTCCAGGCTGGATTTGGAAACAAAAGATGCAAAACATACATTCCAAAATGGCTAATTTAGATGATCAATATTTTAACTCTTGAGAGTGTAAAAATGAAACCAAATGGACCCGCAAGGGTCCATTTGGTTTCATTTTTACACTCTCAAGAGTTACATCTGGTTAACAAACTTAGCTGAGGACCACCTGGAACCCTCTCAAGGACCACTGGTGGTCCCCAGACCACCTGTTGAAAACCCCTGGTATACACTGTCACCCACACTCTTATCCTCCTGGTGTAGACCTGTTGTGCCCATGTGAGGTGACGACCTTTTGTACCGTAACACACTGAGAAATAGACACCAGAGGTGTCTTTTCTCTGTGGGTTTGAAGCCGTGGAGCAGCCGTATAAAGCGCTGGGTGGTGGTGGTGGTGGTGGTCATGGTGATGGTGATGGTGGTGATATTTGTGTGCAGGTGCCGGTGGGCAGCGAGTCTCAGCAGGTGGTGCAGCAGCAGTACCAGCAGCAGGTGATGGTACCAGTCAGCCAGTCTGTCCAGGGGCCCATGCCTGTATACTACAGTGTCATCACCCCTACACAACAGAGCAGCACAAGGTATTGATTTACGGTACATACTGTATATACGTTGGTTTGTTTTGGAAGAGAGAGCGCATATTAATGAGCACCACACATACTACACACAATATGGAATCCAAAGTAGGCCAGATTTACAGTGGTATCCATAGCGACAAAGTGGCAGATGGAGTTGGAGAGTGACATTGCCGCAAATTATGAAAAAAAGGGATATCATGATCCTACTGCTATTCAATTTAATGAGTCCTGTTACCACATATATATAGTATATTTTTTACCAGATAAACCGGCAACATTATGGTTGCCATCCGGTGACTCTACCCCTGAGCCAATGTCCACAATATCAGTATCGCAATAACCATAGTGTCAAAACTATTTCAACTAACCAACAAAACCATTTCAACTATTCCTTTTAGTCTTTTTTTTTGTCAAATCAAATGTAATTGTGAAATCTATAATGCTGTTTATATTATGCATTGTGTATGTATTTACCCTGATGAGGCAAAGGTGGAATTCACTTTGTTATTTTGCATATGGAGTACATGACATTCATCATTGGCCAGAGATTATCACTGGTTGAGAAAGATAGGTAAATACTTTAGGTCATAATAATAATAATAATAATAATAACAATAATAACAAGTACTTGTTTGTGTGTGTTTGTCTGCCAGTCCATCAGTGAGCTACCTGCAGCCACCTAACTCTGAGCAGTACCAGATCACCCAGTCCCCATCCCCCTGCAACCCACAGCAGATGCAGCAGCAATATTCAGGTATGTGCGTGTGTGTGTGTGTGTGCTTGTGCCCACAGTTAGTTTAGCAGATAAGCCTTTGGCCTACTGACTTGCGGTAAAGGATCAATGTTTAACCCTTTTGTGTACTGAACACATTTTGGTGTTTTAGCTGTTGAAAAATAGCAGATCTACAAGCTCACAGCACGCCACCGAGTGGCCCTGTGGCACGCTGTGAGCTTGTAGCTCTGACATTTTTGAAAAATTGTGAAAATGTGATGCAAATCTTTGAATATCATATTCTTTCGGAAGCAAATATTTTTGAACTGAAATCGTTGCTTCTGGGGGATCTCTAGAACAACACATTTTCAGATGGGGATCCGCAGCCAAATATCGATAATTCTGGGGGTCCTTGGCGTGAAATATGTTGAGCATCACTGACACAGAAACATAGATTTTTCAGAGAAACTAAAATCTGTCAGAATCTAGCATCAGAAACTAGAAACTAGTCAAACTAGAATCTAGTGTCAGAAACTACAATAATCAAGTGTCAAATAGAATATATTCTTAGATTTGTGCATCATTTTCACAATAAAAAAAATCAGATCTACAAGCTCATATCGCGCCACTCGGTGGCGCGATATGAGCTTGTAGATCTGATTTTCTTCAATAGCTAACATAATGCTTAGAACACCAAAACACGTTCAGTACACTAACAGTTAAAGTGCATCTGGAACACAAACTTGTCACTGGGCTTTCACATGAGATTGACCTTTTGGACTGCCAAATAAAGTACCCGTCCGATCACGCTAACATTTCAACCTCACCTTGGTTTGGCTGTGTACACTCACGTGTACTGAACAGAATTTCATTTTTTTGTGTGTGTGTGTGTGTGTCTGTATTCTTTGTACTGTATGTGTGTGTGTTTCTCAGGAGTGCCGGCCCCTGGCCCGGGGGTGATGGTCATGCAGCTCAGCGTCCCTAACGGGCCACAACCTTCCCAGAATCCTCCTCTGGTCCAGTGGAACCCCTGCAAGTACTACAGCATAGAGCAGAGGCCCAGCAAGCCAGCAGAGCTCTACAAAACTGACAACACACCACAGGTAACACGGCAGCGTGCGCAACGTGCAAGTCACAAGAGATACCCAGCATGCTTTGTGTTTTGCCACACAATCTGAAATTTTACGGCAATTGTATGGCTATTATTTAAGTAATTGAATAATTAATTCGATTACAATTAATTGTTGCAGCCCTGCTATTATTGCATGACCAGCATCACAATCACAAGGAAGTTCTAGTGGTTATGGATTTATTCCTGTCCTCTGTGAAGAAAAAATGCTTAGTGTGCCCTCAGTCACCCACTGCTAGAAGAGGCTGGTTGGCAGGACAGTTGGTCATGAGTTCTTTTAGGCTGGTTGACAGTTGGTCATGAGTTCTTTTATTTATGCACCCCTGATTTATCCTCTCCTCTCCTGTCCTGTTCTGGGGCATCCAGGCCAGTACTCAGCTGAGCAGTCCTCTGGCCTCCCCGAACCAGTCTCCCACTCCGTCTCCCTCTGGAAATGTAAGCAGTGTCTGTCCAGGCCTGGGACCCCTGCCTCTCCTCTCCCAGTTTCCCCGTCCTGCTGGACCGGCGCAAGGTACACACACAGACGCACAACCATCACTTCATGTAGCAGTCTATACATCTACTGTAGCTTAAAGATGGAGTGCCATGATTTTTTTCTACCCTAAAACATGATCATCAAGTATTAATGAAAAGTGTACAGTGTTTGTTAAACTGTCATTTTTATGATTCTACCCTACCAGTTCATTAAGTATGCCTGGTTTGTCTGGTGGGTGGTGATGGGTGTAGATCCACCTGAACTGAAGCCACGCCCACATCTTTAGTTGCATGATAAAGGGGGAGGAGGTAGGGGAGGGGTTGAGCATGTGATGTAACTATATTTAAGTTTTTTTCATCGGCACATTTGACTAGAAAGGTTCAGGCCCCAGGAAGAAACCCTAAATACAAAGGGAAGACATCATTGCACATAAAAACACACCAAGGGGTCTATTTACATACTGTCACCTCTTAAACATCCACAAAATTGGAAAAAAATACAAAAGTCATGGCACCCTCTCTTTAATGAGTATTAAAATGCTGTTGCCACACAGCCTGTCCCGCCGGCCGGCCGGTCCGTCCTCTCATTAGCCTGTTTTAATATACCATAGGATGGCGTCTGTCGTGTCCAGTCCAGAGTAGTATAGATGAGCTACGACAACTTTGTTCACTTCATGGGGCCAGTCCAATGGTGGCTCTTCTACCTAGACTTCTATTGGTGAATGCATTGGAGTCTATAGGCTTTTAGTGTGACAAACAAGTTACATGGCTCCTTTCAATGACTCTGATCAGTTCCATATCTGCAGGCACACAACAGAGAACGCCCTTCCACCACCCACAAGTTCACTAACACTTTACGCATTTAGCAGACGCTCTTAATCCAGAGTGACTTACATCAAGTGGAGACATTGCGATGCATTATGCAGAATAGAATTTATAGTTTAAGCAGAATTTACAATACACAATATACAATGTAAGCAATAAAACAGGGGTCAGCAACCTGCGGCTCAGGAGCCGCATGCGGCTCTAGAACACAGCCCTAGTGGCTCAGTGGCTGTACCATTATTACATACACACACTGGGGTGATCCGCACTAAAATAATATAAACATTTCAGTCACCCAAAACGCGTTGCGCTGTCTGACAGTTGCCAGTTAAAGTAGCACTTGGCCATGTCAAAAAAAGCCCAGCAGTTATCAGAGCTGGAGCTTTCAATCTGAACCACCCATTTTCAAAGGTTTACTCAATTTACTATGTCATTAATATACCTTAGAGATGTTGTGTGGACTAGAAATGGAGTTCTGTAAAACTCCTTTATTATTATTTTTTTTAAAGAAACTCCATTTCTGAAGAAAGGTTGTGTTTCACCATGTTAATGATTTTTCTTTGAGGACCTTTTTTCTGAGAGCAAATGGACCCGCCAGGGCACATTTGCACACTCCAGACAGATTTTGAATTTAATTTTGGGTCGAAAATGGCTCTTTCAACATCTTGGGTTGCCGACCCCTGCACTAAAACATGGTAATACATTAGACATCCTATATAAGTCACTACTGCAAGTACTATGGGTTGGTATATACTGTATATGCTTTGGTCAGTTTGGTTGCCCATAAGTATGCTTGAAATGGACACTAGACTGCAGACATGAATAAAATAAAAACTGTACATACGTGTGCTCTATTGTATGTACACCAGCAGTATTTACAATGGTCAGAAGTATTTTAACCCTTGCTCTTTCACGCTCTTCCACTGCGATGTTTTTCTACTATCTGTTGACTCATTTATTTTTAACTCGTTACCCATGTTGGTGTTGGCCACAAACCAAAGGGTTTTGTTTTCATCCATTTCGCCCACGCGGTCCCACACGACTGGCACCTTTCCACCTGCGCTCCACGCAGCCGCGTCGGTCCCACACGACTGGCACCTTTCCACCTGCGCTCCACGCAGCCGCGTCGGCTCCACCGCCGCGTAACCTCTCACCTAGAACTGTGGTTTTCAAACTTTTCCATACCAGGGCCCACTATTTTTTCTCCATATTTGCCATGGACCACCATCTGATGTTGGGTTTAGTTTTTGGTCCACAATTTCGGAGAGATAACGGGCAAAATGTTGGTCAAAATAACAATTCTTCTAAATTTTCTAAATGTCTAAATTAGATGTCTAAACGAGTAAAATGAAAATTAAGTAATTCAGATGTTTAAATATAATTTAACTCTTGAGAGCGTAAAATGATACCAAATGGACCCGTAAGGGTCCATTTGGTATCATTTTACGCTCTCAAGAGTTACAGATTTATAAGGGTCCATTTGGTTACCAACTGTCCATCATTTTAAATGGGGACCACTTGGAATCCTCTCAACGACCACTAGTGGTCCCCAGACCACTGGTTGAAAGCCACTGACCTAGAACCATCGCACTGCAAGGCGATGTTGTGACTACAACCACACATAACCACACATGTTGGACTATAGACACAGGAAAGTGCCGCTGTTAAACACACAGATACTTTGTTCATTCATTACATACATTACATAGGCCTATTCATCATACTGTGTTCACAGGAGAACTCCAACACACAAACCAGGGTTGTTACAAACTGGGTATCTTTTTGAACTCATTCTGTATGGGGTGTGTTTATGCATTAGCTGGCTTTGGTTTTAGGCGGAGGAAACCATGCAAGGCACAACCACCTCATCAGGAGCAATTAGGGGTTAAGTGTCTTGCTCAGGGACACATCGACATTAA
The DNA here is from genome assembly GCA_039105355.1 of Benthosema pterotum. Taxonomy (NCBI): domain Eukaryota; kingdom Metazoa; phylum Chordata; class Actinopteri; order Myctophiformes; family Myctophidae; genus Benthosema; species Benthosema pterotum. Next base: position 3,706,991 of record CM076971.1, on the reverse strand, counting down.
CTCTGGGGGAGCCCGGGTTCGAACCGGCAACCTTCTGGTTACCATCCAGTGACTCTACCCCTGAGCTAACCCTAACCCAGGGCTGCCCACACTTTTGTGACTTGAGATCTACTTTCAAAATGACCGGCTCAACAAGATCTACACATCAAAAATGTGATTGTTCCATTACTGAAAATCCATTTCAAGGCCCCTAGAAAGTTTGAGCTTTGAAATATTGGTGATGGTGTTACTTAATGTTATAATGCACATAAAATAAAAAAAAATAGAGGGGGAGAATTGGAAGGTTTTCCTGTTTATACTATTATATTACTGACGTTTGTGTATTTGAGGTTTCAGTTGACAGTTTGTGGTGTTGAGTTTAGTTTCTTGCATCCAAAACTAAGAACTTTCACATTTTTGTCCACAATTGGGAAAGAGAACTGGCAAACTGATCAAAATTATTTTCCATTTTCTAATTGTGTGGACTCTAGAAATTACATAATTCAGATGTTTAAATATAATTTAACTCTTGAGAGTGTAAAATTAAACCAAATGGACCCGTAAGGGTCCATTTGGTTACATTTTAATGCTTACAGATCTATAAGGGTCCAAGTGCTGGGGGGGACTGTCATGTGATCTACCTGCATGGTCTGTGTGATCTACTGGTAGATCACAATCTACCTTTTGGGCATCCCTGCCCTAACCCATATTGTATGCCTACTAGGGGTGGGAAGCTTGAAGCTTTGTAATTAATTAATCTCAATTAATCACATACCAATATTTGACCCAAGTAGCATTGCTTTTGTCAATTAAAACAGGCTCGTGTAGCATGTGAGAGTTTTTCTAAATCAAAACTGTGTCGACACTGCAAGTTGGTTAACCAGATCAAAATTTGGTTAACTAGATCAAAAGTTGGTTAACCAGATGTAACTCTTTGAGAGCGTAAACATGAAACCAAATGGACCCTTGCGGGTCCATTTGGTTTCATGTTTACGCTCTCAAGAGTTAAAATATTCACCATCTGAATTCGTCCAATTCTACGCAACTAGAGAATGTACAAGATTAATGGTCATTTTGATCTGTATGTTTAACTGTGACATTGTTTCTGAAATCCAGCCTGGAATTGTGGACAAAAGCAAAAGAAATCTTTAGTTTTGGGGTCTGTGTGGCGATTAAAATGAGTTGATTTTGTTAATCGCGTTATTGTTTCTGTGATTAATTAATCTCAATTAATCAGTTAAAGTCCCAGCCCTAATGCCTACCCGTGATACTGGTGATATCAGGCAGCTCAACAGTGTAGTTCCATGTTGTTTGACTGTGTGTGTGTTGTCCAGGTGACGGCCGCTACTCCCTACTGGGACAGCCTCTCCAGTACAGCCTGTGTCCTCCTCCCCTCATGCACAACCAGTCCTCCTACAGCTCACATCAGGTCAGTATTTACTAGGGTTCCTCCCAGTGTTCTCCCATTCATACTGTGGGGAAATCCCTTGTTTAATGTATGGGGGGCTGACATAAATAACTCCACAACCTAACTGGTGTATCTACTGCATGCATGCTGATGAATCTCCACTCGTATCTCTGCTGTGTGCTGGTGGTACCTACAGTACACCCAAACAAACATCTTTATGGAGTGTCTATAGCCCCATCTGCTGTCTCATAGTGGTATTGCACTATTTTGTCTACAGCAGGGGGTTTCAACCTTTTTACATACTAGGGCCCATTGTTTATTCTGCATTTTAGCCACGGACCATCATTTGATGTTGAGTTTAGCTTCTTGTACTCAAAACTAAGGGTTTTTCAAGTTTGTGTCCACAATATAGGAGGGATAACTGGCAAAATGTTGGTCAAAATAACAGTTCTTCTACATTTTGTGTAGATTCTTAGAAAAAAAGTAATTCAGATGGCTAAACATAGTTTAACTCTTGAGAGCGTTAAATGATCATTTTACGATCTCAAGAGTTACAGATCTATAAGGGGTCCATCATTCACCAGTGGTCCCCAGACCACTGATCTACAGTTAGATGACCCCTAGCTGTGTGTGTGTGCTTGTGTTGTGTTTCAGAGCCAAGGCGTGATGAAACATGGGGGAGGGAGAGGCAAGAAACAGACGCTCAAATCTATGTCGACAGACCTGGGTATAACCGATGTTGGTAAGAAACATTTACCTGAATCAACTACAGTAATACCACTTTGTTAAAGTTTTGGGGGGTTTTCAGAACGCTTGGGTAGTGGGCAGTGGAAATCAATGCGGATTGAGACATAGGGCTCCATTTTTGTTACATGCTAAACCCCTTATCCCAAATCCCTGATATCGTTTTTACTATTTTGAAAAACTTTTTGGAATATTTCAACATGTCAATCTATTAACACGTTGTGTGCTTATAGACTGGCCATTTAAACTACTGAAAAATATATTTTTGAAATAGTTTAAAAAGGCAAAGAGCTTAAGGGTTGAGGGTTTAGCAGTAATGAATGTGGAGTCCAAAATATAATTTATATGTTGTTTTTAGACTTGAGACTATGTTTACCTGTGATCCCAGTTTACTGAGGCACTACTACACTGTGCCATTTGGAGTATTGTGTTCTTTGCTGATTCTAAGCCTAGGTAAGAGCAATTGTAAAATATTCATAGCATCTGGTTTGGCTCTCTAATATACAAAATGAATCAATGAATTTCAATGTTTTCAACACCTGTGATATTACAGACAGATAGTACAGATGGATGCGTACAGACGGACGGACGGAGGCAGGGCATTTTACAGTCACCACCTTGCGGTGGAGACAATGACTACCCCTTAAAAATGTACAGCACAAGTTTGCCACCTAGCAGCAAACTCAATTCACTTCATAGGGCCAAGCTCTTGAATCGGGACAGCCGAATACATTGGAGTCTATGGACTTGCTTGGCTGTTTTCTGCCCCTCAATATCCGTCTGTACTAAGGGTTGGTTTTTGACCTTTTTTCTTGCCAATCGGAGGGCAAACGCGGCCTCTGGGCAGTGGGAAGCATAGGGCTGGCCCAAGGGGAGAGGCATATAGCGTACACTATACCTGGCAGACTCCAGACTCCCAACGCAGATCACACTCACCATATCAGTCCCCACACTGCCACATTCATGGCTTGACGTGGAAGAACACGTTTGCATGTGAGATTGTGACACAAACCTAGGCAAGTAAGTAAGCCTAGTCGAGCCCTGAGGCCCATGGGCCAGGACCTACTCCTGTTTCTGTAGTGTGAGGCAGCTTGATGTACACCTCCTGGACATGACGCTAGTATGTCGCAGGGACTTACCCCCAATCCAACCTTTGGTGCCGAATGCCAAGCAGGGAGGGTCCCATTTTTCTTTGCTATGACCCGGCTGGGAATCCAGCCACATTGAGTTGGTCTGACACAAGCCTACACGTTACCTAAAACAACAATCTCTCTGTCTCTCTCTCTCTCAGTGGTGAGTCGAGTCCTGGAGGTGACGGACCTACCGGAAGGGATCTCGCGCCCCGACGCCGAGAAGCTCTTCAACCAGCTGTCGCTATGCGGTGCCAAGATCCAGTGGCTGAAGGACCCCCAGGGGGGGCGAGGAGGAGGAGGGAGCATGGGCGGCGGTGGGGCTGGGACGAGCGCATCGTGCATCGGAGGAGCAGGAGCGAAGGGTGACGGCCACCACCACCCACAACAACAACAACAACAACACCACGACCCGGCTCACCTGTACACGGTGGTGGCGGTGTTCCCCAGCACCATGGCTGCACAGAGTGCTTCCTTCAAACTCAACAACAGTGGGGCCAGCCTGTTCAAACTGAGGTCCGCCAAAAAGAACTATGACCTGCGCGTGCTGGAGAGGGCCAGCTCCCAGTGAGAGGAGGAGGAGGAGGAGGAGGAGGAGGAGGAGGAAGGGACAGGGGGGAGAGGGTTAACCCAGTTGGGGGAGGAAGGAAGGAAGGAGAGACACTCGTTGTGGTGTGTGTGTGTGTGTGTGGTGGAAGAACGGAACGGGAAGGAGTTTCTGACTGCTGCTCTCTCTGTGTCAAAATGGAATCCCGGACGATGATGGCGACAACGACGACGACGGTGATGATGTGTCAAATGTACAAAAAAAAAAAAAGTGTGAATCACAAAGGTGGCCGTTTGTTTGCAAAAATGATTTTTTTGTTTTGTTTTGTTTTTTTCCTTTTTTTTTGTTTGTTTGTTCTGTTTTTATTTTGGGTTTTTGTATTTATATAACTGAAGAGCACACAAGACACGTGAGCATGTGTTTTCAACTTGTTGCTGTGGAATGTGTGCTGCCATTATCACAAAAAAGTAAAACAAAAAAAAAAGAAAAAAAAAAGAAAGCTAGACACACATGTGATGCCACATGCAACACAACACAACACAACCACACACACACACACACACACACACACACACACACACACAAAGGCCCTCATTTATCAATCTTAACATAGAAACCAGTGCAGGTAATGACCGCAGGAGTGGTCGTCTCGGGGGGGTGGGGGTGTCGGCGAGGATCGCGTGCGATTTATCAAACGCTCTCTATCCTGTCAATCACAGCGTTCAGCAAGGTTGGATGTTTGATAAACGTGTCAGCTGAAAACGACTGACGTTTAATTATCGCGGGCCTGTGAATATTCTTATTTCAGAAGACCTCGCCCTCCTTGAGTTGCAACACGGTGAGGCAGAATACAGCCATCTCTTCCGACACGTACATTTTCTCCATATCTGTGTCTAATCATTTCCGAAAGCGCCGTGGTCCCCGTGGTCTCCGTCGCGCAGTGCAGACCCCCGGTCGTGTCTGTGATCCACTGGGGGTGCATTTTAGAACGTCCAACTGGCGCCCCTCCGTTATCGCAATAATAATATTGCAATATGGTGCAGAACTCCACAGGCACAGAATAATTAGATTTTTATTTCAGGCCTGTGCATATTATTTTGGCACAGCCTGCACTCCTGCTGTGACGGTATAGCCAGAGAAACTGACCAGATATTGCGCAAGGGAGTTTTCAACTCGAAACTTGAATCGTGACAAAATAGTGTGGGGGAAATATTAATTTCCCTCCGTTGCTGCTGAGGATACATGACTCCGACCCTGGAGACGTGTCGCACACTGCTGTCCTGCGAAAATGAAAGTCCTCGTGCGTCTGCGTGCATGTATGCTCTAGCCTGCCATCGTTGTGAACCGAAGGACTTCTAAACCTCTTTAAATGGGTGACTGATTAAAGGATCGGAACTAATATGTTGGGATTTCAAAAGAGAGGACTGATCACCCAAAAGTGATGGATGAGAGGACATAAAATCATTGAATCAAGGTACTTTATATTCCAAAAAGTGCCAACAAGTTTTGATCAAACAGTGTCCATCAGTCATTACTATTGTGAGCATTCAACACTATTGTGAGTAGAGAAGCTTTGTGGCAGATTCTGGAATGACTTGGGTGTCCCCCAAAGTTGGGGGACAAGTCGGATACACCATGACCTCTCAGATCCTTTTCTGATAGAAAATGGTGTAAAGCAAGGCTGCGTTCTCGCTCCAACTCCATTTTCTTCACTATAATGCTGAAAAGAGTTACTGAAGACCTCAATGGGTCTGTTTAACCCAAGGAGGCTGCAGGCTCACACCAAGACCAGCCAACAACTAGTAAGGGAACTTCTCTTCGCATTCCTGCTTTGCAGAGGCTGTAAAGATCTTTGAACTGGATGGAAATTAGCCTAAAGAAGAAGTTCTTCATCAGCCTGCAGCCCAGCAAGGAGATCAACCTCCTTGCATCACTGTCGAAGGGCCGTAGCTGAAGTCAGTCCAGCAGTTCACGTGTCTGGGATGTACCATCTCGTCTAACGTCAGTGTAGGAAAGGACAGTCGCCTCACACTTAGTAGGTCCTGGGTTCGATTCCCACTAGGGACACTGATGTGGGTGCTGGCGGCGGGTCTCTGCGTCACCAGTGCCCGTACCCGAGGTGGGGTTGACAAAAGGGCTTTTCTGTGTGGCTGTGTCCCCTAGGGTAGATACCATGACAAAAACATGCAGTAATCCTGGTCTCTAAACTTAACTGCCTCTCCCTGGCCAGCCGGGGCGCCTGATGGAGGGGACAGGAACTGGTTGGAATAACATGTTCCTTCCATGCGCTACGTCCAACCAGGGAACCCCCCCCCCCCCCTGCCAGGTGAAAAGAAGGCACCTTGGACTGCATTGAAGGAAGCATGAGGCAAGTCCGCTGCTTCCCCATAGGGCATAGGGTGTGTAGAAGCCCAGGATCACATTAAGAGTTGGCACTGGGTGAAAAACGGGTTACAAAATCGTGGGATTCATTTTTTTCCCTTTTTTACCCTTTGAGAGAAATCGACGCACCGAAAAAGAAGGAAGAAATGCAGCACAAGCAACAGCATCCAACCCCTCATTTCCCTGCTGTGGTTGTGGCAAAAGCTCACCAGTCAAAAGCTCACCAGTCAAAAGCTGGCCTGGTCAGCCCCCAATGTCTTCTGCCTGCCTAGATCTTCGTTTGCGAAGCAAAGCCATTGAAACTATTGTGAACGTCTTTCAAATGTCTGGCTAATGGATAAACAAACGTCTTTGTTGGCACAGATGGCATATTTATGCTCCTCAAGACGCTCCCTAGACGGAGCTTTTTCTCATAAAAGTACCTTGATTTTACGCCCTCTCCCACTTTTTTTGTTTAATTCCCACTAATCCTAGGAAGCTCACTTTTAAAAAACAACCCTACTTTTATCTCACTGTAGTTGATCCTCTCTTTCACTTCGCTAATGTTGGATTGTGTCCTCAAGTCCTCAAGTTTGAATGCTTGTGATCAAAGCTATTGCATGGCTGATTGAGTTCTATAATAAACCAGAGCTGTGGACAAAAATGCACGTCACGCAGGGAGGGAGTTGACGCGATAAACAAAACGACGCAGCGTTTCAAAGGGAAGGAAGTAGATGCTACGGAATGTTTAGATGCCTGGCGAGAGATTGCCAGACTACAGTGTCGCACTGCAAGCATGCAATCTGCATACATACACAAGCTGAGACAGGTGAATCTCATGTCATCTGTGCTCCCATGGACGACTCATTCGTTCGATATATATGCAGAGAATTAAGGGGTGTGCACAACAAGTATGATAAATGAGGGCCAAAGACCTGTTATGTAGAAAACATTCAAACATACACACGCGCGCACACACACACACGGTCACTCACTGGCGCAGGCAACAGGGTCACGTAGCACAGTGGTTCTCAAAGTGGGGTCCGGCAACGACCCCCAGTGGGGGTCCCTGAGGGAGTGGGTTCCAGGGGGACCCCCCCCCAGCAAATTGAGATGATATTGCACTCAAAAGTCTGTTTAACCACTTTAAAATTTTGTACTTGTGTCCCTGCTGGTGCAAACTGTTTTCAGACGGGATCCGTGGCTTAATGCGTTTTAATTGGGGGGTCCTTGACATTAAAATAAAAAGTTTGAGGACCACTGACGTAGCATATAATAACACAACAAACACACTGGACAGTCAACCTCAGTAAAACCTCCCTCTCTGCATCCCCTCATTCCTCCTCCTATTCCTCCTCTTCTACCCTTTTCCTTTTTCCTTCCTACTCTCCTTCCTTCCTTGCCTCCTCCACTCTTCACATCATCCCAGCAGCTTCTATTTACCACAGTGGTATTCAACCGGTGGTCCACGGATCACCAGTGGTCCTTGAGAGGGTTCCAGGTGGTCCCCAGCTGGAACGAACGATGGAAACCTGTAACTCTTTTGAGTGTACATATGAAACCAAATGTTTCATTTTTTACACTCTCAAGAGTTAAAATATTCATCATCTGACTTAGCCCAAGTCTACACAACTGGAGATCTATGTTTGCCTGTTTCCGAAATCCAGCTTGGAATTGTCGATAAAACAGAATAAACCTTTGGGGTTTTTTTGGGGATCTGTGGGGCTAAAATGTCATCAAATGCTGGTCCGTGGCTCAAATGCTGAAGAAATAGTGGGCCCTGGTGCCAAAAAATCGTTGAAAACCTCTGATTTACCACATGAACCCTAATAGCATCCCTATTCCGGGCACGTCATCATCACAGACGAACGTTCGGAGATAGATAGGTAAACATTCGCCCCAACAAATAGCCGATCTGTGTCTGGCACGCAAAAACACTCGCAGATCGGCTATTTTTCGACAAGGATATTTGGTGTACATGGAGAGAACGAGAGGGCCTTGTTGTGGGACCCCTGGTTTAACAAAGTATAATAGGGTTTAAGTGGTTAATATCTCTCCTATTTATAAACTTTTTTTCATACTGCACACGTCATGTGCTCCCGCTCTTTTCTCTTTCGCGCTCTTCTTGCCTTTCGCTTCCACTCTTCCTCTTCCTCTTCTTCTCGGCCATGTTCTCATGCTGCTCCGCCCACCGCTCCCTCCCTCCCTCCCTCCCTCCGTTCTGCTCACGTTCTCTTTGCTCTTTCTTTCTCTCTCTATTTCTCTCCTCTTTCGCTTTTCGTTTGCCTTACTACTGCTGTTGTGGGTTTCTGTATTGCGCTGTTTTCTTTCCTCTCAGAAGAGTATTGGTCTTTTTTTCGGTTCGATATATTTATATAAGTGATGTAAGGAATAAATGAAATCTATATATTCAGTGATATTTTTTCTTTCTTCTTTCTCTTCTCCCAGTGGATAAGTTTAGGTCTTCCTTTTTATCCCTGAGCCCCTCTCCTTTATCCCCTCTTTTCAACCCCTTCTTTTCTCCTATCTTTGTTTTTCCTCCATTGCCCCAGTTGCCCCCCTCCTGCCCCCCCCCTGCACCCACCGCACCTGTCCACCACCTACCTACCCCCCCCCCCCCCTTGTGTTTGCGTTTTTCTTTTCGTTTTTTTTGTTTCTTTTTCGTTGACAGCTGTGCGGAACGTATCAGAAGAAGTAGTTAAAAGTGCACAATGATTGCATAATGTCTACTGTAAATTTTATTTAATCTGTTATATTTTTTGTTTGTTTTTAAAAATATAAAAGTCAAGAAAAAAAACTCTCAAAAACATGACATGGTCTCGTGTCATTCATTACGGTATATGTTTTTTTTTTTTCCGCACCCTAAGTACGCTTGAGAGTCTATCAACAGTCATTGGTGGAAGTTGCTGTATTTACAGTGAAACAACCTTCTTCAGTCCTCACTAGTCTCTTGACTTGTTCACTCTTATGTTCAGAAAAAAATGATTTCAACAAACAAAGCAGTTATAGCCCTGTTAGAAAAAAACAGCATGATTCCCATGCTGGTCTTTGCTTGTTTATGCTGGTCCAAACTGGACTAGCTGGTGGTTTATGCTGGTCTAGATGGTGAACCATGCTGGTAGACCAGCATGAGTTTAGCTGGTGATGCTGGTCTAGCTGGTGGACCAGTATACCAGCTACAAAACACAACACATGCTGGTTTTGCTGGTATGTTGGTTTATGCTGGTCATGCATGCTGTTTTTTTCCAGCAGGGAGAAGTGTTCAAACTTCAAAGTGCACACGATTACAACTTTTAAACCTTTACAACGGCTTTGTGAGCACAAAGGGAGAAATAAAATGTTTCCGTGGGATATACATCAGGGGTTGACACTAAGGTCTCCGAGGCACTTGCCCATCGGGCAAGTGCAAGTCAGGTTCTACTTGCCCTCAGGTCATGGTCACTTGCCCCCAAAAATATATTGTAAATTTTGCATTTAAGTTTACTTCCTACTTGGGTGCTTTAACACGTTTTCAACACGTGGTCCCTGAGAGGGTTCCCAGCTAAGTTGGGTAATCAGATGTAACTCTTGAGAATGTAAAAATGAAACCAAATGGACCCTTGCGGGTCCATTTGGTTAGATTCTCTGGATAAACTCTCTGGGGTACTTTGTCCCCAGGCTTTAGTTTCGCAACGCAGATGTAAGCCTGGGGACCGAGGCTTTCGTGGACTGGCTTGTGAAAGCTTGTATGTTGTGTGTGTATACATACAGTACACGCGTGTCTGGCCAGTCTGGACTAGACAAGGCTAAGCATGAGCATTCCCTTTTGGGTGCATGAACTGGTCTGGAGTGGATGGTACATAAATACACCTAGTGAAGGTTTGTAGTCAGCAGGCAGGAAACCTAGAAGGCAGAATCAGTATTATGAATGAGTAACTTCGTTATCTGCCTTGCCATGACGTACCATTCGCCCCAGACTGGTCCCCACAGTGATTTTTGGAGCACAGATCAGGCTTTCCTCCTTGGTAGTGGAAAGCCTGCTGACGCGAGGGTTGGGTCTTACCTAGCCTCGACGCCCAGGCTTTCATTTTCGTCCAAGTTGCGCGAAAACGGAAAGCCTGGATTAATTTGTTAGCCACTGTGGCCTAGAAGTGGGAGTCAACCTTTCGGGGTGGGCGTCGCTCCAAAGGTTGCCACGTAGTAGCACAGCAGTGGAGGGGGAGGGGCCGGGGATGACGACACGTTGGTGAGATCAAATCAGATCAGCTCATCGGCCGTCCTGGCTGCGACGGCAGCTACCGCCCTAGGCCGAAATCATTTCTGGTTAAAAATGTAACATCAAAATTTATACTTTGCCACTTTCTATTGGGAGGTGGCTGTCCCAACTTCTAACTCCTAAATTTCAATTCATGAAAACAAGCTACCGCCCTAGGCCGAAATCTTTTCTGGTTAGTCCAGGGTATTATACCTATTGTCTGATTGAGCTGAGTATGTGTAGAATGCAAGGGTAACAATGGTATTTGTTCTGCACTGTATACACTGCGCATGTCCAACAGGCTAGAAGTGTATTGACTTCACAGGCTATTTCTGTAAATGCACGTTTACGGCATATTAAGGCGACGGATATCGGAGTGCGTTTGAATTGTCAACCCTGTTAACTGCCGGGGAGAAATCAGAATGGCAACTGCCTGCATGATGTCACCCCCATCACTCTTAAACTGACGCCTGTGGCTTTGTAGTCATGCGTGAGATAATTGGGAACAGTATTATGGATTGTGTGTGTCTGTCTGTGTGCAAGTGCATGTGGAGCTGGTTTGGTTTGTTGCAGTTTTGCATTTGATTAGGGTTAGTCTAACGGTTTATTTTCCTAATGACAGACGGCACACGTGAACAACAAACAGTGATCTTTATTTACAGTCAAAAGGACAGTTCACAAAGGTCTTCACTAATGCAAGTAAAGTGCTGTAATTTTTCCCACTCAGCTGGGGGGCTTGACTGCTTTTAAAGTGCTCAGCTGTCGCAAACACTCACATGGACACACACACACACACACACACACACACACACACACACACACACACACACACACACACACACACACACACACACACACACACGGATGCAGAGTCAGGGCAGAGCTATACCGCATACATTACTCATCCCCATCTCCCACCTGTTGGAGCCCCATTTGGAAAGTTGACCATGTAAAGACCAAACAAAGGGGTGGCAGGAAAAAAAAGAGTTGACATGCATTACCACTGTGTCTCTGTGCTGTGAGGGACCCAACAAGCAGCTTTTGGAAGGGCAGCAGACTGACCAGAGGACCCCCAGGCCCCAACGCCACTGTGTGGGAAGCTGCAAAACGACCAACACGGTTAGTTCATTCATTGAGTCAGTAAATGCATTATGTTACACTTTGAAAATGGGTCACTAATCAGATTAACTTCTATTCTGCTTGTTGGATTTCACACCTCATCACCTTGTTTTTGAGTCTATAGATGTTTTGGGGGTAGCTGCTCCTTTGCCATGATTGCTGTGCATTTGCCAGAATAAAACTCACTCTTTATTTGACTATTTAAAAAGCGCCAGCGATATTTGAAGTTAATTTGTGTGCAGAATATGTTGATCTTGCACTAAACGGATGCTTAAGATTATGCATTGAGTAAAGACTAATACGATTATCTAAGAGTTGTACAACAAAATATGAAATGCTCTTAAATATAAGGCAAACAGACTGAGTGCATCTTTTAGCTCAGGGGAATCCCCATACCTATGGCATGCAGTCATGTGGGTAACTAACTGGGTACCATTTGTCGGTTTTCCAGAGCCCTCCGTTGTTCCAGAGCTGCACCACCTGCTGGAGGAAGTAACACCTACACCTGAAACAACATAAACCACAGCATGGCTCACTATGACTCGTAAGTCCAGTTAATTCACAGAAAAACACAGAAATCACTCAGTGTTCTCTTTACAAGTCACTGTTACGTGTGTCCTTATTTTTGGCCAGGTCATTAATATTGGGGGGAATGCTTCACATTTGTCAGTTCTACCAAACTGGTTCAAATTGCAGTCCCACCATGACAAATCTGAAAACTTTTAAAAATGTACTTTTAAAATAACAAAGTAGTCAAACATTATGTGATACAAATATCACCTTATGATCTATTCAACCACGATACATTTGATGGAGCAAAATGTAATGTATACACTTTCTATTGGGAGGTGGCCGTCCCAGCTTCTAACTCCTAATGTTTTATTTATTTTTTTTGTTTTATTAAACGTTGGTTTTAAATAAATATTGTTTTACTTTTATCAGAACAAGAAGTTTAAATATGTAGATTATTTTTGTGAATTTGCATTAGATTCAAAAAGTGTATATAAAACAAAGCTGTCACATGTTTTCATGCCACTACTGAAACCCATAGTGTTTAGCCTATAGATTGGGCCTGGTTTTAGCCAAGCACCTACACTCTTCAGCGAGAAGTGACAGACCTTATGTTAATCCTGGCCAAATGTTAGTTGCTAGTTTATTTCAATCTGAAATGAAGGAATTCCATAGTCTGAAAATAAGTGTGGTTCACCACCAAACACACCATTTCTTTAATTCTATAGGCTAGTTGTTTTGTTTTGTTTTTAATACAAAATGTGGTGTTTTTAACTAAAAAACATAAAGGTGTCATTACGGAAACAGTCACTACCAAAACAATTACAGTACTTATTGCAACATTATGCTCAAGTTATGATCACGTATAAGATATCTAATGATAAATGACATTGACTTTACTAAATATGTGGATGTGGAGAGAGAGAGAGAATGGAGAGAATCATGCTCTCAACGTAAAAAGTAAGAACAATCTAAGAGTGAAAGCGAGCATTAGCTGTCTTCTAGCTGGTGTCCACTTTTAAAAGTGGACACTGAACTCCCAGTGACCTGTTTATTTTCCCATGGTAGTTAATTGCCTCCCCATAAATGGACAGCACTCTCCCCTTCTGTCACAAGGGTTGATTGACGAGGTCAACTACAAAGGTTTGTCTACTGATCTTAGACTACAGGTGGGTATGTGAGCAGACAGGAGGTCAGAACGGTTATGAACGCCACGGCTAGCCAGTGCACTGCATGATGTCATCATCGGTACACAGGGAGGTTTCTGAACTCTTCCACAACCCTCCTCAGAGACAGACGGAGACAGAAAGTAAACAGAAGTGCTGCCAATATCTTGGGTGAAGTGATTAATCATTCGCAATGTTCTTACATAATTGGTGCTCAAATATAGCCTGATTGAGCATATTTCTTGTCAGAAGCACAACATCTCTTGTAATCACCACGTGTTTAGAATAATTTCAAGCCCCAAAGAGAAATGAGATGTTTGCCTGGGAAAACACACACAGTGAAAATAAAGCAAATAGCAAATTCACAAGCTCACATTGGATTGCTCTGCACCACACTGTGAGCTTGTACGGTAGGTAGATTGACTATTTTCTGCTTGTTGATGGAAATTGATGGAATTTGTCTTTGATTTCCTCATGATTCTTTGTTTTTTCTTTTGTATGCATTTTCTTTTTCTTTTTTCATATTATGGTATGGTAATGATTAAAAACAAAATGTAGGAAACAAAAAAAGGACCCATAAAATTGTATCCGTGGCGACCCTCATAGGGGTCAGCGACCGTGACCACTGTCTGAGACCCAGTGGATTAGATGACTAAAGACGCAGTGCTGGTGGTCCTCCTCACCATCAATCGTGATTGATTGATGGTTGCAGAAGACGCGGTAGACGTGTCATAGAAGAAGACCTGCATGGTTACTGTGTGTGTGTGTGTGTGTGTGTGTGTGTGTGTGTGTGTGTGTGTGTGTGTGTGTGTGTGTGTGTGTGTGTGTGTGTGTGTGTGTGTGTGTGTGTGTGTGTGTGTGTGTGTGTGTGTGTGTGTGTGTGTGTGTGTGTGTGTGCGCGTGCGCGTGCGCGTGCGCGTGTGCGTGTAAACATGTTGGCCTTCTGTTCCACGCTAACAGATTGGATGACAAGGACTCACTGGACTTCCATGACAACCCGCCTCTCCCTGATAACGTGGTGAAAGAAGACGATAACACGGTACGAAACCCTATATCCACCGGCTAATAGAGGGTACAGTATGTGAGTGACATCATCATCACCATTATACCCGGAACGCCCATGAAAGCCTATACTGTTCCTCCAAACCAGTGGTTTTAGACTTTTTTGATACCAGGGCCCAAAATATTTATTCAGAATTTGAGCCACAGACCACCATTTGATGACATTTTAGCCCCACAGACCCCAAAACTAAAGATTTCATTTGCTTTTGTCCACAATACCAGGCAAGATTTTGGAAACAAAACAGGCAAAACATGCACATCAAAATGACCATTAATCTTCTACATTCTCTCGTTGTGTCGACTTGGGGTAATTCAGATGGTGAATATTTTAACTCTTGAGAGTGTAAACATGAAACCAAATGGACCCGCAAAGGTCCCTCGGTTTGCCATGCAGTTTATGCAAGAACATAAGATTTATACTATTTCTATAGACTAGCATTGTTAGTACATATTCACTATGAGCAAGTAGTAAAAAATCTCTACTTAATCACTATGTAAAATGTATACTTTTTCCTGTAGTGTTTTTTTTACTACATATTCACTGTGTGAGAAAGTAGTAAAACCTCTACAATACATAATCACTATTTAAAAGCCCTTGTAGTGAAGCAAATGTAGTGTTTTAATGTCTCCTTTCACTACTCCTTGATTACTACTAGGAGCACTACTACTGTTTCATACATTTAACATACTGTAACATCTAACTTAACTACATGAACCTTATAGCGCCCGTATCCTGGGCATAATTCCCTGAATACCTGTATTGTTACTGTCATTAGCTAATAGGCAGAGACATTTGGTATAGAGGGTTTACGGTTTGACTTCCTAAACCATAGTGTTCATTAGACACTTTTATTTTTTTCTCACTTTTTATCATAATTTGTATCAGTGCTCCTTGCAGTGTGGGGTGAACTTTATGGATCATTGACGTCATGGAAGATGTACTGGT
Source organism: Benthosema pterotum (assembly GCA_039105355.1). Lineage (NCBI taxonomy): Eukaryota > Metazoa > Chordata > Actinopteri > Myctophiformes > Myctophidae > Benthosema > Benthosema pterotum. The sequence goes on along the minus strand of CM076971.1, from coordinate 3,691,785 downwards.
TATTAGGTAGGATAGGTCTCCACAGCCTCGTTCCAAGAACCTCAAACACTATGGATGGATTCACCACATTAGCACATCCTACGACACTCTGAAATCCATCACAGGTAAAGTCCAGTTAATTGACAGATACAAATGGCTTTTCACACTCTGCAGCTGTTAACTAGGAAGCATAAACCAAGTGGAACTTGTCTTGGAGTTCATTTTGGTGAAACTGCTGTTTTTTTTGGTAGTCTGACTGTCACAGACAGTTGTTTGTTTCGGGGGAAAAAAAAGATTTTGTTCATGCTATTTACTATTTAGCCATTATACCCTCATTGATTATGAAGGGACTGAGTCCAGACTTGGAACAGCCTGTGAAATGCTGTTATCGGTTCTGTTACTGTGTTTTGTTTTTCCAGTCCTGATGGCCAAACAGAGTTGCCAAGTGATGGAGTGTAATGTGTGAACTGTCTCTGGGCTTAGACAGCTATTGTAAATTAATCCACCGCTTGCCAACAACTAATCCTGCCTCCGACAGAGACCCAAGCCAGAAAGGCAGAGTGTGAGAGAGAGAGAGAATGACAGGGGCGGATCTAGGCATGGGCATGGGGGGCAATGCCCCCCTAAATACCCAGTCTGCCCCCCCCAAACACAATGCCATGCAAAACAACCCAAGATATTTCAAATTATAGTGCTTATATTTAAAATGATTTGAAACACAACTACTGCTAACTAACTACAGCTGTGTCACCACTAAACCAACAGCATTTCATCATTGAAAACAGAAAACTCTCTGGGTCAGACCTTTAGCTTTATGCATGCTGCGTGTCTGTTGCAACTTCAACAACAACTGATGTTATTATTGATGCTTTACTTGACTAATAAAAGTCCTGTAACCGTACCTATACCAGTCCATTTTCTCTTGCCCTTCCAACATGTTCTCTTGTCCCCCCCCCCCCCCCAAATGGAACATGTTACATCCGCCCCTGGAGAATGAGGGTGAGAGTGTGTGCGTGCGCTGCAGTATATTTAGGAGGAGACTGACATTGTCATGTCATTCTCCTCATTGTGTGCAGTTAGGAGTTGTGTCTGTGGCTGTTGCTATTTTAAGGTATTAGGCTCCCATTCATGTTATCCCCACCTGTGTGCGTGTGTGTACGTGTGTGTGCGTGTGTGTACGTGTGTGTGTGTGTGTGTGTGTGTGTGTGTGTGTGTGTGTGTGTGTGTGTGGTGTGTGTGTGTGTGTGTGTGTGTGTGTGTGTGTGTGTGTGTGTGTGCGCGTGTGCAGTGGCGTTTTCAAGCATTTTGGAGCCCCAGGCAAGATTTTCCCTGGGGCTCCAGGGATTTTCCTGTGACGTCATACCTATGACAGGCACTGTATAAAATGGCGCCCCACAAGGGATAAAAATTATGAACGGGTCCATTGCGGGTCCATTTGGTTTCATTTTTACACTATCAAGAGTTAAAATATCCATCATCTTAATTAGCCCAAGTCTACACAACTAGAGAATGTAGAAGATTAATGGTCATTTTGGTCTGTATGTTTTGCCTGTTTTGTTTCCCAAATCCAACCTGGAATTGTGGACAAAAGCAACAATAAATCTGAATGAATGATGGGCCCTGGTATCAAAAAGGTTGAAAACCCCTGGGTTAAAGCATGTCTGGTGGTCGCCACCCCCCCATGGCGCCCAAGGCAACTGCCTAGTCTACCCAATGGCAACAACGCCCCTGTGTATGTGGGTGGGTGTGTGTGTGGGTGGGTGAGTGCGTCTGGCTGCAGCTGAGCTCACAGCCCTCGTATGTTCTCCGTCTGTACCCTTCAGCACAGCAGACAGGAGTCATCCATGTGAGTCAGACCCCAGGGAGGATTTTTGGTATTAATAGAAACATTCTAATAGGAAATATGGTGAGCAGCGGGAGGCGGGAGGCATGATGTTGGAACTCCTGTGGTTTTCATGAAGAAGAGCGTGACACTGCAGCGCATTCATTCTTTACTTTTAAGAGACAGATCAAGAATTATAAACACACAGAAACCAATAAACAAAAACAAGAGAGAGAGAAGAAAAAAAACGAATCAAACTTTGTTCAAAATCTCATTTAATTGTTTGTTTTTACGGCAGAGTGTGAAGTGTAAATTGGTTAAATTAACACCGGTTCTACCACACCTGATTAAACTTGCTGGAGTTTCTGCTTGTTAGTATTCATTTCTAACAAGCTGCGTGTCAGTCAGGAGGGAGTTACGCTTCGGTTTGCATCACTGCTTCTCAGCGTGGCGCCCTGGAGCCTGTTCCAGCTAGATGATTTATTAGTTAGCAACCAAATGGACCCTTGCAGATCGGTAACCTTGAGAGCGTAGGCTACATATAGAACCAAAATCCACTTGGTTCCATCTACAGTTTCAGAGTTTAATTTACAGTCAGTGTAGTAGATTGTTATCTGCTGAAATACCACCATATATCAGGTCAGGTGAGGGTCTGTGGGCTAATGCATCTCACACTTTGAATGGAAAAGGTTGAGAAGCTGGGATTAAGACAGTACTGTGTAGGTCCATTCAGTGTGTTGCTTAATTGTAGCCATTTTCTCCTCGTATAGCTGCACAATAAGTCTGTTTAAGTAATGTCTGTATTTCAGTTCTGCCCTGTACGTAGAACAGTATGTGAACAGGTTAATAGGTGTGCAGTACATTGTAGCATAAAGTATGTGGAGTGCTTTCACCAATTACTGTCTTCTCACGGTTCAGAGAACCATTTAGGATGTTTAGGACATATGCACATTTAGGAGGATAAAACGTCGACACAACAGCACGTGCACCAAGGCTGGCCCCCACTCGATCCTGATTGTCGAGGGCTCCTCTTCCTTCTTGATTGCATGAGGCTTCCATGCAAAGCCCAGGGCTTTTTTTTACCCCAGGGACTCACTGGGGACAGGGTCAGCATGCTCTATAGTAGGGAGGATTAACCAAAAAATAATAATCATAATAAATAAGTGATACTTTAAACAAGTGCTGAATATACTAAATATACCGGTGCCTTTACACCAGGACTGCCACACTTTTTTGACTTGAGAGCTACTTTCAAAATGAGTGGCTCAACAAGATCTACACATCAAATATGTGATTGTTCCATTACTGAAAGTCCATTTCAAGGCTCCATAGAAAGTTTGAGCTTTGAAATAGACAGTTTGTGATGTTTAGTTTCTTGCACCCAAAACTTTCACGTTTTGGGAAAGAGAACTGGCAAAACATTGGTCAAAATTCTCCATTTTCTAATTGTGTGGACGGTAAAATGAAACCAAATCGACCCGTAAGGGTCCATTTGGTTTCATTTTAACGCTCTCAAGAGTTACAGATCTATAAGGGTCCAAGTGCTGGGGGGAATGTCATGTGATCTACCTGCATGGTCTGTGTGATCTACTGGTAGATCACGATCTACCTTTTGGGCAGCCCTGCTTTACACTGTCTGATGAAGACCTAAAATGGTTGATATGTTGCACCAGTAATAAATCACATTTTTGTGGCTTTATAACAGTCTCTGTATGCTTTATCTTTGGATCAAAAGCATGCACATCCATCCAACACCAAACTTGGTGCAGCAAGTACCGTACCGTAGTATGCAAAAATAAGAAAAAAGGACGCTTGCACACTGAGGGCTTTGATGCTACTATGTATACCTGCCTTTATTGCACAGAGATATGATCTATTTTCATATGGTCTTACATGTCATTGCTGTATATTATCTCCATATTCCATCATCTCTGTGACAGAATCCCTCCATTTACAGGTGTATTTCATCTACGATGAAGAAGTGGAGGAAGAGGAGAAAGATGAGCCTCCCCCTGAGCCGGTGAAACTGGTCAACGACAAGCCTCACAAGTTCAAGGACCACTACTGCAAGAAGCCAAAGTTCTGCGACGTCTGCGCTCGCATGATAGTCCGTAAGTCCCTTTCTTTCTATATCTTTTTTATTTTAATACAAGGCCTGATTTATGCTTTGTCGTACGGCCTGAAATAACTCATCTGCAAGCTCCCGACACCTCTGTGCGACTGGGTATAAATTAAGCATTCTATATAGTATCTTTAAGAGTTTACGTGTTGTTTCATTTTTTAAATGTTGCTTCCATTTTGTCTGCAGTCAACAATAAGTTTGCGCTACGGTGTAAAAACTGCAAGACCAACATCCACCACCAGTGTCAGTCCTACGTGGAGTTCCAGAGATGTTTTGGCAAAATTGTGAGTCCCTCATCCCTCACTGCGAATAGTTATTGGACTCCTATACCCTGACTAATCTCTCTAACTAGCCTGTGTAACATTCTCTCCTCTCCTCTCCTCTCCTCTCCTCTCCTCTCCTCTCCTCTCCTCTCCTCTCCTCTCCTCTCCTCTCCTCTCCTCTCCTCTCCTCTCCTCTCCTCTCCTCTCCTCTCCTCCCCTCTCCTCCCCTCCCCTCCCCTCCCCTCCCCTCCCCTCTCCCCTCCCCTCCCCTCTCCTCTCCTCTCCTCTCCTCTCCTCTCCTCTCCTCTCCTCTCCTCTCCTCTCCTCTCCTCCCCTCTCATCCTCTCCTCTCCTCTCCTCTCCTCTCCTCTCCTCTCCTCTCCTCTCCTCTCCTCTCCTCTCCTCTCCTCTCCTCTCCTCTCCTCTCCTCCCCTCCCCTCCCCTCCCCTCCCCTCTCCTCTCCTCTCCTCTCCTCTCCTCTCCTCTCCTCTCCTCTCCTCCCCTCTCATCATCTCCTCTCCTCTCCTCTCCTCTCCTCTCCTCTCCTCTCCTCTCCTCTCCTCTCCTCTCCTCTCCTCTCCTCTCCTCTCCTCTCCTCTCCTCTCCTCTCCTCTCCTCTCCTCTCCTCTCCTCTCCTCTCCTCTCTCCTCTCCTCTCCTCTCCTCTCCTCTCCTCTCCTAGCCCCCAGGTTTCAGAAGGGCCTACAGCTCTCCTCTCTACAGCAGCCAACAGAATGCCACAGTGTCACAGCTGCTACCCTTCTGTGAGTCCAACATAATGGCTTCCATTTATAACTAGGGCTGTTGAATGATTTAAAAATTTGATCAGATTAATCTCGGCTTCAAAATGTATTTATTCATGATTATTGACCGTTTAAATTTATGTCCAAAATATGTCATCTTTTCTTTACAGAATTTGGACATTTAAATAGGAAAAGTTAAAAAAAAAAAAAAACACCCGCACACTGTCCTCAATTGCAGTGGAATTTATTAAGGGAGCAGCAACGTTTCGGCCTATGCGGCCATCATCAGGCTGTATCTTTTAGAAAAGATACAGCCTAAAGATACAGCCTAAAGATACAGCCTGATGATGGCCGCATAGGCCGAAACGTTGCTGCTCCCTTAATATATTCCACTGCAATTGAAGACAGTGTGCGGGTGTTTTTTTACTTTTGATGTTGGGATTTTTTACCCTCTCCTACGCACCTGTCGCAGTAGGTGTGCATAGGTCTTTTTCCTTTTGTTGACATTTAAATAGGAAAAATAATCTGAAAAAATATCTGTTTATTTTTTGAATTATTTATCAAAATAGGTGATCTACAAGCCCTCAGTGCTTGTAGATCCCTCAAGCTATACCTGTGCTGTTCCCATGCTCTTCAGTTTTTTCAGTGGGAAAATGCTCAGTGGGTTAATTCAGTGTGCACACATTATTTTCGATAGTCTTAATTATCACATCTGAGTTATATATTTTTAAAAAGGTGTCAGATGTATGTGTCAGTCTGTCAGTCAGTCAGTCACTTACACTCACACTCACTCACTCCTCCGTCTCAAAGATCTCTCAACATAATTTCAAGTAAACTAAAAGAAACTAAATTCTGCAGTATGGCAAAATGAGTTTCTGCGTTGGCAGACTCTGCATCATTGCTGACTCAGTTTTTGTTTGTTTATTTGAATGAGCTTTCACACCCATAGTTTCCTTGATCTCTTCGTCCCTGTTGTGTTGTGTCTGTAAGTAATACAGCAGTAAAACAGAAAATGACAAGTGAAAATCACGTGCCCCAAAAAAGAAAACCAAATGTGGTGTTTAATGCTGTCGTTGCATCTGTTTATAGTAACGTTATAAATCTCAGTTCCCAGAAGTTCTTGCATTAAAAGCGGGAAGGGCGATAAAGTGACAGTACCAGTTGATTTATACAACATAAATAGCCCTTAATTGTCAGAATCGTTTCCAAACCAATGGTTCTCAACATGGGGTCCAGGAACCCCTCAGGGGTCCCTCAGGGAGAGTTCTAGGGGACCCCCAGTTTGACATAAATGACATAAATGATATAAACCAAATTGGAGGTTCTTGGTATGCAATTCTGAGAGTGTACTGATCTATTTGGTAAACTATGTGTATTAAAAGGTTTCACCAGAAAAAAAAATCCATTCCAATATCAAACCTTAATCTAATCTTATCTAATGATCTAACCCAGCAAACATGGTAAGAACTGGGATAAATAAGTAACGTCTTGATTGTGTCCAGATCAAGCCAGTCCAAGACTATTCAAATGAAGTGATATTCTGGGACAAAATTAGCCTCGTATTGCCTTGATCTGGCCACAATCAAGACGTCACGTACAGTATTTGTCACGGGCCTGACTGTGTTTGCTGGGATCTACAGTATATCAAACCCTAAACTCCTTGAAATGCGCTAAACAAGCTTGTACATCTGCTATTTTCACTACTTTGGTGTGAAAAAGAAACCTGGAGTTGCAAGATTTCTGCCTGACAACAACAATATACATGTGTACATACTGTATGTACAGTATGTAGAGCAGGATTTACTCAAACTGGGTGCTGTGACAGTGTGACATGACACCCCAGGGGTTCTGTGGGACTTAGTTTAAACACTCCAAATCTGTTCTCCAAAAATAGCAGGTTTATAAGCTCACAACGCGTCCCCCCAGAATATGGATGGTTAAACGCTATGTATTTTAAGTTATTGTAAGTTATTGTATTGTAAGTTATTGTAAGTTATTTTCAAAATGGAAATGGATCAAGTATCAGGTTTTCTTCATGACATACAGTACCCTCAGGAAGAAAGATTACTTATTTATGTGCTGCAGTGGTTTTCAACCTTTTTCATAGGGTCCACTCTTTATTCTGCATTTTAGCCATGGACCACCACTTGATGACATTTTCATCCCAAAGACCCACAACTGGAGATATATATATTAGAGCAGGGGTTTTCAACAGGTGGTCCGGGGACCACCAGTGGTCCTTGAGAAGGTTCCAGGTGGTCCACAGGCTAAATGATGGAAAGCTGGTTAACCAGATAACTCTTGATAACTCTTGAAAATGAAACCAAATGGACCCTTGCGGGTCCATTTGGTTTCATTTTTACACCCTCAAGAGTTAAAATATTCATCATCTGAATTAGCACCACTTAATTAAGAAGTTTACACTGTTTTGTTGGCAAAATACAGCCTGGAATTGTGGACAAAGACAAAGGAATTCTTTAATTTTACGTCTTTGGTGTGAAAATGTAATCAAATGGTGGTCCGTGACTCAAATGCTGAATAAATGGTGGTCCCTGGTGTCAAAAAGGTTGAAAACCCCTGTATGTCCTCCTCCCTGTCCACAGCGCAGTCCAACCGCACAGACCCAGTGTTCGAGACGCTCCGCATCGGAGTCATCATGGCCAACAAGGAGCGCAAGAAAGGATCCGAAGACAAGAAGAATGTGAGTAGAAGGTTCGATCCCCACGGGAACTTCAGCCAACAGTCCATGATATTTACATTGGAATGAATGAGCCCAGCTCTTGTCCTAGGGTGGACAAGAGGGGGCATGGCTTACCTAAAGGTCTATTTCAGAACACTACAATTTTAGGGCCCATCCAGTGATGTAACAAAATGTGCACATGCAGACACTCAAACAGTCCAACAGTCCAACAGCACATGCACCAAGCCCACCCCCGCTCGATCCTGATTTGATGAAGGCCCCCTCTCATTCTGATTGAACAGAAGTCTTTTCTCCCAAAGCCCAAACTAGAAATAGGGGATTTTTCCCCCCAGGGGAAAACTACAGCAACTACAACAAAACCAGACCAGTTTTCTAAACTTCAATCATTAAATATCTTTGCAGCCACTATATTAAGTAAGGGATAACACAGACAAACTGGTAAGTTGTTTCCTAATAATCTATCTATCTATCTATCTATCTATCTATCTATCTATCTATCTATCTATCTATCTATCTATCTATCTATCTATCTATCTATCTATCTATCTATCTATCTATCTATCTATCTATCTATCTATCTATTATCCCTCTATTATCCCTCTATTATCCTTCTCCTCCTGTACATCTCATCGCCCATATAATGATTGTAAGCTCATGCCAACCTCCTGCACATACTAGTGTACACTAAGCAGTTGTTCTTCAATAGTGCTGAACACATGCTTTTAGTGAAATGGAACAGGGGAATGAATTGTGTTACAGGAGGAAGGTTAAGGAGACTTAAGTGATGGCTGGGGAGAAGGAAAAGTTTTACTGAATCCAACTACCGTTTTGTGCTCAATTTAGCCTGGGGACCTAAATGAGAAGTAATGCTCTCTGAATGGGTGAGTCGTGCTCATTAAAACACACTGCTGCTCACTACCGGATCCATCAGGCCGCAGGTCTGCTGCCCATGCTGACAGGCCACGGACTGAGAACTTAATATAACATATGATAAAAAAAAAATGTTATTGATATCCTCAGATGAATCAGAATGAAAGACACAGAAAGAGTCAAGGACCAAACCAAGATTAATGACAACTAAATACTGAACTAATAATGTACAACGTGATAGATCAGTGGTTTTCAACCTTTTTGATCCCAGGGCCCACTATTTATTCAGCATTTGAATTGTACGGACCACCATTTGATAAGATTTTAGCTCCACAGACCCCAAAACTAAAGATTTATTTTGCTTTTGTCCACAATACCAGGCTGGATTTGGGAAACAAAACAGTCCAACATACAGATAAAAATGACCATTAATATTCTACATTCTCTAGTTGTGTAGACTTGGGCTGATTCAGATAATGAATATTATAACTCTTGGGAGCGTAAAATGAAACCAAATGGACCCTTGCGGGTCCATTTGGTTTCATTTTACGCTCTCAAAGAGCCCGTTTAACTAGCTCTCCATCATTTAGCTGGGGATCACCTGGAACCCTCTCAAGGACCACTGGTGGTCCCTGACCACTGGTTGAAAACTGTAATCAACTCTATTGAGGATATAATGCTGCTTACAGTAGGAGTATGAATGCATTCATATCTCCAATTAATTAATAGTATTAGCCAGGACCATTCAACATAAAAACACAACCTGCAACAACGTCTAACTTGCTTGTTAACTGTGTTCTAGATGATGATGATGATGATGGATGAAGATGAGTCCCAGCCCAAACAGGAGGAGGGGAGTTGTGAAGGAGGTGAGTTTAAATCTAACTATAAATGCACCAAGTCTCTGTGTGTGCGTACAAACGTCTGTGATCCATGTAACTCGAGAACTATTCGCCCCACCGACCTCCAGTTCGACACACATGTTCCACAGCATCACAGGGAGTGCAGTGCCAAGTGTCGAGTCCATCGGATAGCCCGTTGTAGAGCTGGCAAGTTCTCTAGCCTGACATCTGCATAGACTTCATCATTATGTGGGCATACTACAAAGAACTTCACATGTGTCAGGATCTGGTGGTGTGGTGAGGACCCAAGTGCGGGACAGCAAGGCAGGCATAGTTCAAAACCCAAGACTGGAGAATTATTATAACTAAACAGGAAAATCAGATCATTGACCATTCAGTCACGTCATCCTAACATCGGCACTGCACTGAATACACTATTCAATGAAAACTCATAAGTGAGTGTGCTCCATTGCGGTATTTCCAATTGCACCAAATAACTTGGCAGGGCATGCATTTCCAACTTGCGTCATTGGATCAGATTTGTCTGTAAATTAATGCACATCTGTACAATCATCAAGAAACCACTAATGGTTATTTTCATTACAGTGACGTTAATATTAGAAACAGTCGATGCTTTGCACATTTCAACTTCCAACAGTTTGTTTTGCAGCAGGGCTTGAACCCACCCAGTAGCAGCTTTTTGTCTACGAAGTACAGAATACAGTACTTTACTCTTTACTTGTTGTGGTTTTGTGTTACCCTATAGCCAACCAAGAGCCAGAGAAGAAGGGAGACAAAACTGGTGCTGATGATAAGGTGAGAGAATCTGGCATATGATGTTGATCGCCATGGCAATCAACAATGAGATTACGGATGATAATGACAAGTGAAGATCATAATTCTGCACTTCCACATTCCAACCTGTTTGAGCAGTGCTAAGCGCTCACAATAAAGAGCTTCGTATGTAGGCTATTTCCATCTTGGAGAAGGCAATGTTTCCGAACACCCGACAACATCCAAGTTGCATCAATTGTGTGTCTTCGTTCAGAACAAGAAGCCCCAGCCAGGGAAGATCGGCGTGTTCAGTCAGACTCATTACTACCTGGCACTCTACCGCTTCAAGGCCATCGAGAAAGATGATCTGGACATACAGTAAGCAGTTTTGGTTTATGTGAAAATTAGCCAACCCGGAAGCTCACAGAAGCTTTGTGAGCTTGTTGATCGGCTACGGCTATCTATCAGGGCACAGTGAAGAATCATGAATTGTGCTTTTTTGCTTCCCTATACTTTCTCCTGCTTTTCTGTCTGGAATAAGTCTTTTTGAAAGAGAATTGTATATTCAGGGGAGGATTAGCCAACAGGCACATTGACCCAGGTCGAGGGCCCCCTGAGCTAGGCGGGGGCCCTAAGGTTGAGTGTCCGTGTGATCACTAAGAGGCTCAAGCTCAACCTGCCCCAAAAAAGGGAGGGTAACAGGTCCTTTTCACTGTTATTTACAAGGGGCCTATTCATTTTGTGTAAATAAAATAACCCTAAACCATTATAAAATAACCCTAAACAATTCCTTTGGCAATTTATTATTTTCAAGCAATCCCTTGCTGTAAATCTGCAGGTGAATATCACACCCCTATGTGTCATTACCCATAATTGATATGCATGTATGCAGACACTATGCGCCGCGTCCTCCGGTGTAGGTGGACGCGGTGCCGGCCCAGGGCCCATAATTTCTATATCCATCTATGTGTATATTAATCTCATTTAGTAACAGATGTTTTCAAATAATAACAAAATAGCAAAAAAATAAAAAACCTAAGTACAGTACTTGAGTGCACATACTTGCAATTATTTTCACCTCTTCACTCTTCTCATCTCTCTCTCTCTCTCTCTCTCTCTCTCTCTCTCTCTCTCTCTCTCTCTCTCTCTCTCTCTCTCTCTCTCTCTCTCTCTCTCTCTCTCTCTCTCTCTCTCTCTCTCTCTCTCTCTCTCTCTCTCTCTCTCTCTCTCTCTCTGTCATGTACAGTATATGCTCTCATTCTTTTTGTACTTGTTGTGCATGTGAGCTTGTGTGTCCTCTGTGTTAATGTTTCAGTGCTGGAGATCGTATCACAGTGATCGATGACTCCAATGAGGAATGGTGGAAGGTAAGCAAGCGCTTGTTTTGATTTATCATATGATCCAGCCAATGTGCCTCATTGCACTCATCCGTGGAAATAATATTATTGGGGGAGTTTCCTTTTATAAACAAAGGAAAAAGAAACAAAAAGGAAAAAGAAAATAAAATCAAGAGGAGAAGATAAGATTCTGCTCACTTGAAACGTCAATAGACAACATTCAGCCACATGGTGTCACACTTTTGTTGCATAAGGTTGGCTGTTTCCCCTTCATGTCTATAAGGCAGGAATTCTTCAAGAAAATAATTGTATTACTGGGCATTTGACATTTTGCTCATACTGTCTATAGCAGGGGTGCCCACAATTTTTGACTTGAGAGCAATAAGACAAAAATGCACTTGGGTTTACTTTGGACATAGAGGGGGAGAAATGGAAGTGGCAGGTGTCAAAACATATTTTTAGGAGAATGGTGTGTGATCTACCTACATCTACCTGTGATCTACTGGTAGAACGTTTTGCAACCTACCTTTTGGGCACCCCTGGTCTGCAGTACATCAGTGAAGCAGCTGATTATGAAATTGGAAGTAACCAGTGAAATGATTTAGACATAATTATTATTGTGTAATATTTGACAAAACATCAAAATAAAGCGGGGGTTTTCAAGCAGTGGTCTGGGGACCACCAGTGGTCCTTGAGAGGGTTCCAGGTGGTCCCCAGCTTAATGATGGAAAGTTGGTTGACCAAATGTAACTCCTTGAGAGCGTAAAAATGTTTACACCCTCAAGAGTTAAAATATTCATCATCTGAATTAGCACCACTTAAATGAGAAGTCTACACATGTAGAATGTAGAATAATGGCCATTTTGATCTATGTTTGAGAAATCCAGCTGGAATTGTGGATAGAACCAAAAGAAATATTTAGTTTTGAGCCTGTGGGGTGAAAATGTCATCAAATGGCATTCAAATTCTGAATAAATAGTGGGCCCTAGTATCAAAATGGTTGAAAACCACTGGAATAAAGTATGCAAAATGAAAAAATAAAGTTTAATAGTGAAATACAAAGTGTGTGTCACCTCATGTGTGTGTTCTACCAGGGTAAAATAGGGGAGAGAACAGGCTTCCTGCCTGCTAACTACATCATCAGAGTGCGCTCAGGAGAGCAGGTCTTCAAGGTGACGCGATCCTTCGTGGGAAACAGAGAAATGGGCCAAATCACACTAAAGAAAGACCAGGTAGGGTTAGACACACACACACACACACACACACGCACACACACACACACACACACACACACACACACACACACACGCACACGCACACGCACACACACACACACACACAGGCCACAATCTAAAGTGCTGTAATTTGCTGCTGCATAATGTATTGTCCTGCAGGTTAAGTGTCTATGGATTGTATTGCTATCTTAATTAAAGCTGCCCTTAATTAAAACCTGTTTTTTCTACCCCTCACACAGTGAGGGTAGATGTGACTTGTCCACTCGTTCTCGTCCATCATTAACACGCCTTAATAATTCAGAGAGATTGATCAAGTACAGTGTGTTAGCCTGAGAGACAAGCAACACGATCAATTTGACTGAATTAAATATGAGCCAATTATAATGCTGCAAATGTAGAGTTCACAGGTTTACATAGTGTGTGTAAATACTGTATATGTGGTCCCACGGTTATGCAGTAACCTTGTAACTGCTTATTACTACACACACACATATACACAAGCACCAGGCCCGGATGTAACATTTCCCAAGTGGGGGGGGGGGGGGGGGGGGGGGGGGGGGGCAGGCGAAAATGGTATGGGCGGCGGCTTCGTTGTACATGTCGTTTCGCACCACGGGCGGGGAAGTTGCACCCATACCATTTTCAGTTACGGGACTTTTATTGGACAAGTAAATCGTCGATAATAACATCAGTTGTTGAAGTTGCAACAGACACACAGCATGCATAAAGCTAAAGGTCTGACTCAGAGAGTTTTCTGTTTTGAATGATGAAATGGTGTCGGTTTAGTGGTGCCACAATTGTAGTTAGTTAGTAGTGTAGTGTTTCAAATCATTTTAATTATTCACACTTCAATTTGAAATATCTTTGAAATTTGGGTTGTTTTGCATGCCATCATGTTTGGTGGGGCAATCAGGGCATTTTCACTATGTGTGTCTGGGTCGGATCTAGGCATGGGCATGGGGGGGGGGGGGGGGGGGGGGGGGGGGGGGGGGGGGGCATGCCTAGATCCGACCCTGACACACACAGTAAAAGTCAACGTACCTAATGTGTTCCCGTTGCAGATCGTGGTGAAGAAGGGAGAAGAGGCCAACGGTTACCTGAAGGTCAGCACAGGACGGAAGTTGGGCTTCTTCCCCGCCGACCTTCTGCAGGAGATCTGACTTTTTGGACTTGTGGAGAAACGTGCATTTCAGCAGTGCATGCTGGGACGCCGGCCAAACCGCCGGGATGTGGTTGGTTCGTTCCACTCAAGCGCAGCACAAAAACATCAATCACTGATTAGAAACCCCTGATTAAAACATTGATTAAAACAAATCACCCCTCTGGGTCTGAGGAGGATAAGAGGCCATGAACCAATCCTTGTGGGGCCCCTTCCCTTCACCGCTATGAGGATTCAGTGATGGTAGAATAGGACTACAGTAAGTACAACTGTATGTATTATAATTGGAACCAAGAGGCTATATTTTCTCTCTTCAATGTCCATTATGTGGAAACGACTTGAAACTATAAGGCCTGGAAATCTAGTTGTCTAGTTAATAATTAATTACAGCATAATGTAATAGAAGTTATTTTCTTCTGGACACTTTTTTAAGTGGTGGAATTATCACTATATTATGTACCCTATTGGCCTGAATATAGATAAGACTACATTTTTTCCCAATGGAAATATCCTAAGAAATGGGGTTGTATTATACTGTTTGACTTTCAATATTCCTTTTCCACAAATGCTTGCTTTTAGATTTTGCTATTTTGTTGCCTACACCGGCCCTCAACCATTACTGTGCAATATGTTTGTTAAAGGAACTACAAAGGTAAACATTTAATTATTTTTTGTACAATTTTTCAATATCTTTGTATTGTGAGATTTTACTGTTTGAGTAACATGCCTTGCTCTTTCAATATGCTGTTTAATGGACAGTTAGCTTTTCATAAAGTTCTTCTTTTTTTAAGGTCCAGCACAAAATGTGTGATCTTTTATTTCATCTCTTTGGTCCTCACTTTGGAGTTCATAAGACAAAGAATGATTTTAATATACTCTCACGGCTCTCTTCTGAATGGCAAATTCCGACAGACTGTAACAGCTCATCTCTTTATTATACTGTAGAACGTAGATAATAAGTTTAAAGTGGATACAGGGGTAAATCTGAATGGAGATAACGCTAGCTACCTGACAGCTAAGACATTGCTGTCAGTAAGAAGCCTTGAACCTTAAAACGTTTTTAAAAAGCCAATCCAAAAGTATACAATGCATCATGAGCTTGTAGGTCGGCTATGTCTCTGTGCGACACCCTTGTAATGAAATGGTAGGCAGGGCATTAAAGGGGAATTACACCCATTTTCAAAATTTTCCTGAGAGGATACAAATGTGAACCAAATGGACCTAGCGGGTCCATTTGGTTCCATTTGTACCCTCTCAGGAAAAAGGGGTCTGAAAGAAAAATCATTAACATGGTGAAATACATCCATGAAATACCTCCATTTTTAGGAAATGCAGAATTGGGGGAACTTTTTTTTTTATCATGTCCACACAACATATCTAAGGTAATAATTAATATCTAATATAATCTAATATTAATGACATATTAAAATGTTGAAAATGGGTGGAGTTCCGATTAATCTCTGAAAAAGTACCACACAAGATACAAGCTTTCTGCCTATATAAGAGGATTCCCTGACACCCAGATCAGAAATGCACCACACCCAAGGACCCACACGATGTCCTGTCTAAAGTTATACTCTCATAATGAGAGAGCCAGCGAAATCCAAAAGCGACCTCGCCCGCGGGCGCCCGGTTTCAAAAGCGGGCGCCCGTTTTCACAAACTAGGCTATGCCTAAACCTACTCTAACCCTAAACTTAACCTCAGTAAACCTATGCCTAAACCTAACCTAACCCTAACCATAACCTTTTGAAAAGGGCGCCCGTTTGTGAAAACGGGCGCCCGCTTTTGAAAACGGGCGCCCGTTTTTGTGAAAGCGGGCGCCCGCTTTTGAAACCGGGCGCCCGCGGGCGAGGTCGCTTTTGGATTTCGCCCCTGCTGCATAATGAACTTGATTATGTTACTCTAGAGTAGAGGGACGTGCAATCATTCCACAGGTCTGGATCATGATGCCTTATTGGGACACTGTTGTTGCCCCACTGTTCCATCAGCTGTTGTATGGCACTGGTTCTCAATGTGGGGGGGATTTCAGGGGCTTCCCAGTAGAATAAACACAGAAACACAGAAGTTCAGCCTTCACACCCAATGAGAGAGAGTGATAGAGAGTGTGTGAAAGAGGAGACTGACAGAGAGAGAGAGAAAGTGAATATGAAA
>CM076971.1:3525786-3670786 GCA_039105355.1 Benthosema pterotum | reverse complement strand
GTAGTCTGTGCCTGTTTGAACTGGGGCTAAACTAGTGTTTTTTCAATCTTCTTGATATCAGGGTCACGGACGGACTACCATTTGACAACATTTTCACTCCACAGACCCAAACAGGGACGGATTGGCCATCTGGAGTAGGCCTACAGGGAGTTTTCCCGGTGGCCTGCGCCACCTAGACAGCAGGGGCGAAATCCAAAAGCGACCTCGCCCGCGGGCGCCCGTTTTCAAAAGCGGGCGCCCGCTTTCACAAAAACGGGCGCCCGGTTTCACAAAAACGGGCGCCCGTTTTCAAAAGCGGGCGCCCGTTTTCACAAACGGGCGCCCTTTTCAAAAGGTTATGGTTAGGGTTAGGTTAGGTTTAGGCATAGGTTTACTGAGGTTAAGTTTAGGGTTAGAGTTAGGTTTAGGCATAGCCTAGTTTGTGAAAACGGGCGCCCGCTTTTGAAAACGGGCGCCCGCTTTTGAAAACGGGCGCCCGTTTTTGTGAAACGGGCGCCCGTTTTTGTGAAACCGGGCGCCCGTTTTTGTGAAACCGGGCGCCCGTTTTTGTGAAAACGGGCGCCCGGTTTTGAAAACGGGCGCCCGCGGGCGAGGGCTTAAATGGATTTCGCTGGCTCTCCACCTAGACCTATAGTGGCCTGGACAAGATCCAAAATGCACTAGTGGCACTTCCAAAATGCACTAGAATGTGCTAGATGCTCGCCTGGAACATACAGATGAAAATGACCATTAATCTTCTACATTCTCTAGTTGTGTAGACTAAGTTGGGCTAATTCACACATTCACATTCGCAAGGGTCCATTTGGTTTCATTTTTACGCTCTCAAAGAGTTACATCTGGTTAACCAGCTGCCTTTCCCCCCAGGGTGGCCTGGCAAAGGCAAAATTGTCTTTTGGTTTTGTCCACAATTCCAGCCTGGATTTTCGCAAACAAAACAGGCAAACATCAATTCTAGCAGTAGCCTAAATCAGCAAATCAAAATGACCATTCTTCTACATTCTCATGTAGACTTCTTAATTGAGTGGTGCTAATTTAGATGATACATATTTTAACTCTTGAGAGCGTAAAAATGAAAGCAAGTGGACCCTTGCGGATCCATTTGGTTTCATTTTTTACGCTCTCAAGAGGGCGTAAAAATGCGCTTCATTTTTACGCTCTCAAGAGTTCCATCTGGTTAACTGATTTTTCATAGAGTTACTGGTTAACTAGCCTCGACACCCAGGCTTTCATTTTCATTCGCGTTGTGCGAAAACGGAAAGCCTGGACTAACGCACGTTGGAAAGTGGCCTTGAGGGGGGAGTGAACCTTCCGGGGTGGGCGTCGCTCTAAATGATGTGACGTAGAACAGCAGTGGACGGGAGGGGGAGGGGCCGGAGATGACGACACGTTAGTGAGATCAAATCAGAGCGCAGCACTTCCGCCGTGTGGATCCCACGACACCCCCGCCCCCCAAGGCCAAAATCATTGAGGGCTAGACCAGGCTACTGGTTAACCAACTCCACCTGGAACCCTCTCGAGGACCACTGGTTGAAAACCACGGGGCTAAAGTGTTAAAAGGATCCCTTGCTAATAAGACAAATATGCCTTAAAACACTATACATTATACTTTCTACCTTCTATACCTTCTATAACTAAAACATGCAGATAAAAACATCTTCAATACTTTATTTCTTCATAAATAGAGAATCTTTCACTCAATAGGAGGTGCTCTAGTCGCAGGATGATGTGTCACACCAGCACTGTTCATCCATATATTCCATAGAGCTAGACCACACATGACATCATCATCCTGCGCCAAGAGCAGTTCCTGTTGAGTGAAATATTCTCTATTTATGAAAGATATAAGATGCCATTGGTTTATTTGTTTATTTTAGTTATAGGCAGTGTTGTAGTGGTACTTTTAGAAGTGGGGGACGCCTCTGAAAGGGGAATTCCCCCCATTTTATTTTTTTTGTGTACAAATGTGAGTGTATTTTTTTGTGTACAAATGTGAGTGTACAAATGTGAACCAAATAGCGGGTCCATTTGGTTCCATTTGTACACTCTCAGAAAAAAGGAAACTCATTAACATGGTGAGATCAAGATGTATTTCACCATGCTAATGATTTTTTTCAGACCCAAAAATATTTTAGATGTGAGAAGTGGGGGGGGCCGTGTCCCCCCGCGTCCCCCCTCCACTACACCCCTAGTTATAGGGAAAGTATAATGTTTTAAGCGATGTTTATCTTATTAGTCAGGGATCCTTTTAAACCAATGGAAACCAGCATACAGTAGTCGTCAAAAGTCCATAGTTGCTAGCTTTCGTTGTTTGTGTCACTTCTCTTTAATCCACCGTTAAAGCTATGCTAGGTAACTTTTTCATTGAAAACAATTTTTAAATGTATCTATATTATGGCTGGCATATTTGTCACAAACCCCCTCCCTGAATTTCAGCATGCAAAGCCTGTTCTAAATGTTTTCTAAGAAAAAGGTGGGGATGGGGGGGTATATCTAATTTTTTAAAAGGAAATGACTCATGGGTGAAACCATTCGTGTGTGTGTGTGTGTGTGTGTGTGTGTGTGCGTGTGCGTGTGCGTGCGTGTGCGTGCGTGCGTGCGTATATACAGTATATATATGAGGGAGAGAGAGACACCTTGTGTACGGGAACTCTTCTACTGTTACCAGGCTACCATAATAATGTTGGAATTCCCCGATCTCAGATCTCTGCTGGTGGCACTCTGTTCCCATCCTGTCCCAATGAATGGACGAATGGTGGAGAACAAACATCTGACGGACCGCCAGCGCCTCATCGCGTGGTTCAGGCTCCTGCAGTCAAGATGGGGCCACACATACGGTAAGCTATTATATTCAGGATGCTAAACGTGTTTTGGTTTATCTCAAAGAGCGTGCTGCCGGAGGCAAAGCTTGGCGTCACCCACTGGCTGCACCTGGCCTTTGAGGAGGCGATCGTTCGCATGACATCTCTCCAGGATCCTGGAGCGCAAATCTGAGACCATGTTGGCCACAGCCGTCCTTCTGAGGTTCCGGATATAGGTGGCGCGTTTGATTCCCGAGGCCCTTGGACTTATTGAAGTTGACCCAGAGTGATTTGGCTGTCCGTGCGGCCATGGGACTGATGGTGGGCTACTCTGTGGCTATAGTGGTGTCCACCATGGCTGTTTTGTGTACATGGAGGATGCCCGGAGGCGTGAAAGTGGTCATCAACTGGCTCCTGACTCCAGTCAGGACTGACTCCAGCCGAACGCAGCAGTATCAGCAAGTGACAGTCCATGATGATGTTGTGATGCAGGGCACCGACTAAGTAGATGACGACCCACCAGAATTGTCTGGGAAAAGCTCTGCTCTCAGGTGGAAATGTTACCCAAGAAACCCGACTATGGATAAGCGGTTGAAGCATGTCTGGATGTAACATTTCCCAATGGGCGGGCGAAAATGGCATGATAATGGCATACCACTTTCATTTAAATTCTTTAGTTCTTTGACCCCCATGATTCATATCTTGTACAGGACTTATATTAGGCAAGTGAAGCATCAGTAATATCGTCAGTTGTTGGTTGAAGTTGCAACAGGCAAGCGGCATGCAAAAGCTAAAGGTCTGACTCAAGAGAGTCTTCTGTTTTCAATAATGAAATGGTTTTGGTTTAGTGGTGCCACAATTGTAGTTTCTTAGTAGCAATGGTAGTGTTTCACATCATTTTACATATACTATAAGCCCCTCACATGTTCTTCATTCAGAATATGAGTTAATGAGATCAGGTAGAAGGTATAGGACACCACAGTGCAAACACAACAGCAGGTATAAACATTCATTTGTACCTCTCTCTATACAACTGTTTAAATAGATAGTCATTTTCTTATAAAGGGGTAAGCACTTAGGGTGTGTATGTTATTTGCTCCTGTGTTGTGTTGTCTTTTGGTTTTGTTTTTTGTCTAGTGTCCTATGTATGCAGCTGTGGTCCTGTCTCTAAGACAAGTTTCTCCTTCGGGAGACAATCTCCCTGGAATTGTGGACAAAAGCAAAAGAAATATTTAGTTTTGGCCAGGTCCATGGGGCTAAATGTCCTCAAATGGTGGTCTGTGACTCAAATGCCGAATAAATAATGTGCCCTGGGATAAAAAAAAAGTTGAAAACCACTGTCCTACAGCTTTGAGCTTGGCCAGAACCACTTGTAAGCGGGGGCATTGAACATTTTTTTGCATCTGGTATGATCGTTATCATACAGGACCAAGCAGTAAGGGTTGGTCCTTTTTTTCAGTGTGACATGGAGTTTTATATTCTGTCCAATAATGAATTAAACCACTAATGACACAGCGGTGTCTCCAGGCACCATGCCAGCCAAGACTCCAGGCACCATGTCTGGCTGTTCCAGAGTTCACAGGTCCAGAAATGACAGCTCCAGGGACACAGTCTGGCATGGTGAGTTCAAGTAATCAATGCCTTTTTATAATTTTGAAGTAGTGTTGGTGCAATTTGTTACAATGTCAGACTTTTTTTCCCCCTAATGCATGGTAATCTGTCTTAAAGTCACTGAGTGACTAAGAAAACTAACACATAATTTGCACCCCTTCTCTCATCTGCCCTTTCTTTCATGTTCTCTCTGTACTTGTCTCATCCTTTATCAGGACACAAACTGCACTTCAAAACAGCAGTTTTTTCTATCGTTGTAGGGTAATATCTATTAATGTTAGAGAACATTTTGTCTTAACAAGTGTTGTTCCTTTTAGGTATACTTGGGAGTCCAGAAGAACCAATATTACCAGACATCCGGAACGACTTACTTGTGCAGAATAGACCTTTCAGTAAGCCCCTCCCCAAACTGATATGGTCCAATCACAGCTAAGGAATAACATGTGATACACAAACCTCTCCACCATTAGCATTCCTATATGAGTAAACATTTTTTTTTT
Organism: Benthosema pterotum; assembly: GCA_039105355.1. Lineage (NCBI taxonomy): Eukaryota > Metazoa > Chordata > Actinopteri > Myctophiformes > Myctophidae > Benthosema > Benthosema pterotum. The sequence continues at coordinate 3,665,877 of CM076971.1, read as the reverse complement.
TATATATCACACTCACATTTTTTCCACTGCCTCTAGTCATGCCTTGTTGATGGATTTGGAAGAGATTTTATACACCTGGTTCCAAAAATGATCCAGTATTTAATGTGTAATGTCCATGGTATTTACATTGGAATGAATGAGCCCGGGCTAGAAAGTGTCTTAGGCGGAACCTAAGACACCACTTAAGGCCTTAGGTGGAACCTGGAGGGTGGGGCTTACTGAAAGGCCTATTGTGAGATTTCACCAGTCACTCGGAGAGGACGGACCATCTGGAGAAGTGTGAGAGGGAGGAACAACCCCTTGGTGATGAACAACTCTTCAATATGCTAACCTTCTTAAAATAATCGCCTAAATCATTTTTTCCAGGTTTTTCAGGAAACACAAAAAACTCTCCCAAAAAACTTTTGGGGGAGTTTTTTGTGTTTCCTGAAAAACCTGGAAAAAATGACTTAGGCGATTATTTTAAGAAGGTGACGATATGCTAGTACTGGTACAGTAGGTAGCCGTTACAAGAGACTGGAAGAAATTAACAGCTTTATAAGGCAGTATAATATGCACTCGAACACTATGTTTATGGACTTCTGTGAACTGTTGACATTCACATGGACTTGTGAGGAAGCACACAAAGGACTACGTCCACAAAGTTCTGGACAGGTGTGTTTCAGGTGTGAGCTAAAGAGGCGCCACTTCTAGTACAGGCCAAAGTTTAAGGTTTATGACATGTTCAGGGGTTGACACTAAGGTCTCCGAGAAGTCAGGTTCTACTTGCCCTCAGGTCATGGTCACTTGTCCCCCAAAAATATATTGTAAATTTTGCATTTAAGTTTACTTCCTACTTGGGTGCTTTAAACCAGGGGTTTTCAACAGGCGGTCCGGGGACCACCAGTGGTCCCTGAGAGGGTTCCAGGTGATCCCCAGCTAAGTTGGTTAACCAGATGTAACTCTTGAGAACGTAAAAATGAAACCAAATGGACCCTTGCGGGTCCATTTGGTTTCATTTTTACACTCTCAAGAGTTAAAATTCATCATCTTAATTAGCCCATAGTGGTCACAGACCCAGTGGTCCCTGACCCCAGCAAAACGATAGTTTGGAACCAAATGAACCTAGGAGAGAGATAGGTAGAGATAGCTAGAAAGCAGTGAAAGACACAGAGGCAGAGTGCAATGACTGCCTTCAAGACAAATTTATCTTGTGTTGTGTTATAGTGCACTAAGTTGCACACTTGCCCGATCGGGCAACCAGGTAGCAGTCTTCACTTGCCCCACCATTTTTTTTTTACTTGCCCCGGGCAAGCGGGCAAGTGTTAGTGTCAAGCCCTGCATGTTTACAAAAAAATCCTCATCCTTAATGGATGTAATTTTGTTTTTCTTCAGTAGTAGTGCTTGATTCAGCCTGATGCGGACGGGCGAGATGAGGGCTTTTCTGGAGGCTGCACTGTTTCAAGCCAAAAGGTAAGCCCATAATTCATGTAGGAGCAGGGGGAAAAAAAACGATGTAGCACTCCCTAAGCTGTTCATTTTCATTTACTTCCCTGTTAACATAAAAAAAATGCTGCCAGCTGTCTACCTGTAGTCGGAGATAACATTTTAAATATTGTGCTGGTTAGGTGTGGAAGGCACTATTACATTACTACTAGTAGTGAATACAATGCATGGTGCCTTTTCACATGCAATTCCTTATTTTACTATGCAGAAGCAGTTCCTGGAGGCACACCCAGAGGCCACAGAGGAGGAGATGAAGCAGCATGCTGGGGACAAGGAGCAGGCACTGAGGACTGAACGTTTTCTCAAACCTGTAATTCAGTGCTTCTCAAACTATTTCATGTCAAGGACCCCCCAAAAATGATGTCATTGGCCACTGATCCCCCTTCTGAAAATACTATTGTCCTAGAAATAAACATGTTGAGTTTATTAGTTTATTAGCAGAAAAGCTAGGCTCAGTAGTAACAAATTAATTTATAGAGAATCCTCTGTTGTGAATTTGTGCAAATGAATGACATCCAAAGACGGATGTCTACTCTAAGGGGAAAAAAAACATTTGACAAAACGGCCTGTATTTTCACATTTCACTGTTTCCAGGGCGCATTCAGAGATAAATGCATGTAAAGTTATACCATTTATCAATTATAGTTTTAAAGTGTGTGAGGTGCTTTGTAGTGCAATCACCACTCATAATGTGGTGTGCAGTGAGTTAATGAACTTGTTAATAAAACAAAGCCTTGAAACGACTTTTGGAGTGGTAAGCGGACAACAGAATAATCAATTACTCCAAGTTAAGGAGTTTAAAAAACATTTTAAACTCCTTAACTTATCTGTGAATTAAAAACATTCACTGAAAGGGCACCGTTGTGACTTTCTGGGGGCAGATTCACCCAAGAGTGAGTGGGACAGGGTTTTGTAGCGACAATAAGGAAGTGGGGATATGTTGTGCTTGTGTTGTGACTTGTGAGTACGACTGTGTGTGTGAAATAAACGGGACGTGTCGTTGTGCACGCTCAAAGAGAAATGGCAATTCATCATTTCTTGCTATTCCTATGTCTGTCTTTATAATGGTTTTAAACAATAATGGTCAGGCCGTGCCTCACCCTGAAATATGTGTTTCAAAGAAAGGCCTGACCTAGACTAGGCAGTAGCTACTAATGCAAGGTCTTACACTCAATACGCTCTAGGCTATTAATAGGCTGAAGGAGGCTACATGTATCAGTATTAAAAGCTAAATTCTTGAGGTATAGTTTAAAGTTGACTCAACCAATAAAGCAACTTGGGTGGTTGCTTGGAGACATTAAAAAGCTTTTCATGTGATCTACACTGTTATACAGCATGTGGATGTTTTAATTGATGATTAATTAATTCAACGTTGAATTTTGGTTGAATCAATGCAAAATGCATTGATTCAACGTTGAATTTTGGTTGAATCAATGCATGTTGCTATCTGGGTCACAAAGGCTTGAGTGATTCCACTGGCTTTGGTAAGAGTTTTCAGAGAATCCTGACCAGCACTGTAGTTAAGCGGTTTTCAACCTTTTTGACTCCAGGGACCACCACTTATTCAGCATTAGAGCCACGGACCACCATTTTATTACATTGTTACACCAAAGACCTAAAATCAAATAATTCTTTTGTCTTTCCCCCCCCACAATTCCAGGCTGGATATTGCAAACAGAACAATGTAGACTTCTTGTTTAAGTGGTGCAAATTCACATGATGAAACCAAATGGACCCTTGCGGGTCCATTTGGTTTCATTTTCACACTCTCAAGAGTTACATCTGGTTAGACAACTTTCCATCATTTAGCCTGGGGACCACCTGGAACCCTCTCAAGGACCACTGGTGGTCTCCGGACCACCTGTTGAAAACCCCTGCTGTAGTTGATGATCAGATCATATCACTGAAAAAACAAGGCCAGGGGAATGTACAAAAAATGAGGGTTGTATTAGTAATTCTCTTTTTGTACTTTCTGTTTGTTTTTCACTTTCTCAGGGCCCCTTTACTGGATCAATACACACCAACTTAAGGATGATGCGGGTGATGATGGAGGGATGAAGTCATTGTCTGTGAGTATCTATAATTATTACTATAATTACTAGACAATGTATAACATGGCTGCCCTACATTGTATCTATTCTCTTTAAGACATTTTGCTTATCCAAAAAACCTGTCTGGCCCAATGTGTGAACAATTTATATAGATGTTTGTAGTGTGTTGCTCTACACCAGGGGTTTTCAACCTTTTTGATGCCAGGGCCCACCATTTATTCAGAATTTGAGCCACGGACCACCACTTGAGGACCTTTTAGCCCCACAGACCCCAAAACTAAAGATTTCTTTTGCTTTTGTCCATCTTCTTGTTGTGTAGACTTGGGGCCCGATTTTCGCTCCCGGCCTTATCCCTAACGTTACCCGATCCCCGCAGCGAATTCCCTTATTGCTATTTTGGTCACCTTTTCTCTTCCCTTAGCCACTAATCTTTATGCCGACACCGTTATTTGTGGCTGGAGGTGTGGTCATGGGCGTGTTTGTTGCGCAGTCCCTTAAATTGCTAATTTCGTCAAATAGATTAGGGAACTAGATAAGGCCACCTTAGACCACCCGTTAACCGATATGTGAAGGCAGAGCCACGTGCGCGCGGTGCGGCGTCTGTGCGCCTTTGGAGATGTCCACGACTCCACGTGGAAAGGCGCCAGTTCAATTCATCTCCTTATTTATGGATTGTCCTATAAACAGCTGTAGATTGCCTGCTGTCGGTCACTTCCTTGTGTTTAGGTAATGTACAGTATATAATATAATTAAATACATTCATTAACTTGTGACGCAATGCTGTAAATTGCAAAAAAGTCGGCAATTTCGCGGCTAAAAAGACGTTTTTTTGATCATTCATTTCTCGGTCAATTCTGGACCATTTTTTACATTTCAAAATGCAGCATGATGGGAAAAAGCTCCTCTCTCAGATGCTGTATAGAATATGTGGGTATGTCTTCTCTACGATGCGGGATCGGGCAAACTATAACTGTCGGGGATTAGGCGGACCGTTTCCTCCTAATCCCCGACAGTTGCAGTTTGCTCGGTCCCGCATCGTAGAGAAGACCTACCCACATATTCTATACAGCCTCTGAAAGAGGAGCTTTTTCCCATCATGCTGCATTTTGAAATGTAAAAAATGGTCCAGAATTGACCGAGAAATGAATGATCAAAAAAACGTCTTTTTAGCCGCGAAATTGCCGACTTTTTTTGAAATTTACTTTATAACATTTCGCAGACTTGGGATAAATGCACGCCACATACAGCAAAAAAAAACATGGAACATGTTTTTTCAACATAACATGTTGAATGGTAAGAAATGATTGAGAATTGACCGAGCTATAATTGTTTCAAAATGAGAGCATAATCTTTGAGAATAGGCTACTCATGCATGTGTGTGTCCTAAGCCCGCAGCCAGGCTGCGTGCTTCGGAGGGTCAGACATAGCAGTAGGGATAAGGGAACTAGATAAGGGATGAATTAAAGGGAATGGCAAGACCAACACGGATTGGATGAAAGCTAAAAACGCCCAAACCACACCTATGCATAATTTAACGGGTAAAGGAGGTATTTAAGGGAGATGGCATGGTACGAAATTAGCGACCTTTAGTGGGGGAACGCCTCTTCTCCAATGCTATGTGCGTTAATTTCGCATAAGGGCTAATGTAACCAAAATCGGGCCCTTGGGCTAATTCAGATGATGAATATTTTAACTCTTGAGAGTGTAAAAATGAAACCAAATGGACCCGCAAGGGTCCATTTGGTTTCATTTTTACGTTCTCAAGAGTTACATCTGGTTAACCAACTTAGCTAGGGACCACCTGGGACCCTCTCAAGGACCACTGGTGGTCCCCGGACCACCTGTTGAAAACCCCTGCTCTACACCTTTAATGCAATTAACTAAGTGCACACTGACACAACCCACTGATTATATGTTCTCATTGAAAAGAAACAAAAATCAGTAGAACACGGTTTTTATGGAGAGACACATACTGTAGCTGTGTGTCTAGCTGTGTGTCTCTGTAACCAGAGCCATAGAGTATAGCTTGAGGGATCTACAAGCGTTGGGGGCTTGTTGTAGATCACATATTTTGATATTTATTTTTTTGAAAAATAAATAGATCTTCTTTCCGCAGATACTTAAAGGGGTACTTCACCCAAAAAAAAACTTTTGGTCATTTTATGGTCTACTCAGCCTCATGTGAACACACCAGACAGTTTATAAGTTACTCCTTTCAGTATTTAGATATTTGATGTTCATTAGTCTGCCATTAGTCTGCCAGACCCAAACCCATTATAACTTAAAACTCCATTTTAACCATGACAGATTATTCGAAAACAACCCATCTTTTTTCTGGTGACTTATATTGTCCTCCTAATACGTGAGAGGGCTGTGGAATTGCATCTACAGTTTTCATTTATTTTTAAAATATTGTTTTGTAAAATGTAGCCCCCTCCATATTTGGGAATGCCCACCCAAATGAATAAAACAATATTTTAAAAATAAATAAAAACTGTAAATGAAATTCCACAGCCCTCTCACGTATTAGGAGGACAATATCAGTCACCAGAAAAAAGATGGGTTGTTTTCGAATAATCTGTCATGGTTAAAATGGAGTTTTAAGTTATAATGGGTTTGGGTCTGGCAGACTAATGGCAGACTAATGAACATCAAATATCTAAATACTGAAAGGAGTAACTTATAAACTGTCTGGTGTGTTCACATGAGGCTGAGTAGACCATAAAATGACCAAAAGTTTTTTTTTGGGTGAAGTACCCCTTTAATCTTTTTAAATGTTGAACTCATATCTTGGACATAGTGCAAATGGTGATTAATTATGATTAAACTCATTTTGAAGCTGTGATTAATACATCAGATTAATTACAACAGCCCATATCTATACTGCATATACAGTATGTATGTACAGTATGGGTGAGATTTTCGTTACATGCTAAACCCCTTATGCCATATCCCTTATTTCATTTTCACTATTTTGAAAAACTTTTTTGGACTATTTCAACATGTCAATCTATTAACACGTTGTGAGCTAGTAGACTGGCCATTTGAACTACTGAGAAATGTTTTTTTTTAATAGTTTAAAAAGGCAAAGAAGTTAAGGGATAAGGGGTATAGCGGTAACGAAAATGGAGCCCTACTTGAGAACATGTTACTTCTACACATTGACAATAACTGCTATTAGCACCCACTGTTTGCACAGACACTCGTTGCCATTGGCGCATGCGGTTGCCAAGTCTCACAATATGGCTGCGTCTAACAGCACCCTAACAACACCCTCAAAATGACACATCCTTTTTAGGGGCGCGTGTTCTGGACTCATTGACCCGTCATATTCACAATTACATTTAGTGTCCAGTCGCAGAGAAAATCCATCTTCCTTCCACCAGGCGTCGAGAATTGTAGCAAATGTGTGAACGGCGAGGGGAGGGGTAGGGGGGGAATGAAAATAATAACATAAAACTATATTAGAGTTCCTCTTTGCCTGGCAGAGCAGGTATTGATTTTTTTGTTTCAGAAAGTATCTTCCATGGACCAATGCTAATGCTGCCTCTTCTCCTCCAAACTCAGAGCAACAAAACACTCTGGGCCTTTTTTACATATGGTTTGGGATGGAAATTTGCTTTTTTCTTTTAGAAATTACGTTTTTGTTCATGCTCTTGAGTCGGAGAGGGTGTGTGTGTGTGTGTGTGTGTGTGTGTGTGTGCGTGCACATGTGCGTGTGTGTGTGTGCGTGTGCCCGTGTGGTATATATATGCCTGGTAGTTTTCCTTGGTGTGTGACAAAGCATCTGGAGCGTTAGATTAAAGCCCCAAACACTGATTCCTCTAATAATTGCAGCAGAACAACTCTCCTTGCCATTCTTCACTGCTGTGCCAAAATTCAATTATCATCTAATCTGATTGGTGCGATTATTAATCTCCATTAACTCATGCATTCACAACGATTTGGTAATAACATGAGTCATAACATGACACTGTACACCCCCCACCCCCCTACACACACACACAAGTGAAAAAGTAGACCTGAAATGGCACAGACCCATGTTTAGGAGTCTGTGTTTGAGCAGATTGATTGATGGACGGTGACCAGAGAAGAAAGGACAAATACATAGGAGTACAAAGAAGGGAGGGAACAAGAAAGGACGCTAGTAAGGAAAGGTGGAGGTACAAAACAAAGATGGAATGAAGGAAGGAAGGGAACAAGGAAGCAAGGAAGGAAAGAAGGAAGGAGCCATCATCCAGCCTGGCGTGATGAAACAGCTCAGGTGTTTATGCGCAGGCTGCCAATTGGATACTGAGGGGAGCATAGCGGCAAGGCATTGGCAGTCTTCTTCTGCGTGTGTGTGTGTGTTTGTGTGTGCGCGCGCGCATGTGCATCCGCACATCTGTCTATCCATCTGCGTGGAGAGAGAGAGGGAGAGAGAGAGAGTGAGAGAGAGAGAGGGAAAGCAGATACGCGACCATTTTTGTGCTTGTGCAAGAATAAATTATAGATGTTGATGACACTCATGCAGGGAGAAAGACAAGTTTACGGAGTAAGTCCTGAGGCCCAAAGTGAAAGGAAAAGGGAGAGATTGAGCGTAGATGGAGTGAGACGAGAGAGAGAGAGAGAGAGAGAGAGAGAGAGAGAGAGAGAGAGAGAGAGAGAGAGAGAGAGAGAGAGAGAGAGAGAGAGAGCTTGAACATAGGTGGAGTGAGACGATAGAGAGAGAGAGAGCTGGAGAGAAGACTGCAGGGTTGGAACCAATTAGACCAGGAGAAGCTCTCTCCACCTGCACTGAGAGGCCCCCTGGGGAGAGCCCCGGTGACAAGATGAGGGATCATCATCATTACCATTATTTATTTGCTAAGCAGAGGCCGACTCTGGGGCCACTCCTAATAGGATTCACGAATTACAATGAGCGTGTTGCTTTTTTGGGGCGGGGAAGAAGGAGAGAAGAGTATGGAGAGAGTATGGGTGGGCTGTGTGTGCGTGGGGTGGAGTTGGGGTGGAGGGGGGGGTTAAGATATGGACCGGTATAATGCGAGCATACATTTGGAAGCACCGCCTCACCGAGGCGATATTATGCCTATAAAAAATAAATGCAAAAAAAAAAAGCATTATGGCTTTCTTGAATCCATAGATAATTTCAGTGTATGCACTGCTATGCTTTTGAATGCACCTGCTGGCTACCGCGCATCCTGCAAAAACGTACCGCTTAGTTCCACAGTCACGTTGACATATTCCCTGTCAGGTCTACATTCTTTCTTTTTTACCTTCCTAGGCGTGTAATGTATAGTACAATATTTGTCTTTGTGATGTTTGTGAATACTAATACTCATCGATAGATTCGAAATGCTCCCTAAAATGACTGTGGTTTTTCATTATGCGGTGTCAATATTTCATTTAGAACTTCTTTGCCAAAGTAAAAAAGTAGCCTGGCAATCTTACACTTTCTAAACTTTTATTAACTGAACCACAGATGAGATGAAAACTGTGGAAAAGTGCTCCTCGAAGCACAAGTCTCTGCCAGTTCAGGTAGTTTATTGTGGCATCCTGGTGGCACAATATACCAATGTGAAAAGGGTGCCGTTTCTGTGTGTGCCTTTGACTTTCAAATTCATGATTTGAGGCAATTTTGTTCCCGGTGCCGGTGGCACTACAGCGGGCCAAACGGTGGGATTTCTTCCCTGACCACGCTGTGGTGATGATGTTGAGGCATTTTGTTCTAGACAAGCCCATCGTGCAAGCTTCGGAAGCCAAAAGGTCTAATATAAGAAAATGTTTTACAGACATTGGCCTCCTATAAAAGGCCTCTAGGAGGTGTGCATGTGGCATGTTACTGGGTGCACTGCCATGACGCTGGGTTTTGCTTTTTGTCAAATTTTGGGCAGAGGTTTGGAAATGCCGTCCATGGAGTGTGTCACAGTTTAATAGGAGTTAATGGTGGCAGCCCAAATATGAAATATAAGCAACCAGCTTGTGTGGTGAAGTGAGAATGGGCCAACTCCATATACTGTATGGACACTGGGCAGGGGGCAGTTTAGAGCCCGGACAGAGGCCTTTTTGGGTTTGGTTCTAGACAACTATGGGTTCGACTGAATCGATACCAGGCACTGCACCCCCTGCGGTGGTGTAAGTATAGGGGTGGCAGTGGCTCAGGGGTAGAGTCACCGGATGGTAACCACAAGGTTGCCGGTTCGATCCCGAGCTCCCGCAGAGTTAGTTGAGCAAGACACTGAACCCCTAATTGCTCCTGATGTGCTAGTAGGTACCTTGCATGGTTTCCACTGCCATCAGTGTATGAATGCGTGTGCGAATGGGTGAATGTGATGCACAAGCTATGTAAAGCGCCTTGGATAAAGGCGCAATATAAATGTACCATTTACCATTCAAGCCGGTGGGGCACACCATGGTTCTCGAGTTACGCGGATTACTCACATACAGACGTGATGCATTTATAGGTGTTATTTCATCCGATTTCGCTGTAATGGCAAGCTGTCAAAACTCCACTTCCCACCCATTGAGGTGCATGTTAAATAAAGGGATTCCACCATGTAATCGATCATTTCAGTAGCAAGAGCTTCAAAATGTCTTCTAAACCTAATCAACAAGCAGCACTGGACCAAATACGAGCGAATGTTAGAAGCAGAACCGCTATTCAACTCCATCAACCAACACGACCATCCGGTAGGATTTCTCATGTAATGCACGCTAAGTGTACCATCATTACCCGGGTAGGTCAGCCGTGTAGCTGTAATGTTAACCCATGTGTCTTGATCAGATTCTAGTTCCTGATGTTAGATTCTAGTTCACAGCGCTAGATTCTAGTTCCTCCCAGTAGATTGTAGTTTCTGAAGTTAGATTCCAGTTTCTGACTCTAGATTCTACTTCCCGACATTAGATTCTAGTACATGACACTAAATTCTAGTTTGTGACACTAAATTCTAGTCCCTGGCGCGAGGTTCTAGTTTTTCTGGAAAAATCTCTTTCTGTGTCAGTGATGCTTAACATATCTCATAGGAAGGACCCCCAGAAGTATCTATTATTTAGCTGCAGAACCTCATCTAAAAACATGATGTTCTAGGGATCCCCCAGAAGCAAAGATCTGAGTTAAAAATGTTTGCTTCCGAAATAATGTATTCAAAGATTTTCACCACATTTTCACAATTTTTCAAAAATAGCAGAACTACAAGCTCGTATCGCGCCACTCGGTGGCGCGATATGAGCTTGTAGATCTGCTATTTTTCAACAGCTAAAACACCAAAACGCGTTCAGTACTGGGTTAAGCTACTGTAGGACAGGTAGACTGTATGTGTTCTACAGCAGCAGTTCTACAGCCATGCAAAATAACATTGACAGTTATGAGGTGTCGATCCTGATTAGTGGTAGCTAAACTATTTGGATTTACATTGGACAAGCACTTTTGGGGTGAGATTTAGCAAACGGCTGATTATTTGGGAGGTCACTTGCAATGTCCTCGGCCCACTAATTGGCCGGGACCAAGGGCTGAGAGCCACTTAAATGATTTTGGAATCGTTTATGGAATCATGGAAATATCGGCACATAACATACCAGCACCAGTGAATTGAAAAATATGTTTTTTCCCCCATACTTTTAGAACACATTCGTGGTCATTATATGGTTTTGATTGTTTGATTGCTCTGAATCACCCTCCACAAACACAGTTGCTTTGATTAGAGTCAGAAATATCTGTTTTTTAATCCAATTTTGGCATCCAGGCAGTGTATTACTCATTTAAACTCAATCATCACGTTGGAATATACAGTATATGTGAACACATTGTATGGTAGAAATAAACCACATACATAGCAGTAAAGTGGCAGAGCTGAGAGACAATTGTAAACAAACGTGTTGTGTTGTGTGTAGTATAGCCATCAGTGTTGCCAACTGCCAAAATCCAAAATGCCCTAGTGGCACTTCCAAAATGCACTAGGGTGCGCTAGATGCTTGCCTGGAAGGGGAAAATGACCATTAATCTTCTACAATCTCTAGCTGTATAGACTTAGGCTAATTCCCATGATGAATAACTTAACTCTTGACTCTCAAAGAGTTACATCTGGTTAACCAACTATCCATCATTTAGCCTGGGGACCACTGGTTGAAAACCATTGTCATAGGAGGGAAAAATGGTGAAAAATGAAGGTTTTATCTCTGGTGCCCGTCAGCCAATTTCGCCCCAACTCAGCAGCCAAAAAGCACTAGATTTTCCACCAAGAGTTTTTCACTAATTTTGGTACTAGGGGGGGTCTAGAAAAAAAGCTAAATATAGTGGAAAAATGCGCCAAGTTGGCAACACTGATATCCATCGCCTGAAGGGATGCATGCTCTGATTGGTTCAGAAACCCTCTGTGCCGGATAATTTGTTGGGAGCATAATAAAACTCTTACCATTTCTGAGTTCATTCCACCTTTAAGAGTAGTTTATTAGCTGCTTTTTAGCTGCTGGTTTTATCCAACCACCTGTCTACCACCACCGCCCCCACATCATCTCCATATAATCCACCTTGTATGAAAAGGCTTAGCCCAAATGTACTTTTTAACACCTTCATTCCTTCCTGACATTTCGTGGGGATATATATATACTCTATAATTTGTGTAAAAATGAAAAAAGTAAAAGCCTGTGCTGCTGAGAATCAGGGGCGGATCTAGGCATGGGCATGGGGGGGCAATTCCCCCCTAAATACCCAGTCTGCTCCCCCAAACACGATGCCATGCAAAACAACCCAATATATTTCAAATTAAAGTGCTTATATTTAAAATGATTTGAAACACTACTACTGCTACTAACTAACTACAGCTGTGTCAGCACTAAAACCAACAGCATGTCATCATAGAAAACTGTCTGAGTCAGACCTTTAGCTTCATGCATGGTGTGTGCCTGTTGCAACTTCAACAACAACTGATGTTATTTTTGAGCCGCACCCATACCATTTTCTCTTGCCCCTCCAACATGTTATCTTCCCCCCCCCCCCAAAAATGGGACACGTTACATCCGCCCCTGCTGAGAATGTCATAGTAGTGTGTAATTTCTAGCCTATGCCGCTGTATCTACTATGATAATCGTAAGGTTTGACCTGCTTAACCTTTATCTGTTTGACTGGTGCATGTACTGATTCACTCATTTACATACACATGCAGGTGTACTTCATAGTCACACTGCTTTATTAGTATACCGACCGTATGCCATGGTTGGAAACTCCCTGAAATTCAAATGAGGGACAAATAAGGCATCCCTTATTTCCAAGACAAGATACAACGCCTAGAAAAAAAGATGGCTATGTATGAATATATTTTTGCATATTACAGTACATTGAAAACCACTTTAACCACGACAAGGCCGGCATCCATATTTTGGGTGGAGCATCAGCCTAAAATAGCTCATCTACAAATACCAATACCCAACTCACTCACTTTTGTACTCAGAGCTCACTCACTTCTGCATCAGAATCAAAACTTTGCTGTGTGATAGCATATCTCTTTGAACATGCCCGACTTGGCATGTCCGAAAATGAGGCAAAAAGTACGCTGTCACTGGCACTCTTCTACAATTGGCATCCAGGATACTGTATATACGGGTGGAGATGGTGTTACTGTGTGTGTGTTGGGAGGTTGAGGTGGAGGCTTTGTGTGTGTTATCATGCACTACTGTGCATGCATGTGCTTGCACTGCGCAGGTTAGCCAGAGTGAGTGCTGTTTCATTTGTATTGGAATGCGAGTGAGCCCTAGCTTGCGCGTGCGTGCGAGTGTGCGCAAGAGAGATTCAAGTGTTGAGGAGCGCAGACTATAGTTAGCCCATAACTCATGCGGCTCTCCATTCAGAAGACACCTGAGGGCCCACATTACACCAGTGAGACTCAATCACAGCCTACGCTAAATCGATAATCCAGGAGATAGGGGTAGGAGAGAGAGCAGCAAGAAAGGCGAGTGCTTAGAGGAGAGGTAGAGAGCGAGGGGATGGGGAGATGAACGATGAGGTCAGGTTTTCCTACGATCACCCAAAGGCCCCTTTGCTGACTGTGTTTTTGTGTGACGATGAGAGGACATCGTTGAGGTGAAAGGAGAGAGAGGGCGAGAACGGGGAGAGGGAGTGTGACAAAGAAATCATATGAAGGGAGGGAGAGAGAGAGAGAGAGAGATGTACTGTAGCGGCCTGCTGCTGCTGTTGTAAAATAATAATAATAATAATAATAATAATAAAGAGCCAACATTCTAGTAATCTAAATAAAGCCAAACGCCGGAGTATCACTCGACAGTCTTGCAGGAAGCGGCCACTGAAGCAGAGTCATTTTTGTATCGTGGTGTCTTTTAATCCCATTTTCATTGGCTGGGTAACTGTTAGCAATGACACACTACACTGTGCTCTGCGCCAGATAGGGCCCTGAGAGTGTAGAAATGGAACCTCCAACCGTGCTATACCCCCCAGAACGGCTGAGAAACGCCAGAGACGGTAGTGGACAAAATTGGTAGGCGGCACTGGGCCCAGGTTAAATTCATGAATGAATGTGTGATGATCATTGGAGCCAACCGATTATATCGACACTCAAGGGGTACTGGCTGGAAGACTTTGTAGGTCTTCTAGGTCCTTCAACACGCCATTGAGCAACTTCCATTGAATTGTACAGCGCTCCCAATCCGCTCTCTATGAGGTGGTCTTGACCCCAACACTAGTGGGTGTAGAAGTAAACTAAACCAACAAGAAACTCAAGCCGGAAATGTTGTCTTTTGCCCCTCTCTCTCTCGTTTTCGTTCACTCGCCCCCCTGCCATTCCAACTGAATCAGATTTTCACTCTCTTCGCCCAGTCTCACCTTGCATCTCTTACCTGTCCGTCTCTTTGAGGCATGGCGGTGCTGCGCGGTGCCTCTGTCTCTCTCTCTGTCTCTCTGTCTTTCTCTTTGCTCTCGCCGTTGTTTCTCTGAGTGATGGCCGGCTGATGGTGAGTGCTGGGCGATGACAGATGGATGTGACAAGCAGATGGTTTTGCTTGTCGTCTCTTTAATCACACGGATCCAGTCGGGCATGACGGCAGAACTCCGTCTTGTCAAAATGACACAAACTGGAGACAAATTTATCCCGCGCCACAGAAGTCATAACACCCCCCACTTCCCCCACCCCTCCCACCATCACATAAAAAAATCGAAAAGGAAAAGAAATACAATAAAAATGATGGGTGGGGTGGGGTGAGGGGGGGCTTTGAAATGTAAATAGGGGTCTTGATGCTGAGCTTGCCTGTGATGTGCGGATGGAGCAAGCTATTTGCTTCCAGGCAGAGAATTGGTCTTTTATTGTGACAGTCGCGGCAGTGGGAGCAGTACTAGTGATATAAGGGCCATAAACAGTTGCTGTGAAGTCATCTACCATCGGAATCCTCACAAACACGGAAATATGTTGATATGGCTGTACTGTAGAGTTAACTATCTGCTTCAGTGTCTACTTTGTAGCCCCCAGATGAAACTAAATTAGAGGGCGACCGATAGATCGGTCATTTTTGACACCGATGTAACACATCGGGGATCGGCAAAATTTTCACCGATGTCGCCGGCTCGCCAAGTTCTGTCATGTTTAACTAGATTCGGTGCTGTAATATTACATGAATGGATGCATTTACACAAAGCGTCCAGCAGAGGCCTGCCACAGGCCTATTGAAAGCAATGTATTTCCATCTCCAGCTTGTCCCTATTCAGTTTTACCCCCTCAATGTCGCAACTCTTCTACTTCCCTGGCCAGTGCGCCTAGTTGAGAAACAAAAAATGGCGTCCTCAGCTACTGCATAGTTTACTAAGTAGCTCTTACCCAAGCTCTCAATACAAGTTCGCCTGGCCGGTTCAACAGCGACTTTTATTCAAGATTAATACATAATCCACAAAAACTGAACAAACACACAGCCAGACACAGCATAACTGCATAACCCTCAAATTCATTATCCAGCAAGCAATAGGAATTGATACTTAAAAGCAAACTCCTGTGTTTGGCATAACAAGAGCAAATTACAGTGATGATGATGATCTCGTCTCATTCTTCTGAGAAGAAAATGTAATGATCCAATTAATGTAATGTTCATGTTATATTCCTTGGATGACAGTATTGCTTAATACAATTATTGTTGTTAATTGTTGTGCCACACCTCCAAGTTTAGACTTAAGACTTAAGACCTGACCAATCAAAAAACGATACATGAAAATGATACATTCGGATCAAAAATCAATCAATTGCTGTGATCTAGATTCTGAACTTGACCAAGTGCACTAGCTGACCATTTGCCATATGAAGCCGTTTTCGTAAATCCTGCAGAGTTTAACTGGAAGTTATTTAGCATGCATGACCACAGGCTGTGTTGTGTTATGGTTGCGTACAAAGATGCCCGATATGGACTTTTTTACCGATATCCGATATCCCGATATTATCCAACTTCTAATTCCCGATACCGACATCAACCGATATCAACCGATACCGATATATGTGGCCTCCAGTGGTGGAAAAATAACTGAAACTATTACTATACAAATATTTAATATAAATAAACATTTAGTATAAATACGAATTCATGTTATAGCCTAGAAATACTCCATACAACTATAAATTCAACATGTAGCTTACTTGAGTAAAGTACAAAAGTAATGGTATAAACATGACTGTAGCGCTGAGTCTACATCTCTGTAAATAGTCATAATTTCCAGTTTGTAAATACCGATACCGATATTTTCCGATATGAAATTTGAAAGCTTTTATCTGGCATCTCTAGTTGCGTACAAAGAGTATTTTTTCATTGGTACACAGTTATCAACCCCTCACCCCCCCCCCCCCCTCCCATCTAGTCACACAGTCCTTGAGCCACGTTGCCCTGCTTCTCAACCTCTGAGGTCTGCCCTTGGGCGCTACCAATTGTCTGTGTTTTTGCTCTTACTGTTGGCCCAGGTATAGCTCTGAATGCAGCCCTTAAGCACATGGTTAAAGTGCTCACGGCCATGTTTGCCTTGCGTATAACAAATCTTGTCCTGACTACATTCAGCGCTACATTTCTGACGGTAGATCCTAAGATAGATTCTAGTGCTTGAATGTTCCCAGCGCTAGATTCTATTTTCCAAAGCTAGATTTGAGTTTTTGGCGGTAGATTCTACTTTCCGTAGCTAGATTCTAGCTTCCGACACTCCATTCTAGTTTTTTGTCGCTAGATTCTAGTTCCTGATACTAGATACTTTCCCTGTGTCCTCCTGTGTCGGTGATGCTTAAAATATTTCATGCCAAGGACCACCAGAATTATATATTTGGCATCTGAAAACATGTTTGAAGTTAAAAATGTTTGCTTCTGAAATAATATATTCAAAGATTTGTGCCACATTTTCACAATAGCAGACCTACAAACTCATAGCGCGCCACTCGGTGGCGCGCTATGAGCTTGTAGATCTGCTATTTTTCAATAGATAAAGCATAACACAATGCTTAGAACACCAAAATGCGATAACAGTACACAAAGGGATAACAAACAAGCAGCAGATCTGATGCTGTGCGTAATGTTCCCCTCTTTAAGGAATGTGGCAATGAATGTATCAGCGGCAGTGAATTGAATTATCACTAACGCTCTCAATGCAATTAATGTGTCTGTGCTAAACACAGTAGCACAAACTGAATAACGGCATTCGTAAATAATGGTCGGTGGTGTGAAAGCAACTTAGGGCCACACTTGCTGTAATGCGTAACGTTAGTTGAACTGCTAATCTGAAAATTGAAGATCCTTATGTAAACAAGTTCTAGTGCTTTTCTGGTTATCATCTCATTAGCAGTTTTCACTTTTTATATTGTATTTTAGAGATAAAGTGTAAGTCTGCATTACTATACTAGCATCCTTAGTACACAACCACTACTGGGACTTTATTAGTTTTAATAATATGTACTTACATCACGATTTTAGATATTTTCAGTATGTTTGTTTGCTTTATTTCCCATATTTCCATAGGCATTGTGACTCCTTAATGCTTTAGAAAAAACATGGAATTAGAAGTAGCACAGGGGGGATATGGGTGAGGGAAGTGATGCTTTGCAGCGTTTTCATGTGTTAAGTTTAATTAACACCAAATAGCTAGCTCAGCAAAAAAAAAAGGTGGCAATCAATTCATTGTGTGAAAAGCGATACACACACACACACACACACACACACACACACACACACACACACACACACACACACACACACACACACACACACACACACACACACACACACACACACACAAATCCGTAAGCACTCAGAGAGGCGCACTCAGGGGCTGGTTAACCAGATGTAACTCTTTGAGAGCGTAAAAATGAAACCAAATGGACCCTTGCGGGTCCATTTGGTTTCATTTTTACACCCTCAAGAGTTATGATATTCATCATGTGAATTAGCCCAACTTAGTCTACACAACTAGAGAATGTAGAAGATTAATGGTCATTTTGATCTGTATGTTCCAGGCGAGCATCTAGCACATTCTAGTGCATTTTGGAAGTACATTTGGAAAAATAAATAATTAAATAAATAAACAAACCTGTCCAGGCCACTAGGTGACGCAGGCCACCGGGAAAACTCCCTGTACTCCAGATTGCCAATCCGCCACTGGGCGCACTCATTGTGAGTAGTGACTGCACGCAGGCGAAGACAAGAGATCTCACAAGTGATCTTCCTCCCTGCTACCACGGAGATGAGTAGGTATTAGTCTAATGGTTTCCTTCCTCTCCCTCCCTCCCTCGCGGTCGGTCTATCCTCTCCGCCGTATCCCCCAGACCCGTGTTACCACTCCGCACATCGCTCAATCTCAAGGTTGCGCTTGGCAAGGTTAAATTGACTTTAGATTAATTAACTGTCAATTAAGGGAGTAATTGTTTCATAATGTGGTGTGCCCCAGAGACAAGGGGTGTGTGTGTGTGTGTGTGTGCGCGCGTGTGTGAGTGTGTTTGTGCGCGCATGTCACTGTCAGAGCTGCTTTAGGCCGATAAGGTGTAGTGAGTGAAGCTTTTTAAACGATGGACAGTGTGTGTACCTATGATTCACCCAAGCTCTCAGTAACACCAGTGGGCATTAGTGAATGTGACTCATGACTCTTCACATACCCCTTGAAAGATTCCTGCACAAGGTTACCTTAAGCCAGGGGTGCCCACACTTGTTTGACTTGAGAGCTACTTTCAAAATGACCAGCTCAACAAGGTCTACACATCAAAAATGTGATTATTCCATTACTGAAAATCCATTTCAAGGCCCCCTAGAAAGTTTGAGCTTTGAAATAGTGGTGATGGTGTTACTTACTGTTATAGTGTTTAAGAACAATGCACTTAAAAATAGAGGGGGAGAATTGGAACGTTTTCTTGTATATGCTACTACTGACGTTTGAAAACAGCATTTCGGGTTTGATTTGACAGTTTGTGACGTTGGGTTTAGTTTCTTGCACCCAAAACTACGTAAGAAATTTCATGTATTTGTCCACAATTGGGAAAGAGAACTGGCAAAACATTAGTCAAAATAACAATTATTCTCCCTTTTCTAATTGTGTGGACTCTTGAAAATTACATAATTCAGATTCAGAGAGTGGTAAAATGAACCAAAATGGACCCGTAAGGGTTCATTTGGTTTAAGCCTTAAACCTTACCATCTATATAGGTAACCCAGAGCCCACTATAAATTCAGCATTTGAGCCACGGACCACCATTTGAGGACATTTTCACCCCAAAGACCCAGAACTAAAGATTTCTTTTGGTTTTGCCCACAGTTTCAGGATGAATTTTTGAAACAAAACAGGCAAACGTACAGATCAAAATGACCATTCTTCTACATTCTCTAACGGTACGCTTTAACAGCCGGCGACAAAAAACGGGCAGTGCGGGCGACACTTGAATTTCATTGGCTGTAGCCTAAATCACCCAAGTACCTCAATTATATTTAACTCTTCGGTTGACATTGCCCCGCCCACTGTTTGACCATCGCCCGTTCGCCTGCTATCGCCAGAATCGGCGTCTCTCATAGACATCACCTCCTGTACTGTACCTGCACTGTAATTGTGTAGACCTCTTAAAGAGGGGGTGCCGTGATTTTTGTATTTTTTCCAATTTTGTACATGTTTAAGAGGTGAAAGTATGTTAAATAGACCCCTTGGTGTGTTTTTTATGTGCAATGATGTCTTCCCTTTGTATTTAGGGTTTCTTCCTGGGGGTTGAATGTTTACATTCAAACGTGCCAATGAAAAAAACTTCAATGTAGTGACATCACGACATCATGTTCAGCCCCTCCCCTAACTCCTCCCCCTTTATCATGCAACTAAAGCTGTGGGTGTGGCTTCAGTTCAGGTGGATCTCGCCACCCATCGCCACCCACCAGGCAAACCAGGCATACTTAATGAACTGGTAGGGTGGAATCATAAAAATGACAGTTTAACAAACACTGTACACTTTTTGGGAGAAAATCTTACTTTTCATATAACATTAATACCTGATGATCATGTTTTAGGGTAGAAAGAAAATCATGGCACTGTGTGTGTGTGTGTGTGTGTGTGTGGGGGGGGGGGGGGGGGGGTGATTCATCCTCCATTATCCCCCTCTCCCTCATAACCACAGCTTGGATGCACTAGGGCACACTGTGTGGTGACATCTACTGCACTGCATGACAACACACATACGTGTGTGTTGTAATTGTCAACTCACATACGTGTGTGTCATAGAACTACACACACATGCACTTCCACAGACCCCCCCCCCCCACACACACACACACAGCCTTTCCCCCCCACAGTCAGAAACACACACACACACACACACACACACACACACACACACACACACACACACACACACACACACACACACACACACACACACACACACACACACACTAATCATCACCATTCATCAGTGTTGTGAGAGTCGGAGCGACGGATGTATCCAATATACAGTATAGCACAGTGAACCAGAAGAGAAAGGAGAGGAAAAGAGAGAGGGAGAGAGAGAGAGTCAGGGGCGGCTCTAGGCATGGGCATGGGTGGAGGGGGGCAATGCCCCCCTAAATACCCAGTCTGCCCCCCTATGCAAAACAACCCAAGATATTTCAAATTAAAGTGCTTATATTTAAAATGATGTGAAACACTACTACTGCTACTAACTAACTACAGCTGTGGCAACCACTAAACCAACAGCATTTCATCATTGAAAACAGAAAACTCTCTGAGTCAGACCTTTAGCTTTATGCATGCTGCGTGTCTATTGCAACTTCAACAACAACTGATGTTATTATTGATGCTTTACTTGACTAATAAAAGTCCTGTAAACGAAAATGGTATGGCTGCGACTTCATCGCCCGTGGCACGAAGCGACACGGGCGATGAAGCCGCCCCCATACCATTTTCTCTTGCCCCTCCAACATGTTCTCTTGCCCCCCCCCCCCCCAAATGGGACATTTTACATCCGCCCCTGGAGAGAGTGATGAAACACAATGAAAATGAGGGATGAATAGCAGCGGGTTTGGATGAGGGAGGAGGAGGCTGAAGAAATGCTGATTGCCTCCTGCTTGCTAATGGTTAGTTGAGGACATAGTCGTTCATGAAGTCTCCTCCAGGCTATAATGTCCCTCCTCCTCCTCCACCATTCATATGGATTAAAGTTCTCCGTCGGCCACGACTGATTTCTGTCATTTGGATTCCACAGAAGCTGTTGAAAGTCTTCTTATCCCCCTCCCCTCCCTTTCTTTCCAATTTTGTCACCATGCTTATTGACTCCTCCTGCATAACTCCCACGTTTTGTATGTCGTCAATGTTGTATCATGCTGACGCGAGTCCTGCCACCATTGGTGGATTCGAAGTAACAACCTCTGTAGCAATTGAGGTGCTATAGTCTAAGCAAGGCAGGGGTGTCAAACTCAGATACAGATGGGGCCAAAATGTAAAATTGAACAAAGCCGCGGGCCAAGTTTGAACGAACTAACCTTTTAAAAGGGAATTCCACCCATTTTCAATTTTTTCCTGAGAGGGTACAAATGTGCACCAAATGGACCCGCTAGCGTCCATTTGGTGCACATTTGTACCCTCTCATGAAAAAGTGTAAACGCTCTGAAAGAGTTATATCTATTTAACCAACTGTCCATCATTTAGCCTGGGGACCACCTGGAACTCTCTAACCAGCAAATGTTCAGATTCAGAAGCATCTACTAGGCCTTACTGTTGGTTGGCAGTATGTTGAACAGCAGGAACAATATGACTAAAGCATCAGAATTTCACATATTGTGTTAATTGTTCATGGAACGGTGCTAGTGTGGGGGAGATCCTCACGCTGTTTAACAAATAGTGATATGACGTTCGTGAACGAATCAAATCATATGAATGACTCTTTGAAATGAATGTTTGGATCCAGGCTCGATTTCAGAAACAATCTGTTTGACAACAGTCAAACCTACAGATCAAAATGATAATTAATCTACATTCTCTAGTTGTGCAGACTTGGACAAATTCACATGATGAATATTTTAACTTTTTGAGAGCGTAAACATTAAACCAAATGGACCCTTGTGGATCCATCTGGTTAACTAACTTTCCATTTAGCTGGGTACCACCTGGAATCCTCTCAGGGACTACTGGTGGTCCCCGGACCACCTGTTGAAAACCTCTGTATTAACAAATTGCCCACTTTTGTCGTGAAATTCAACTGTATTTTGCTTTAATCCATGATTCTCTCTCTCTCTCTCTCTCTCTCTCTCTCTCTCTCTCTCTCTCTCTCTCTCTCTCTCTCTCTCTCTCTCTCTCTCTCTCTCTCTCTCGTTGTGGTTCATCACTCCACACACTACTTTAAAAAGTACATTAATTTATCTGGCAGAATTGAGAATAGTAATTTATTTGAGTCTGAAAATGGCAAACCATACAAAACAAAAATAGTAATCCATTATTCCTGTCAGAATAATGCTACGTTACACGGTTTCATATACATTTCAGCATTATCTTAAGTTTTATTTTCATTCAGCAGACGACCACTTAAAATATCATTTTCTTGGCGCCCGCTGGACCAGTGGTCCAGGCGCATGCCGCATAGAGAAGTGGTTTTCAACCGTTTTGATCCTAGGGACCACTATTTACTCAACTTTTGAGTCACGGACCACTATTTGAGGACACTTTAGCCCACAGATCCCAAAACTAAAGATTTTTATTTTGCTTTTGTCCACAATTCCAGGCTGGATTAATATAATAATATTTAGTATATGTATACACACACACACACACACACACACACACACACACACACACACACACACACACACACACACACACACACACACACACACACACACACACACACACACACACATATACTGTATATATAAACATGTTTCCTCACCTAAACTGAAAGTGGTTAGCTGCAATAGAATTTGTACATAACTCATAACTTTGCATTTCATCTTCATCAATGGATATATCACAATGTCTCATGTTGAATCCACATCAAAACTGATGTTACTGTCAACCATTAAAAAAAAACAACTTCAATCTGAACATGCTGCTGAAACCTTACTTTTCTCTGTAATATTCTGGACTGAAAAGATCTGCCTGTGTGTGTGTGCGGTGCGCGCGCTTGGACGTGTGCGCACCGAGTATATACTCCATAGAAGCTACTGTAAGCTGTATGGGAAGTCGTAATCCATTTTAATTACCAGTGATATACGAGTTGGCAATTAGTTGCGGAGAATTGCAACTCTCCCAGTTAATTGACATTATGCGACTTGTGCTTTCTTCAAGTAACTGTAAAGTGTTTTCAGTTAATGAGCTCAGTTCCTCACTGGGTGGTTGTAAATGTTGTCTGAGCACCATGTCTGACGCTGGATGTGATTACAGCTTGTCTCACTTATTGACCCGCAAACCAATAATGTCCATTATACGCCTTACAGTACAGACTCTACAGAGTGCCTTTATATTTTTTGTGTGATACTTTTAAATAGCTCTGCTAAGGTGTGGCGCAGTAAGCGCAGGCCCGGATATAATATTTCCCAAATGGGGGGGCAGGTGAAAATGGTATGGGGGCGGCTTCATCGCCCGTGTCGCTTTGCACCACAGGCGATGAAGTCACACCCATACGATTTTCAGTTACAGGACTTATATAAGAGAGTTTTCTGTTTTGAATAATGAAATGGTGTTGGTTTAGTGGTGCCACAATTGTAGTTAAGTTTGTAGCAGTAGTAGTGTTTCAAATATTTTTAAATGTAAGCACTTAATTTTAAACATCTTTGAAATTCGGGTTGTTTGCAAGCCATCATGGTTGGTGGGGCAGTCAGGGCATTTAGGGGGGCATTGTCCCCCCCATGCCCATGCCTAGATCCGGCCATGAGTAAGCGGATGGATGATGGATGGACGGACGGATGGGCGACAGTCAAAATGTATGAGTGATGGGGAGATGAGTGGATGGATAGATGGATTGCTGGATGGGCACACAGGTGTATATGCGTAGATGGGCTGATTACCGTCAACTGTCGGGGCTGCTGGAAACCTTGTATGTGCACATTTTTCAACTTTTTTGTGTCTTTACTGCGTTTCGTCAATCTGCATTCAGCACGAACTGTACAGTGTGACTAAAAAGTCCCCAAAATAGCAGATCTAAAAGCTTTATAGTAGGGCAGTGGTTTTCAACCAGTGGTCCGGGGACCACCAGTGGTCCTTGAGAGTGTTCCAGGTGGTCCCCAGGCTAAATGATGGAAAGTTGGTTAACCAGATGTAATTCTTTGAGAGTGTGAAAATGAAACCAAATGGACCCTTGTGGGTCCATTTGGTTTCATTTTACACTCTCAAGAGTTAAAATATTCATCATGTGAATTAGCCCAAGCCTAGCCAACTAGAGAATGGAGAAGATTAATGGTCATTTTGATCTGTATGTTTGACTGTTTTGTTTTCCGAAATCCAGGCTGATATTGTGGACAAAAACAAAATAAATCTTTAGTTTTGGGGTCTGTGGGGATGAAATGTCATCAATTGGTGGTTCTGTGGCTCAAATTCTGAATAAATAGTGGGCCCTGGTATCAAAAAAGTTGAAAAACACTGGTATAGGGGATCGCAGGGGTGCCTAAATGTAAACATTTATTGTTTTCCAGAAAGCCACACATAACCAAATATTAATAACCCGTCTCTATTGTTCCGTGCTTTATAGCAATGTGGCGTGTTGTGAGGTTGCTGACCAGCTATTTTGAAAAGTTTGTGGAAGTGTTTAAAGGGGAATTCCCCCCATTTTGCAAAATTTTCTTGAAAAAAGGGGTCTGAAAGAAAAATCATTAACATGGTAAAATACATCTTCAGATGTTTTTTACCATGTTAATGATTTTTTTTCAGACCTCCACTTTTAGGAAATACAGAATTGGGGGAACTTTTATGTCCACACAACCTCACTAAGGTATATTAATGACATGTTGAAAATGGGTGGAGTTCCCCTTTAAGCTAGTGTTATAGTTCTCGA
Source organism: Benthosema pterotum (assembly GCA_039105355.1). Lineage (NCBI taxonomy): Eukaryota > Metazoa > Chordata > Actinopteri > Myctophiformes > Myctophidae > Benthosema > Benthosema pterotum. The sequence continues at coordinate 3,640,901 of CM076971.1, read as the reverse complement.
GACATTGTCTCGTCTCGAGCACAGAGACAAGAACATTTTTGTCATTCTCGTCATGTTTTTGTCTCGCCCTCAATTGTCTTCGTCTTGTCACAGTCTTGCAGCTCTGGCCTTCATTTGTCTTGTGGTCTCGTCGTTTTGCCTTTTTATTGTCGCGATCTTGGAGCAAATGTCTTGTGTATCTTTCACCAAAACAAAACAAAAAAAAGCCTGAAAGCACCAACAACAAACTTGACTTGGTCTTGCCTCGCAGTGGTCTTGGTCTCTGTCTTGGCATCGACCTCTGTGGGTCTTGGTCCCTGTCTCGGTCTCGACTAGCCTGGCCCCTGCCCGCCCCAGCTACGTCATCACAACAAATTGTGCTTCCATCTGGGTCTGGTGTCTCCACCCGTTGACTCTCATTTCAAAGAACTCACTCGCCGAGTTGTTGACTTTCAAAGTTGGAGACCAATCAAATGGCTGCGTTTCAGTAAACCCACCTCCGTCTCCTGATCGCGCTCCTGATTGGTGCGCTGATGGCTAGTGATTGTCTTGTCCCCACAAAGTGCTAGTCACGTCTCGACGCGTCTCGATCAAGTCCGTGGTTGTCTCGGTCTTGTTTTAGTCTTGACCACAGTCTTGCCTTGGTCTTGATTTTTGGTGGTCTTTGGCTGCAGCACTAGGTTAAGCCTTATCTGTGGTTGTATGAAATTAATATAGAACAAGATTTTAAAGAGCTTGTGACAAACTACAATGACAACTATTTGGTTATGTATTTTTTCCTCCGTTTTTGGAAAAAGTTACAGTTTTGGGACATATGAGGTTTCCCATCGTGACAGCGGCGTTATGTGAAAAGATGGAGGAGACGGCAGATGGATGATAGTGCGGGAAGAAGACTGGATTGTCATCGGATGAGCTGATGAATAAATGGGCAGACAGACGAGTGGATGGACCCAGAAGAGATGGATTGATAGGTGTTTTTCTTTCCACTGAGGCCACCTGTATAGTGGCACTGCTGCTCAGAAGTGGGTGGAGAGCTGAATTTCCGTTCATAATACGGGTAATGGAGCCCAAAATAAACTGCAAAACAACTCTCTCATGGACTGGGTTTATACCTCATCGTACAGCGACGATGCCATGACAGTGCATAGCAGCTTGTAGTCTATAGCAGTGGATTTCAACCAGTGGTCCAGGGACCACCAGTGGTCTGTGAGAGGGGGTCCAGGTGGTCCCGCAGGCTAAATGATGGACAGTTGGTTAACCAGATGCAACTCTTTGAGAGTGTAAACGTGAAACCAAATGGACCCTTGCGGGTCCATTTGGTTTCAGGTTTCACGTGGTTTTCAGCCATTTTCATACCAGGGCCCTTCTAAGCAACTAAGCGTTTTCATGTTTTTGTTCATAATTAGAAAAGAGAACTGGCAGCGTTGGTCAAAATAATTCTTCTACATTTTCTAATCGTGTAAACTCTTGAATGTTACGTAATTCAGATGTTTAAATATAAACATCTTGAGAGAGTTATAGATAAAAAAGGTAACCTAAAAAAGTGCCACCCTGCTGGGAGAGCCTAAAATCGCCAATGATGTAGTCGCTAGTCACTTGTGTATAGTATCAGTTTGAATTGCATCTTCCATTGGGTCCTTTGAGGAAATTGTACACACTTTACTGTTTAGAATGGCACCTTCTCATGGTTCTTTAGGAGGGACGCCATGTCTACATGGTGCAGCCAAAAAGAGGATGAGAATATAAAATAAAATAAAAAAAGAATGAATACATGATGTACAGAATGTATGATCATGGTGCAGCCAGAAGGATGAATATGTTAGCAAAGTGTACACATGGTATGGTATACAAGATAGCCGTCAGCAATGTGCCATGCCATGGATCTAAAATGTACATTTTTTTTGTGCAAGATAAAGAAGGTATACAAGGACACTGTTGTGCACTGTTAGGTCTCCACAGGTTGGAAACAGCTAAGAGCACTGATAGCCTTAGGCAGTGTTTCTCAGCAGGACGTGGGGGATCCCTGGGATACTGCAAGTGCTCCCCCCCAAAACATTACCAATACACTAAGATTTGAACGATAGTAACAATATAAATTATGTTTAAAAAATACACAGGATTCTTCTCCTATGCCTAACCCTAGCCTAACCAAAACCCTAAACATAACCTCAGTAAAACTAGGCTATGCCTACACCTAACCCCAACCGTAAACTTAACCTGAGTAAACTTATGCCTAAACCTAACCTAACCATAACCTCAGTAAAATTCGCCCCGCCCTACTAGTAGTAGCCGTTATCCACCGATGCAATCAATACAAAATATCTACTTGCCCGGCGTTTATCTGAGTATCTGCGTTTACTCACGTCTACTCGTTGTATTGAGCGCGTGATAATTCGTGATTATGCTCTATTCCATCGATGGATAGAGGACTAGAGGAGGAAGCGGGTGCACTTCCTAGTGAGCCCATGGATCCCGAAACGGTTGAGAACTACCGGCCTATAAGGCAAAAAAATAAGGCCCATTCCCATCTCTGTAGTATGTATACTAGACAGTGCCTTTGTGACTGTGTGTGTGCAGGCATTTGCCTGACCGCAGCAGCGGCAACAAACAGTGCAATATGCTGGGTTGATGTGGCTCTTTTCAAATTCCCTTTAGCGCTACTCAGACACCTCCTGGGATATTAGTCCTGTGGGGATGGGAGTGAAGTCCCCGCGGTGTGCTCGGCCGAGCGAGCGAGCGAGCACACAGCTCTCTGCAGGCCTCTCCTCGCTGGTCCCGGGAGGAGCTGTTCTCCTACGGTGCGGTGATAGCCGGAACACTACTGTCTGTGTATGTAGTAATGAGTAGAAGGAATTTCTTCTGTGAGACAGGGGCGGATCTAGGCAAGGGGGGGGCAATGCCCCCCTAAATGACCTGACTGCCCCACCAAACATGATGGCATGCAAACGACCCAAATTTCAAACGTATTTCAAATTAAACTGCTTATTATTAAAATGATTTGAAACACTACTAGTACTGCTACTAACTACCATTTTGGCACCACTAAACCAACAGCATTTCATCATTGAAAACAGAAAACTCTCTGAGGCAGACCTTTAGCTTTATGCATGCTGCGTGTCTGTTGCAACTTCAACAACAACTTTTATTGATGCTTTACTCGACTAATAAAAGTCCTGTAACTGAAAATTTTCAGAAGCCGCCCCCATACCATTTTCTCTTGCCCTTCCAAAATGTTCTCTTGCCCCCCCCCCCCCCCCCCAAATGGGACATGTTACATCCGCCCCTGGTCGGAACGCTACTGTCTGGGTATGTAGTAGAAGGAGTAGAAGGAATTTCTTCTGTGAGACTTTGCCATTTCCTCGGCTGTCTGAGGTGTACACATAGTCTTTCCCTCGCCACAGTGTTTGCGTTTGTGCACAGTCCATGACAACTCCTCAGTGATGTGCACACACTTAGGGACTTGAATCTGCTCACCGCCACCGCTGGTGTCCCGTTGATCATGGAGGGAGGTTGGGGGAGGGTCTGGGGTTGTAGGTCTTTCTGCAGCTGTGTGCAAAATAAAAAAGAGTCCGGAGTTGTTTTTACTGACATTAGAAAAGAGGATGATATCATTGCACCACAGCGTCTACTGTTGGACACTGTAGCTCAGGGGTGCCCAAAAGGTAGATTGTGATCTACCAGTAGATCACACAGGCCGTGCAGGTAGATCACATGACAGTCCCCCCAGCACTTAGACCCTTATAGATCTGTAACTCTTGAGAGCGTTAAAATGAAACCAAATGGACCCTTATGGGTCCATTTGATTTCATTTTACTGCTCTCAAGAATTACATATTTTTCAAGAGTCCACACAATTAGAAAATGGAGAATAATTGCTATTCTGGCCAACGTTTTGCCAGTTCTCTTTCCCAATTGTGGACCAAAAAACGTTCTTAGTACATGAACTGTCAACTCAAACCTCAAATACTGTTTTCAGTCCCCTCTATATTTCATTATAAGTGCATTCTTCTTAAATACTATAACCGCAAGTAACACCATCCAACTATTTCAAAGCTCAAACTTTCTAGAGGGCCTTAAAATGGATTTTCAGTAATGGATCCCATTTTTGATGTGCAGATCTCGTTGAGCTGGTCATTTTGAAAGTAGCTCTCAAGTCAGAAGTGTGGGCACCCCTGCTGTAGCTGTAGCAAACGTCTCTCAAAGTTTGTCTTCTTTTGTTGTGGCAACAATAAAATGAGAGTGACAGCTTACATAATATTAATTGTTTCAGTCTGGGATTCTGACTGAACAAGCCACAAAGATAAAACAAAGATAAAACACATGAAATTTGGAGTGGGAAGATTAATCATCACAGTACTTTGAGAATATCTGATATCTGATGTCTGCACTTCGTGGGCAACTTCAAGATCACCGGATAATCACATTAACAAAAACATAAATTACGACTGTGGTTGTGGCAACTGTGGCTTAGGGGTAGAGCAGGTCGATCAATGATCTGTGGGTCGGCGGCTCAAATCCTCCTGTCCTTGGGCAAGACATTGAACCCCAAATTGTGCCAGTTGTGCCTTGCATGGTTTTAGGGGGGGCAGGTGGGCCCTCGAAAAGCTCAGATTAATAGGATTTTATTTGTATTTACTATTTATACCACCAGGCTGAACAGTGTTTTTTTTTTCTGTTTTTCTTTATTTACACTCATGTATTTTATTTTGATAGAACAGGTAGTGCTAAAGCTCACTAGCAGGAAGTGCCTCTCATTCATTGCAAGAGCTTGTTTTGAGGCAGCAGTATGTTGCTGGCTGCTGCTATTCCTTCATTGGCATCATCTGTAAGTTGAATCTTAGTATGTAAGTGTGCATTTGTTTCATTACATTTTTGTTAAGTTGTGCCTCTTTCTGATGTATGAAAAGTAGACTTAGTATGTTTCGAGCCACTATGCAGCCATGCTATTCATGTTACCTACTGTACACTTGTGTATTAATTATGTCTGGTACATTTGAAACAGATTACAATTATGACATTCAGCACATGTAGCAGCTAATTAAGCCTGTTTATGTGGTGGATGAAACAAATGTCATGCACTGTAGCTCTTTACTATGCTTAGTACTAGTAGTATCAGCACACTGGCCTCTTCTGTGGAGTTTGACTAGGAGAGTGTTTAGCTGTCTGTCTGCTGAATATACATCCATGGCGACATTTTGTGAGGACAGAACAGCACTATACTGTATATCTTGGCCTTGTAGGTTTTATTCATGTGTTTGCACAGCACGCATGCAAACATTTGCACTGTACATAAGTATGGTACTTGTATGCTTCAAGCCTACCTTATTGTACCAGGATGTACAGTAAATGTGGAGAGTGATACCGTCATGTCTGACAGCATCTGTCTGTATTTTCAGTTTGTCAACATTCTAAGAGCTTCTCTTCTCTTGTTTTGCATGCCATCCTTTTACTGTCCTCAACAGCAGATGTGTTGGACACACTCTGGTGGCTCAAAGTGGAAAGTAGTAGTAGTGAGCTTGTGTAACTGTGTGGGCACACATGTACTGCACATATGTAGTGTGTTTTGCTGTTTGTGTGTATATGAGTGCATCATGTGTGCATACGGTATTTACAGTAGGCGTGTGGTGACAGGTGGTGGTGGCAATGCTAGCAGCCACACACCTCCCTTCTCTCAAAGTTAAGCAGATGACAGCGACGTCTCCACTACGGCAACAGGAAATAGATCCGTGCTCGAACCTACACTTTAACGTACTGTAGTGTCCACAACGCCTGTTTGACACACACTACATAGGCGCATCACGATGGTAACCCATCACCGTTGCGGATGGATCTTTGCTTAATGATTTTGATAGCTACAGCGATTGCTTCATAACAGCCGTACTTCCGGTAAGGGGAGCCATTCTGAAAATGCGGCAGCTTAAAGTGCCTATTATCATGGTGGTGCCTCCTACATACAAACAGGAATTCGCCAAGTGCATTCAGGCATCGCACAGATGACATGTGCTCTGTCTTCCTAAATGTCATGTACGGGGGACTATACGGCAATAAACGGTGACCCTAGCAATAGTGGGCAATACTGGGAAAATTGCAAGTGTGCTTGCACTGACCACGCTTAGAGTTTGATGATGATGATGTGGGAAATGACCTCAATGTGCGCAAACTTTATCCACATGAAGCCCAAGCTGTTCTGGGGCAACCATTCAGCAAAATAACAGATCTACAAGTTGTTTTCCAATCAACTGTTTACGGGGGAAGATATGTAGGGCCCATTTTCGTCTCCACTAAACCCCTTATCCCTTAACTTCTTTGCCTTTTTAAACTATTAAAAAGAACATTTTTCAATAGTTTAAATGGCCAGTCTACAAGCTCACAATGTGTCAATAGATTGGCACATTGAACTATTACAAAAAGTTTTTCAAAAAAGTAAAAAAAAAAAATATAAGGGGTTTAGGATAAGGGGTTTAGATGGTAACGAAAATGGAGCCCGTAGTGCAGAGGGGAAAAGGGAGAGGACCAAGTACAGACCGTCAGGGGACTCTGAGATCACCAAACTCAAGCACATGTCAAACTCGAGGCCCGGGGGCCAAATCAGGCCTGGGAATTAATTATCTTCGTCCCACGGGGTGATATTTAATTACTATTAGAACTGGACCTCTGGTATATTGCACACGCCAGGAATGAAACAAATTGTTTTACTTTCTCAACTCAATTGATTTTATTTTACTCTGATGGTGAAGATCATAGAACAGGAAGCTGAGCTTTAAGAATGCAATCAAGTTGCATGTCTTCATTTTTGCATTTACCTTGCTATTAATTAAGGGTCATTCATGATTTTTGAAGGAAAATGACTTTTGCTGTTTCTCCAGTGACGTCCTCATAAACCGCTGCCTGTGTGTTGACACACAGGCGGGCGACTCAGGCCCTTGACTTGTACCAATTGTTCTATTTTGACCCGCTCTGTATTTGAGTTTGACATGCCTGCTCTAAAGCAGGGGTTTTCAACCTTTTTGATACCAGGGCCCACCATTTATTCAGCAGTTGAGCCACGGACCACCATTTGAGGAGATTTTAGCTCCGCAGACCCCCAAAACTAAAGATTTATTTTGCTTCTGTCCATGACCATTAATCTTCTAGTTATGTACCGGTAGACTTGGACTAATTCACTTGACGGATATTCTAACTCTTGAGAATGTAAAAATGAAACCAAATGGACTCGTAAAGTTTCATTTTTACGTTCTCAAGAGTTACATCTGGTTAAACAACTTAGCTGGGGACCACGTGGAACCCTCTCACGGACCACCGGTTGAAAACCCCTGCTCTAAAGGGTTAAAGTAGTTATTTATCGGGCCAGAATAAGTTGGGTCAGTTGGCAAACAGGAAAAAGGCAGTTTTTATATACAAAATGCAAGACATTCAAACATCTAGCCAATGTTCTCACTCATCTGTTGTCTTGATTGCTGCTTAATTCTACATTAATTGTATTCATCACAGTTCAAACTCCTGATGATAACCATAATGTATTCTGTGTGAATATATTATGGTGACAGGCAGAGGGGCACTCATTATATTTAATGAGTGTGTGCCTCTAAGCAAAGCTGGTTTTCACAGATCTATCCGGCCTCGAAGAGACACATTAAAAAAAAGAGAGAATCACCTATTTCTTTTCATTATTATTATCATTATGTATTTTTATTATTTTACTTGCAGGGAGGTTAATTATTGTGCCTTTAGACAGAAAACATTCATGTCTTCATAGTTGGTCTCAGTAATACATGGCTGTATTCCAGCGAGACTGTTATAAATAGAATAGTAGCCTCGACACCCAGGCTTTCATTTTTGTCTGTGTTGCACGAAAACGGAAAGCCTGGATTAACACACGGAGCAGACTGGCCTTCAAGTGGGAGTCAACATTTCGGGGTGGGCGTAGCTCCAAATGATGTGATGTTAGCTGACGATGACACATTTCTGAGATCAAATCAGATTTACCCGATCGATCTGCCAGCGTGGCTGCGCCAGGCCCTGCCCCTTAAGGCCAAAATCATTGTAGGTTATGCCAGGCTAGTAGAATAATAACACTGTTACGTTTACGTATTGTTTGATGCTATTTGTTTAACAGTTAACAGTTTGATCCATCTTAACGATGAACCCCATACTGTATTTCACTTGACAGCGGGACAGGGTACTGTCCCGTTGCCATTGGCCTTTATGGTGATATACTGTAGCATATAACATGTGTTAGCGCTGCACAATTACGTAATACAAAAAAAGATCACAAACTGGATTCAGACACCTGTGTGATCTTTGTTTCTAAATTTTAGCAAGAATCAATCAATCGGTCAAAGTGACGTCATATGATGTGCAAGATTCACATGATTTGTTCTCTCTACACAGGGGTGCCCAAAAGGTAGTGTGATCTACCAGTAGATCACACAGGCCATGCAGGTAGATCACGTTACATTAGGCCCTATCCTAAAATCTATAGACCTGCAACTCTTGAGAGCGTTAAAATGAAACCAAATGGACCCGTAAGGGTCCATTTGGTTTCATTTTACCGCTCTCAAGAGTTAAATTATATTTAAACATCTATTTTTCATCATAATTGCATTATTCTTAAACACTATAACAGTAAGTAACACCATCGCCACTATTTAAAAGCTAAAAACATTCTAGGGGCCTTGAAATGGATTTTCAGTAATGGAACACAACAGTCACATTTTTGATGTGTAGATCTTGTTGAGCCGCTCATTTCGAAAGTAGCTCTCAAGTCAAAAAAAGTGTGATCTACAAGCTCTTTTCGCAGAATAGAGGGTTTGCAGGCTCACCTGTTAATACTCACAACATATTACTGCAGTCGGTTTCTTCCTTTTAGAGACAATGGAGTGATCAGAAGCATGTCTGATTGTAACAGAAGCCAGAGCCAAGTGCATTGAATGTATCCTTTCAGGTCTTTGTTTGGAGGGGAAAGCATTGATATTGCTGAATGGCAGAATGGTGCCAGCAATCAACAAACAGCCTCTAGAGGATATATTGTTTGTACCCAAACACAGTTTGAAAGATGGACTGTCAAATAGCACCCGAAGGAAGCACTTTTCTGGTTATCTACAGTGGGGGAAACTTGCTGTAATTTATTTGTAATGCATCATTGTGAACAGTTAGTTAATTATTGTTAATGATGGATGGTCAAGATACGAGAAGCCGATCCTGCGACCGATCCTCAGTGACCTCCCCTTGGCTCACAGTCAAGCCACAGAATAATAATAACAATAACAACCATTACACACAAAAAGCATGTGAAACACAACTTGGTGATGTCATGTCCGGAGGCCTCCAAAGAAATGCCTATAAGCTTTGTCATTGGCTAACAAATAGTCCCGGCGGGACTATTTGTTAGCCAATCAGGAAGAGCCTTGCTGAGCTGCCTCTGATTAAGGAAGAAGCGAGGATTGGTGGAGTCAAATGTGGAGGTGGTGGAGGACTATGTGTCACTGCGGCTCATATGGTCGCACAGATAGATATTTTCAGGAAGTGATCTAATAATAAAATGCTCTGAGATAAAGAAGGAAAAATGCCATTTAAAAAATTGAGATTTATTGCTTATATATACTTTAAAGAGGGGATGCCGTGATGTTTGTATTTTTTTTACAATTTTGTGTTTAAGAGGTGACAGTATGTAAATAGACCCCTTTGTCTGTTTTTTATGTGCAATGATGTCTTCCCTTTGTATTTAGGGTTTCTTTCTGAGGGCTGAACCTCAGAAAAAACTGCAATATAGTGACATCACGTGTTTAGCCCCTCCCCTAACTCCTCCCCCTTTATCATGCAACCACAGCTGTGGGCGTGGCTTCAGTTCAGGTGGATCTCCACCTATCACCACCCACCAGCCAAACCAGGCATACTTAATGAACTGGCTGGGTGGAATCCTAAAAATGACAATTAAACAAACACTGTACACTTTTTGGGGGAAAAAATACTTCTACTTCATATAGCATTAATACCTGATGATCATGTTTTAGGGTAGAAAAATCATGGCACTCTATCTTTAACAACCAGCCACCCTGCTTTTTTTTCAAAATTTGTTTTTGTTGTTTGGTTAGGTTTAGTTAACTATGATAACCTTCAGAGTGAGACACGTACACACACACACACACACACACACACACACACACACACACACACACACACACACACACACACACACACACACACACACACACACACACACACGCGCGGCGTATAGCAGTGTGTTCTTGCCCTGCAGGCATTGCCATCAGTCAGGGTCTCACATGGGGAGAGTCTGGCTGACCTTCAGCTGCTCTCAGACGCCAAGACACAGGAGGAGGAAGACAAGAGGGGCGGGACAGAAAATACACACAACACAAAGGGAGAGGAAAATTAAGTGAAAACGAGAAACAAACAACAAATAAAAATCCATAAATTAAAGAGATGGAGACTTAATCAATTTACTTCCACCACTACATTACAGCACACTACCAGAACTTGACGTGTGTTTGTTGAGCCGTTGAGGCGTCACTCTCAGCCAGCGCTGCGCTGCCTGGCAGCAGAGAGACATTTGATCTGCGCCGTGCAGAACGTTGGCAGCAGAGCCTGTCAGCTCCCAGTCCTCTGTGTCACTCCTATTTCTGTAATGGCGATAATTATGTGAATGTTACTTTGATGGCACATGTTCCTTTGATGGTAAATTAAAAAGAAAAAAACAGATGAATAACAACCCAAGTGTTTGTATTATATGATACTGTATACCACAGAGGTGCCCACACTTTTTTTTTACTTGAGAGCTACTTTCAAAATGACCGGCTCAACAAGATCTACACATCAAAATATGTGACCATCCCATTACTGAAAATCCATCTCAATGTCCCCTAGAAAGTTTGAGCTTTAAAATATTATGGTGATATGGTGATGGTGTTACTTACTGTTATAGTGTTTAAGAATAATGCACTTAAAATGAAAAATAGAGCGAGAGAATTGGAACGTTTTCTTGTTCAGTATATGCTACGACGTTTGAAAACAGTATTTGGGGTTTGAGTTGACAGTTTGTAATGTTGAGTTTAGTCTCTTGCACCCAAAACTAAGAACTTTCACACAATTGAGAAATTGCGTGGACTCTTGAGAGTGTAACACGAAACCAAATGTACCCATAAGGGTATATAGCACAATATTTGTTTAAAATATTTATTTTTTTAATACTGTACATACTGTACAGAACCAGAAGCGGGGTTCCTGTCCAGAAGGTTAAAACATATAAAAGGGTAGAGTATATACAGTACTTACTTTACTTACTTTCTTTTTTTGCCTGGGTATATAGAGAAATGGACTCACTTACAGACTGTAACCAGAATTGTTTTCCCAACACATCCGTCTTTCCTCTCTACTGCCTGCATGAAACCATTTGACCATATTCAGACAGGCAGCCATCTTGCCAGCAAGGTGCTAAGTAACAAGGTGCAGCTTCACAAACTGTAGACATCCCATTCATCCAACCAGAAGAATCCTATCTAATTGTATTAAATAACTGGACTACAGAAAGCTTGAATTATGCTCTTACTACTAAAGTGTTTGTTTCGTAAAAATGAGCATGAGCTACTTCCTGTCAATAACTGAGCTGTACATTTGATTAATCAGAAAAGTGCCAGTTAGGAAAGATTTGTTTTATCAGTAAAGCAACCTCCTGCTGACTCTTGCATTATGTGCATTTTCAAAACAGGTGCATACAGGCTGTTGAGTGATGGACAACAAGCACCTTCAAACACCAGCATAGAAAGAGCTTCCCGTACAGCTGCAATGTTGGTGAGTTTTAGGACTTTTCCGTGTGAATGAAGGGGCTGTCTGTGGGAAGTTGCACCTTGCTGGCACCTTGCTGGCAAGATGGCAGCCGTGTAAATATGGTCCATACCCACAATGCGGGCATGCTGGGAATAGAAAGACCTATGGTCCTACGCTGTAGAGCAGGGGAGCCCAACCAGTAGATCGGGATCTACCGGTAGATCTCGGCCTGATCACAAGTAGATCTCGGGAGATGTGGGGGGGAAAGAAAAAAAATGGGGTGGAAAAGAAAAAAAAGAGTGATTTTCGTGTGTGTGCGTGTGTGTGTGTGTGTGTGTGTGTGTCTGTCTGTCTGTCTGTCTGTCTACGAAGCGGCTCATTTGGAGGATTGTTGTCTGCTGTCTGTGAATTATGCCAGCAGTATTGTTCTGCAACATGTAATGGACTGTTCTGCAACTTATAATGGACTATTCTGGACTGTTCTTATTATGATTGCATTTGCAATGGCAGTGTTTGTCCAAGTCTGTTGTACTTATGTTGTACTGTTGTAGGCCTATTTATGACAAGTCTGTTGTACTTTATGCTTATATGGACATAAAGTAAAGTGGTAAAACAAAGTAGTGTTGTGTTGTTGTGAAGTTACTGCAGGCTGGCAACGATGCGTGTGATTTTAAATGTTGATATTGGACTGGTAGATCCCGGAGGGGTTGGCTGCTGAAAAGTAGATCTTGGGTCAAAAAAGGTTGGGTCCCTCTGCTGTAGAGTGTCAGTGCATTGCTGGAATTTTACAGAGACACAGCTACACAAAATGACGTTGGTGCTTCACAGATCTGTTTACATTCTCTGTCTATTAAAGAAGTGTTGGTTGATTGGTAGGAAATGATCATATCACAGTGGGAAATTCATCTGATGGGTGTTCTGGGTCCCCGACACTTCCGGCTAATGCAATCTCTGCCTTAGATTTTGACCAGGCTAATTGTATTCATTTTGAATAATGATAATAAATGTATAACACAGCATAAATGTATTCATGCTGAGTTGTTTAAATTATTTTCCACAGATGAAATGCACATTCTGCTCTAAAATATGTGTTCAATCCATGCATATGCAGTAAAGATGAAGACAAAAAGAACTGTTTCTTTAAGGGGTGTGTTCTCAGATGATTGGGAATGTGTTGTTATTGGCTGCCTGTAAACACGGGGTGGAGTCAGGGGGGTTATATAAATGAGAAATTGTTCAGTCTGTGTGTGGCTGCCATGTGGGGAGGTTGAGTCTGATCCTTCTGTGTTTTAGGTTAAATTCTGTTTTATTTTGTTTCTTCAGTTGTTTTTCACTTTTGTTCGGCCAGGCATGGTACTATTAAAAGCTCTCACCTGCAAGTCTGTCTCCGCTCCATCATTTAAAGGTTTTACATGCTAACAAATACTAACAAATACTAAATTACTTTTCCCACTTGGTCACAATCATCAAAGATGTGACACTCTCTTTATCATACTGATGCTGTCTTTATCATACTGATGTACAGCATATAGCAGTGGTTTTCAACTAGTGACCTGGGGACCACCAGTGGTCCTTGAGAGGGTTCCAGGTGGTCCCCAGCTAATGGTGGAAAGTTGGTTAACCAACTTTACACCCTCAAGTGTTAAAATATTCATCTGAATTACCACCACTTCATTAATCAGATAATGTAGAAGACTAATGGTCATTTTTAATCTACTGTATGTTTGCCTGTTTTGTTTGCGAAATCCAGTCTGGAATTGTGGACAAAAACAAAAGAAATCTTTAGCTTTGGGTTTGTGCCCTGGTATCAAAAATGTTGAAAACCACTGGCATATAGGGTTAAACTAGTTTCCTAGGGTGACCGTAATGTGGCCTAGTCGCTGCTTTTTGGGGGGGGGCTTGTTTCCGTAGAGCTGGTCGCTTGTTTCTTTTTCCGTGCAAAATCTGCGGTAGAGCTCTGCGTGGATTTGACTGCCATGTGCACTTTGGTGTCAGTGTACAGTACTGTGACCTTCCCCCACTGTATCTGCCAATCTGTTTTTCAGCACATCTGCGAGGTGACTTGCCTGCTGCACGGTGACTTGGCTCATTGGCTTGGTTGGCTGTCCAACGGCAGATAAATCACACCGGAACGCTCCTCTCCCTCTCACCTCTGTGTCCCCGAACGCTGACACAGGAATACCAAGTAAAAACACACCCGGGATAAACTGATACTGAAGTGACACACAATCAATGGCTCCTACTTGGGAGGTGGGGCGGCAAACAAGGTACTGTGTGTGTGTGTGTGTGTGTGTGTGTGTGTGTGTGTGTGTGTGTGCGCGATCGCACCCGTGCACGCGTGCAATAAGAGTTGGACATTTAATATTAGAGGCGACTCGAAAGTTTGAACTGGACAGGTAATATGAAACGGGACTTATTGTGCTGCTTGACACCCACTGGTTTCTACTGAGTCAGGATCCAAAACAAAGTCAAGGGCCTATTGGTGACAGGGTTATCATAACATTTACTGACCCTGCTGGGTCTCTCCCCTGAATCAAAAAAAGACTCGAGGGCCTGTATTTCTGATAGGAGTTGTATGTTTTATTTAGCCCCGATCTCTGCAGGCAAGAGGAGAGGGCTTAAAACTTTTTAAGATTCAGTGTCTTTATTCTTGTAGACATCGAGGACATAATAAGTAGTATCTTTTCAAGCAGGGACACTGGCAAAATCATGCTGCAGTGCAGTAGGTAGGCCTTTACCTACTACAAGGCACATTGCCAGTGCCAACCAACATCTTGTTTTTTTATACTTTTACATTACTTTTTGTTATCTCGATCACCAATGTGTTGAAAAGGTGCGAGAATGTCTTGTCTGTATTCTTTTTTGCTTTCCTATTGCAAGCTGCAAGCTTCTCTGGTAAAAGGCATCTGTTGGAGCATATTGGAACTTTGGAAGTATCAGGAACTGTTCCTCCTTCCCATACTGCTGACCTAATTAGATCATATCTGATAGATTGAAATTAGTTTTCACCTCACAACGTATCTGATTGCTGTCCGATGTACTGCCCATCAAGTCCACATAGCTACTGCTACTTTGTGAAACATTAAGATACAGTACGTAATGTTTCTTGACATGTACACATGACAGGGGTAACTGGACTGTGAAGTCTGACCTTATGAGGTGGGAGTTTCTCCAAAATAACATAACATTGGTAACTGCTACTTTATTAGGCTAGATGGTAAAATCAGCCGATATGTTTAGACTCTCTAGGAGACTTCATCAGGGCTGTTATGCATTTTGCCTGAATTGTATACTCCCTCTCCTCATTTTTTAACTTTTGACTGCTGAAATTGCTGTGTTTTTCCGTTATTCCAGTTCCTCTGATCTTTCATAGCATCAGCGGTATTTATTTATTTATTCATCTTTTTTTCTATTCATGCATCTCCTTTGAGCACCTGGCTGACTCTCTCTTTTGTGACTGTGGTAATTTATGTATTTTTAAAAAAGCAAATGTGTGCATCTAATGTCATAGTGGCAACAGGCATTGCTGTCAAAGCTAATTGTTTGAAAAGATTGTGACATGGAAACATTTGCTGTTTTCCAATCCAATCCATATCAAACAGTGGTTCCCAGGGGCGGATCTAGGCATGGGCATGGGAGGGCAATGCCCCCCTAAATACCCAGTCTGCCCACCCAAACACGATGTCATGCAAAACAACCCAAGATATTTCAAATTAAAGTGCTTATATTTAAAATGATTTGAAACACTACTACTGCTATTAACTAACTACAATTTTAGCACCACTAACCAACAGCATTTCATCATTGAAAACAGAAAACTCTCTGAGTCAGACCTTTAGCTTTATGCATGCTGCGTGTCTGTTGCAACTTCAACAACAACTGATGTTATTATTGATGCTTTACTTGACTAATAAAAGTCCTGTAACTGAAAATGGTATGGGTGCGTCACGGGCGATGAAGCCGCCCCCATATCATTTTCTCTTGCCCCTCCAACATGTTCTCTTGCCCCCCCCAAATGGGACATGTTATATCCGCCCTTGGTGGGTCCTGGAAATGGAAAGAAGATTGAGATGCGCTGCTTTTTAAAGCTCACCTCATTAGGTGTTAAAGGGTGGCCTTAAGGGAGCTTGAGCATCTGGGTTTGGAGGCAGGGGGATAGCGCTGGCTGGAGGGGGGTTAACAGCAGCTCAAATGGAGCTGGGAAGGGTTTGGAACACATGGGAGGCCCCGGGAGAGCTGCTGTGACAGGGTGTGATGAATCAGGACCCATAGGGGTCGGTGGTGGTGGAGGAGACGGTGTAGCAGCGGCTGGGAGAAGGTGGGAGACACAACTGCAAGAAGGGGGATGTGTGTGTGTGTGTGTGTGTGTGTGTGCGCGCGCCTCTGCGCGCGTGTGCACGTGTGCCGTCTTAAAGATGGAGTGCCCTAAAACATGATCATTAGATATTAATGTTATATGAAAAGTACGATTTTTTTTTTCCCCCAAAAAGTGTACAGTGTTTGTTAAACTGTCATTTTTATGATTCCACCCTATCCAGTTCATTAAGTATGCCTGGTTTGGTGGTGATGGGTGGAGATCCACCTGAACTGAGGCCACGCCCACAGCTTTAGTTGCATGATTAAGGGGAAGGAGTTAGGGGAGGGTCTGAGCATGTGATGCCACTATATTGAAGAAGTTTTTTTCATTGGCACATTTGCCTGGAAAGGTTCAGCCCCCAGGAAGAAACCCTAAATACAAAGAGAAGACATCATTGCACATAAAAAACACACTGTCACCTCTTAAACATGTACAAAATTGGCATCCCCTCTTTAAAGTCAGCTCTGTGTAGGCTGCATCATCATAATCAGCAGAGTGGCAGTGATATACCCACTTGGGTGAGAGCAAAAACCTCTCGAGTGCAGAGGTTGTCTTGAGTGTTGAATCACCGGCCTCTCGGACCCAAAGTTCAGGATTTTCAAGTTTTTGTCCACAATTTAGGAGATAGCTGGCACAATGTTGGTCAAAACATCAATTCTTCTTCTACATTTTATATATGTGTGCATTCTTGAAAATTAAGTAATTCAGACGTTTAAACGTAATTTTACTCTTGAGAGTGTAAAATGCAAGTTACAGCTCTATTTGGTTACCAACTGTCCTTCATTTCGCTGGGGACCAGCTGGAATCCTCTCAGGGACCACTGGTGGTCCCCGAACCACTGGTTGAAAACCACTGGTGTACAGGGTTTGATGAGGTCTGGCCAAATATGGGGATCTAAGTGTGGCAGTGTCTCTTAGTGTTGTACAGGGTTTGATGAGGGCCCAGGCAGAGCCCTCATCATTAACCTTCGGGCCTGTATTGATGATCTACCGGTAGTGAGTGTACAGAGCATTACAGCGTAGTCTTACAGCGTAGCCTTACACTAGGGTAGCATCACATTGCGATGGTCGCCATAATACAGTAAACATAGCCTATTTGCAATGTTGAATGATCAAAGAACCAATTCTGGGAGAACATTCACCAAAAGTAGCTGATCTACAAGCTCAGAAGCTGTCATAATGAGGTTGTGCAGCTGCAGACTAGACATTCTTGTTGTTTGATTTTGTATATAGGGCTTAAGTTAGTCCTTTAATGGCATTGTTTACATTGTTAATGCAGACCAGTCAAAATAAGCCAACATAAACCCATAATAGTTGAATAAGTGTGTGATCATACTGTCTGTCTGTAAGGACATCAGGATCAGGTTAAACCTGGCTGTTTGTCAGCCTGGTCCGTAGCAGCCCCAGTAAGTCCACAGCATTAGCTTCCATGGTAACCAGTGTGCTTTCATGAAACCGAATCGAGCTTCGACATATTCACTATCCAGGTTAATTGGGTAAATTAATCTGGCAAGATTAATCAGCTTGATCCAGGATATATTAAACCAGCATATCCGTTAAATCCTGGTTTAAATTTGGTGAAATAAATCATGGCCACCAAATCATGGCCAATGAGTGTCAAAATGCACAACCCTCACCTGAAGAGAGAGACCTTTTGAGCACGACTTTTTTGCTCACATTAACTTGCGGCTCGTGTTTATTCTCCGACTATTTTCAGTTGTCATTTGTGGCTTGTCGTTTGTGTTGCAGGGGATGGGGGGAGGTGGCAGAGCACACAAGAAATACTTGAATGTTGAAAATATAACAAAGCATTTGTGTCTGCTTGTGGGGAGCACATATCACAATAAAGCCTCGCAATATTAAATCTTAACGAGTGTCCGGGAAATTAATGCGTCAGTCAGCCGCGCAGCCCCTCACATCGCAGATCCAGACAGTTTACATATGCGTTGGAGGGAGATGATCGCGGGGGGAAACGGCAGAATGGCATCAAAGAGGGATGAGAGACATTCTCTTCCCGCCGCCACAAAAGCCCTCATTCCGTTCTTTCCGTCCTTTTCTTTTCTTTTCTCCCCCCTCCTCTCCTTTTTACCAAGAGAAAGTGATTGTATGTCTGTCTGGAGGATGTGAGGACTAATGGAAGATAAATTCCAGCTGAGAAAAATGAATTAGTCAGTACAGGGTGTCCTCCTGGTGAGAAATGACTCTGTCATAAGGAGAAGGCATGAGGACGGTGATAATAAAGGGGAATGATGTACCGCGGCTGCCGGGGTAGTCTTAACCACATGGAACCACAGCCTCCATATTATTCTGTGCATGTCGTACGGTCACAGTACAGGCAAACATTTTTTTTTTTACCGAAAGAATCTCTTTGCTGTCGGGCACCAGCTAAATCCAAATTTTTATTGTTATTGTTGTTTCAAATCAAATCAAAATACGACTTAATCAAATTTGGCTTTGTGACAGATCTCCACCCAATTACCAGCTCAGTGGTCTTGTGGTTAGAGTGTCCGCACTGAGACTGGGAGGTCCGGGTTCGATTTCCGGCCAGGTAGGTCATACATACCATTTGGCATTGTTACTTTTATATTAGATCTCCATTTCACCCAATTACCAGCTCAGTGGTCTTGTGGTTAGAGTGTCCGCACTGAGACTGGGAGGTCCGGATTCGATTTTTCGGCCAGTTCATACCATATATTAGATCTCCACTTCACCCAATTACCAGCTCAGTGGTCATGCCAAAGACTTAATAATGGGACCCAGTGCCTCCCTGCTTGGCACTCAGCATCAAGGGTTGGATTGGGAGTAAGTCTCTGCGACATACTAGCGTCATGTCCTTGTACATCAAGCTGCTCACGACCTATATGGGCCTCAATGGCCCAGCCATCATAGCCTGGCAAGGCTATTATGACACTTCTGATGTATAGTGTATGTTGGCGGGGAAGCTTCAACATATGGAATATCAGAACAGGCTGGTTTCTTATATGGAGATCTAACTGTTTGATTTCAGCTACAGAGTTGCTGTCTGGCTCTATATATTTGCAGATCCAGGTGATGATCTATTCTATGTCTTCATACTGTATATGGAGACGGCCATATGGAGCGCTGGCGTGATGGACTGACAACCATGTTACCATAATATGGATGGATATAGTAAAATGCCTAATAAGTTGGAGCCTTATGAGTGTAGAGGGGGAAAAGAGGAGGCCGGGTATGTAGACACTTGTTGGAACACCCACTTGACGGTTATCAAGCGATAATAGCCAGGAGGCTGCTTATTAGCAGAACTTCTCGACCAGGCATGTTGTCTGGGAAGCCGACTGATACGATTGCATTGATAGGACGAAAAACCCAGAAATTCTTGATCAGTGTGGCCGGTTGGCCACCTTGTTTTAAGCCCTGTGTCAGCATGACGTGCTTGCGGTTATGGTTAGGGTTAGGGGTAGAGGAGGGGAGTATATTGACCACAATGAAGTAGCCTAATGTGCGTTAAAAAGGACTGCATTGCGACACGCTCACAGTGCGTTCGGGGGTGGGGCTGAGGACGCTTACCAACCTGGTCAGCTGGCAGCATGTGACAAGACGTAACAACATCAGCATAATAAGCATCCCTACTGGGAATACTCGCTTGATTTTGGGTAGAATCTGCTGGTTGGAATCCCACTGTTTTGTAC
The DNA here is from genome assembly GCA_039105355.1 of Benthosema pterotum. NCBI lineage: Eukaryota > Metazoa > Chordata > Actinopteri > Myctophiformes > Myctophidae > Benthosema > Benthosema pterotum. The sequence goes on along the minus strand of CM076971.1, from coordinate 3,621,112 downwards.
CTCTGTATACTGTAGTTATCCCGCAGAGGAAGTTCAGTTATCTTCATCGTCGGCTGCTCAGATGATCACGATAAACACCCAAGGACACTTACAGCATGTAGACGGGGGGGTGGGAGGTGATCTAGTGACCTTCTGATTACTTGAAGGCCTCTCTACCCCACTAAGCTACGGCCATAAACTTGTTATGTGGCAATAAAGTTGAAGTTGAATGTGTGATGTGCAAAATCCGTGCACGGGAGTGAGACACGCTGTAGTCCACACACTGAAATCCATGTGTGAGTGTACTCTCTCTCTCTCTCTCTCTCTCTCTCTCTCTCTCTCTCTCTCTCTTTCTACAGTATATTATTTAAAATTGCTTTAAAATATTCTAGTTGATTGAACTTGTGGCGAAACACAACTTGATGACATCATCAAGTTGTGTTTGTTAATGATTTTTCTTTTAGGAACTTTTTTTCTGAGGGCGTACAAATGGAGCCAAATGGACCCTGACGGGTCCATTTGGTTCCATTTGTACGCTCTCAGAAAAAATCTTGAAAATGGGTGGAATCCCCCTTGTTCTAGTATAATAAAAGCAGGAAAAAATGTGATATATGGATATATCAAATCGAATCACAGCGTAACTAAGAATCGCAATATAAATTGATTGAGAACCCTAAATATCAATATTGTATCGTATCATGAGGTAAGTGAATCGTCCCACCCCTAGTGGCCAGTGTATGCACGCAACCTGGCGGGCACACATTAAGGATTGAGGCGAGACGCACGTTGCTATTATTACTGGACTGATCTGCTCCTGGCAGATCACACCTTTCTACTTTCTACTGTTGCTGCTATGACAACTGAATCTTATCTCATATTACCTTATCTTAAACAGCACAGCCCATGTGGGGCTTCTTGCTGCTCATACAGCCATACAACCTCATTTTCAGGATGTTCCAGTCCCATTCTAAGAGTCGCTTCGCGCCATGGGCGATGAAGCCGCACCCATACCATTTTATTAGTCAAGTAAAGCATCAATATTAACATCAGTTGTTGTTTAAGTTGCAACAGACACGCAGCATGCATAAAGCTAAAGGTCTGACTCAGAGAGTTTTCTGTTTTCAATGATGAAATGCTGTTGGTTAGTGGTGCTAAAATTGTAGTTAGTATAGCAGTAATAGTGTTTCAAATCATTTTAAATATAAGCACTTTAATTTGAAATATCTTGGGTTGTTTTGCATGGCATCGTGTTTGGGGGGGAAGACTGGGTATTTAGGGGCGCATTGCCCCCCCCATGCCCATGCCTAGATCCGCCCCTGATGTGAAACACGATGGCATACAGTGTTAGACTTCGTAGTTTGTTGTCTCACTGTGCCGAGTAGAGGTGCAGTGAGTTCCCGGGGGAGATTAGGTTTCTCAACAGTCTGACTGCCATCAGAAAATGTCACCAATATGTATTTCATTTCCTTCATATTGCTGCACTGTCTGTTACCCATGCTGCTGATCTCGTAATTATGAGTTACACCAGAGGGTGTATTTAATGTTTCATCGGGTGGTGGTGTTTGGTGTTGAAATTAAAATTTGCTAGGGGTTTCATTGAACTTTCACTCAGCATTGAATAATTTGGTGCATGCGATGCCATGTGGCATGTGGAATTCTCCCCATGCTGGGCAAGGTCTATGCCAGGGGTGCCCACACTTTTTTTGACTCGAGAGCTACTTTCAAAATACCGGCTCAAGAAAATCTACACATAAAAAAAATCCATTTATGATATGATATGTTACTTTATTGTCAGTTTGCACTGAAATTTGTCTTGCGGCACAGCAGCTTTGTATGCAACACAGACACATTTGACAAGACGCAACACAGGAACAGAAAAGAGAAAACAGTTACATACATAGAAACATATAAGGACACAGAGCAATGTTCACAGCTCACTTTAGTCCTGGACAAAGTCCTGATTTAGCCTCAACGTTGACTGATGGACAAAAGACCTCTTCAGTCTGACCTTATTGTATGCTGGAACAGCATATCTCCTTCCTGAAGGCAGTAACCTATACTCTCCATTCAGCACATGGCATGGATTGGAAGTGATATTTCAAGACCCTTAGACCCCCCAAGAAAGTTTGACTTTGAAATAGTGGTGATGGTGTTACTTACGTATACTGTATACTGTAAACAAATGGACCCGTAAGGGTCCATTTGTTTTCATTTTAACGCTCTCAAGAGTTACAGATCTATACGTTTTTGGGGACTGTCATGTGATCTACCTGCATGGCCTGTGTGATCTACTGGTAGCCCTTTGGCTAGCCTCGACACCCAGGCTTTCATTTTCGTCCGCCTTGCGTGAAAACGGAAAGCCTGGACTAACTTGTTACACGAAGTGGCCTTGAAGGGGGTGTCAACCTTCCGGGGTGGGCGTTGATCTAAATGATGTGACGTAAAACAGCAGTGGACGGGCGCGGGAGGGGCCGGGGATGACGACACGTTCGTGAGATCAAATCAGATCAGCTCGATCTGCCGTGTGGATCCCACGGCACCCCGCCCCCCAAGGCCAAAATCATTGAGGGCTAGACCAGGCTACCCTTTGGCTGACTCTGGCCAGCCCGTGAAACAGTACTTGGAAATCAGAAAATACAACATGCAATACAATATCATTTTATTCATGTATGTGCAAGTTTTCTTCCGTGAACCTGTTTACCTGTTTAGATTTTGAAAACAGCCTCACTTTTACATTGCATAATAATACCCTCACTGAGCACAAGATCAAAAAATGTCTAAAAATGAAAGGTTTTAGAGGTCTAATCTTAGATTAGAGGTTGATTAGTGGACACACTGGGTTACTCTTCACAGACTGTCAATTCAAAAATTAAATTAATAGAATTTATTTCAGTCTTTTGGCCCAGCCCTTCGCAATTTGGCCCCTTGGGAAAAATAATTGTCCACCCCTGCTGTAGAGTCTCCTCAGTAGAAGTTGCAGTATTTTGGTGTAACTGCCACCTAAGGAAATGATGTTGATGCTGGATACGAATCAGTTTACAATGAGACATTTCAGTTACATTGAAATGATTCTGCTGATGGACTCTCTCTCAGGCTTTTCTCTTTGCAGTGCAGATGGGGTATAAGCCTGGGGACCAATTCTCCCTGGAGTCGTTCTCCATGACTATTATCCACTTAAACCCTGGCTTGGACCAGCCTATTGGTCCAGGCACCTATTCAGCCTGACCATGGATCAGTCCCGTTCTTCACAATGTTTGCTCTAATGTCATTCCATGTGTCTCTCTCCTCGTTTCCATCTCCACTTCTATCAATTAAAGCAAAAAAAGGATTAATCCTTAGTGTACTGAACACGTTTTGGTGTTCTAAGCATTATGTTTTAACTATTGAAAAATAGATCTTCTATTTTTTAACTATTGAAAAATAGAAGATCTACAAGCTTATCGTGAACTTGTAGCTATGAGCTTTAGGGCCCGATTTTGGTTACATTAGCCCTTATGCGCAATTAACGCACTTAGCATTGGGGAAGAGGCGTTCCCACACTAAAGTTGATAATTTCGTGACCATCCTATGTCCCTTAAAAACCTCCTATACCCGTTAAATTATGCATAGGTGTGGTTTGGGCGTTTTTAGCTTTCATCCAATCCGTGTTGGTCTTGCCATTCCCTTTAATTCATCCCTTATCTATTTCCCTTATCCCTACTGCTATGTCTGACCCTCCGAAGCACGCAGCCTGGCTGCGGGCTTAGGACACACACATGCATGAGTAGCCTATTCTCAAAGATTATGCTCTCATTTTGAAACAATTATAGCTCGGTCAATTCTCAATCATTTCTTACCATTCAACATGTTATGTTGAAAAAACGCTGTATGTGGCGTGCATTTATCCCAAGTCTGCGAAATGTTATAAAGTAAATTGCAAAAAACTCTGGAATTCGCGGCAAAAAAACTTTTTTTTTGATTATTGATTTCTCGGTCAATTCTGGACCATTTTTTACATTTCAAAGTGCAGCGTGACGGGAAAGACCTCCTCTCTCAGATGCTGTATAGTATATGTGGGTAGGTCTTCTCTACGATGCGGGATCTAGCAAAATGTAAGTGTCGGGATTTTGGTGGAAACGGCCCACCAAATCTCCGACACTTACATTTTGCTAGATCCCGCATCGTAGAGAAGACCTACCCACATATACTATCTTTCCCGTCACGCTGCACTTTGAAATGTAAAAAATGGTCCAGAATTGACCGAGAAATCAATGATCAAAAAAAAAGTTTTTTTGCCGCGAATTCCAGAGTTTTTTTTTGCAATTTACAGCATTGCGTCACAAGTTAATTAATGTATTTAATTATATTATATACTGTACATTACCTAAACACAAGGAAGTGACCGACAGCAGGCAATCTACAGCTGTTTATAGGACAATCCAGCATAAATAAGGAGATGAATTGAACTGGCGCCTTTCCACGTGGAGTTGTGGACATCTCCAAAGGCGCACAGACGCGCATCGTGCGCACGTGGCTCTGCCTTCGCGGATCGGTTAAGGGGTGGTCTGATGTGGCGTTATCTAGTTCCCAAATCTATTTGACGAAATTAGCAACTTAAGGGACTGCGCAACAAACACGCCCATGACCACACCTCCAGCCACAAATAACGGTGTCGGCATAAAGAATAGTGGCTAAGGGAAGAGAAAAGGTGACCAAAATAGCAATAAGGGAATTCGCTGCGGGTATCGGGTAACGTTAGGGACAAGGGGGGGAATGAAAATCGCGCCCTGAATCTCTGCTATTTTTGAAAAAATCGTGAAAACGTGGGGCAAATCTATGAATATGTTATTTCCGAACATTTTTAACTCAAATCTTTGCTTCTGGGGGATCCCTAGAACATGTTTTCAGATATAGATCATTCTGATGGTCCATGGCATGAAATATGTTGAGCATCACTGACACAGGAACATAGATTTTCTTCCCCCAGAAAAACTAGAATCCATTGTCAGAAACTAGAATCTGGTGACACAAAATAAAATTCTATAGCATTGGAAACTAGAATCTACTGTAGCACAAAAAAATAAAATAAATAGAATCTATAGTGTCGGGAACTAGAATCTAGCATCAGAAACTAGAGTCTAGCATCAGGAACTAGAATGTAGCCTCAGAAACTAGAATCTAGTGTCAGAAACTAGAATCTAGTGTCAGAAATTAGAGTCTCATCAGAAACTAGACAAAATGGCTTAGTTAAAGTACTAGGGACTATAGGGTTCATGATGTGTGTTACTTATAATAGAACACATGCACAGTGAACTGACACTGGCTTGCGGCGTTTACATAACAACAACTGACGGGGGTTTATGTCCTTGTCCGTTCGGACACAATTCTCACACACCAGTACGCACATGCAGACGTGTCTTTGGCATATGTAATTCGCTTTACGTGACAACACAGTTAAACCTTCTCATCTGCACAAGGTCTTCACTTAGTTGATGCTTTATTTATTGGACTTGTTCAGAGCTAATTGGAGAGCAGAGTCTCCTGTCGGGGGAGGAAAGGGCAGGAGGGGTGTGCATGTGCGTGTGTGTGTGTGTGAGAGTGTGTGCGTGCATGTGTGTCAGCCAGTTGTCACATGCACATTCCTTAGTAGAATTCGGGCACATTTTCTTGATGCTATACATACAGTACCTGGGCGACCACCAGACATGCTTTAAAAGGATCCCTGGCTAATAACACAAATATCACTTAAAACAATAAACTTGCCCTATATAACTAAAATACACAAATAAAAACGTATCTTATTTCTTTCATAAATAGAGAATATTTCACTCAACAGGAACTGCTCCTGTCGTAGGATGATGATGTCACATGTCCTTGTGGTCTAGCTCTATGGAATTTATGGAATGCATATTGCTCATGTGACAGGGGCAGTTCCTATTGAGTGTAAGTGAGTTGAGTGAGGGTCCATTTGGTAAGGGGGGCTCCAGGGAAAATGTTGCCTATAGGGCTCCAAATTGCTAAGAAAACACCACTGCTTGCATGCGTGGGGACACACTCGTACAGTACATTCACATTTAGGCATATCAAGTATGTCACACAGGCGTGCACAAAACACACATCTTCCTCAGGTCGATATTTACCTACACACACACATAGCACCAACTCGCACGTGCATGCCTGACAATTCGTGGCCTGGCAGCGGGTTTGATCAGTTTGTGCGGCGAGGCGGGCGGTAATCAGAAGATATAAATGCATCAGGCAGCTGGCAGGGCCGACCACGACGGAGGGAGGGAAGGACCCACTCAGATCATCAGCGCCAGGCGGCAGCCAGCGCGGTCCCTGGCACCCAAACGCACACACTGCCCTTGAAATGGAGAATGTGAGAGAGAGGAGCAGAGTGGCAAAATGAGAAGAGCTGCTGCTGCTGCTGCTGCTGCCAGGGCCGGATCTATAGAGGGGGGCAGGGGTGGGCGGGCAGAGCCCACCCAAACGTGCAGCCTGTATCAGTGTTGTTTGTTTGACAATATTTTGACTTAGTCTTAGTCTCTTGAGTAACACACATTTGGTCTTTTAGTCCCATTTAGTCTTCTGAAATTCATTTTTTAGTCTAGTCTTAGTCGACAAATATTAACATTGATTTAGTCTTAGTCTCAGTCTTAGTCTTTTTTTAGTCTTAGTCTTGGTAGTTTAGTCTTACATGCAAATACATTGTAGGTTTATATATGTCATACAGATTTATAGTTTTCAGTATGAAAGATGTCTCGTTTTAGTTCTTTGTATAAAATTACTGCATTAGTAATAAGTCCCTTTCCTAAAAACGTATGCAATCTATACTGCAGAGTGTTCACATACTTAAAAAGAAAGAAAAAAAAAAGAAGTTAAAATGTATTCTATTTCCATTAGTCTTAGGTTATGATTTAGTCTTCGTCTTAGTCTTAGTCTTTTGAAAACACACATCTTTTAGTCCCAATTAGTCTTCTGAAATTCATTTTTGTTAGTCTAGTCTTAGTCGACTAAATATCAAAAACCTTAGTCGACTTAGTCTTTAGTCTTAGTCATAGTCGACAAAAACAACACTGTCCTGTATGCCCACCCAATGAAAGGTAATGCTATATCACTGGTTTTCATCAGTGGTCCGAGGCCCAGTGGTTGAGGAAGGTCCAGGTGGTCCCCAGCTAAATGGTGGAAAGTTGGATGACCAGATGTAACTCTTTGAGAGCGTAAAAACGAAACCAAATGGTTTCATTTTTACGCTCTCAAGAGTTAAAATATTCATCATGTGAATTAGCCCCAAGTCTACACAACTAGAGAATGTAGAAGATTAATGGTCATTTTGATCTGTACAGTATGCTTGATTGTTTGGTTTCCCAAATCCAGCCTGGAATTGTGGACAAGAGCAAAATAAATCTTTAGTTTTAGGTCTGTCGAGCTAAAATGTCCTCAAACGGTGGTCCGTGGCTCAAATGCAGACTAAATAGTGGGCCCTAGTGTCAAAAACATTGAAAACCACTGCGTCATTTGAAAAACTTTGGAGTTGCCCACCCTGACATTCTTCCAGCCCACCCGAGTAGGGCTGGCTAAATCCAGCCCTGCCTGCCTGCCTGCCTGCCAGCCTAGTCCCTACACTGCAGTCACCACCACCACCATCACCATCATCATCCCACTGTATCTCACCAAGATGAGTTTACCCAACCCTGTCCAACCTCCATCTGATCTGTCTCTGTCTCGCACCCCTCATCTCATTCTTCATATCATCGCCGTCGGCCTGGAAACCTTGCATGTCCAAAAACCTGTAACTTTTGAAGGCAAGGTAGAAAAAAAGGTCCTGTACTTGTTCCAGTATAGTCAACTGTGGTCACAAACTCTCCTTGTTTAAAGCCTTTCATTGGTTAAATGTTTACAAACGTACAGGCAGATTTAACCAACCATAGATCTGTATTTTTGGGAACATTTATACACACATTGCTTGCGTAGTGAGCTTGTAGAGTGGCTGTTTGCACCTTTTCATTCATGACAAAAAAAAACACGCATCATTTATTTGACAGCTGCATGATGCTTTGAGTTTTTTTGTTTTTTGAGTTAGGACATCTCCGTTCACTTCCATGGAAAGGTGTAATGGCAGCCGCCCTCATGAAAAACAATGCATTTCCAATTCCGGTTGGTCACCCCTCAATGTCGCAAACCTTTTGGACTACCTCTTAGACACTGGGATCATGCATGTCCAAAGTTACCGAGTCTGTTTATTAGGCGCTGTGTTGCAGCTGCCAAAAAAAGATGAAATATGGAGATGCAAGGTTTCTCTCCAAGAGCAATGACACATCTTGTCTACCTCCCCCTCTCTCTCTGCCTGGCTGGCTGGCTCTGCCACTGTGTATCAGACTAGATCATCATCAGAATTGGTCATTGTCTAGCGGATAGTAATGACATGTCTACCCAAACAGCCAGAGTTGTACCCGAACGCGTTCAAAGAACGAAAGTTCTTTGAACCGTTCGTATTTTTAAGGAACTTGAACGGAACGGACCCTCTATCTGCTTGAAGAACGGCGGTGTGAACTCGTTCATTTCTGGCGTGAGTGAACGCCACTTTTCTTGCGTTCGATTTCGTTCAAGAGCAGGACTCGACAGGCTCGCATTTGTAATTAAAAAGTTCATAGCACCGGTGCGAGTAGAGCATTTGGCCATTCAGCTGTGATAGAGACATGACAAGTGCACATTCTATGAGTTATACCTACATTTATATTACTGTAGTACGGCGGTGTTGTTCGCTAAAATAGAGCAGATATACAAGCTATCAACGTGTTGAGGCTCGAGGCATCCTTAGCTTGAAGATCTGTTCTCCCTGCCCACCGCCCCGCCCCTCCCTCTGCTCTGTCAGCAGCGCACAGAATCAGAGCAGACAGCCAACACACACAGCACCAAGGAAGGACGCTTCTCTCCAACACGCTGAATGAGCTACTAAAGCTGTTCGTGTTGGTGAAATGTATAATCTTCCTGCGCTGTGCGTGTATTTGAATCATATACTGTCTGCGCAGCAACCTTTTGCCTCACGCACGTGTGTCGCTATCCCGTGATTAATCATAAATAACGCACCATGCACGTGCGCGCTCGGACGCACAACACTTATATATTCTTACCATCATTGACTGATTTGCCGTCGGATCGTTTTCATTTTTATTTACCGGTAGGCTACAATTAGCCTACTACAGGGCCTTAAGGTTTGGGGGACCCTTTCACATTGTGATTAATATAACAATATGGGCTATTGTATAGAGTTGCAATACCCGACCGAAACAATACCCGCGACGGCCCGGTTTCATTTGCATAATTGATGGTCGGGCTTTCAGTCGACCTGGCTATGTTAATATATTGATATTGTAAAATAGTAGCCTACTAGGAAAAATGCTAAGCATTGAGCCCTGTTCAAGAGTGAGACTAGAATGAGCTGAAAATAGAGCAGATCTACAAACTCAGTGACGCACTTTGAGCTTGTTGATCTCTATTTCTGCTGATATTTTCTGCTCTATTTTCAGCACACAGAGATGCACAGGGCTGGACTGAACTGAGCCTTCATAATAAAAATCTTCACAAATCAACTAAGGACATCTTCAGTTGTATATGGCTATGTATGGGCTGCAATCATTTTGAACAAAAAAAGAGGGAGGGGAAAAAAAGAACGAAAAAGAACTATAATAGTTCTTTTTTTGGAACCATGAACTTTAGTTCTAAAAATTCAACAATGAACTATGAACGGAACGAGTTCGTTTCTAAAGGTAGGAACTATGAACTGAACTATTTCAGAAAAAAAGAGAACTTTCCCAACACTGCAAACAGCCAAACTTGTGCGTCATGCACTGTCTTTTGAAGAGCCGTTTCACGAACAGCTCCCAGCCTGTCAGGTGTTTTAATTGTATTTAGCTACAGTATAGTGCTAGCTCATCTACCCATTGGTAACAGCTCTCTGAATGTCAGAGAATGGTAATAAATAGTGAAGTTGGCCATTCCTGTTCAAAAATGATCTTTTTACCTTATTTAGCATCGCATTAACGACTAAGACATTCATACTACTGAACCATGGATTCATATTTTGACTATTTACAGTACATAATGTCTCAATACATTTTCAATATATAGTGTATATATTGGTTAGAACTCCGCCTGAAACAGTGTACCTTTTTAATAAAGAGCTCAGTGCACGCTGCCATGACAAACATGCCGCACGCAGGCTGTTTTAATCCAAGTTCTCTTATTCCATCTGTCATGGTGTCTCTCTCCAGGGGGCCCAGCGGTGGTCTGGGGCTAGCTGTCACTGCCCTGCTCCCTGCCTGCCTAAATGAACAGCCCTGTCTGCTTCTCAGGGTCACCTTTCCCCGGCCCAAGACTCTCTCTCTCTCTTTCTCTCTACTAGCTTACTACTCCCACTTCTCTTTGGCTCTCTTTCCCTCTCTGCTTCCCCCGATGTTGTTCTTTCTCCTGCTCTCCTGTCAGCCTTTACCTGCGTCCTGCTCTCTTGTTTCCTCCATATTCTCCTGATCTCTCACTCTCGCTCTTCTTACTTTACACGCAGCTATAGCTTTAACTCCTGTCTATAAGATATAGACAGGAGGGATGTCAAACTCAAATACACAGCGGGCTAAAACAGAACAATTGGTACAAGTCGAGAGTCAGACCCGCTGGACTGTGTTTCAACGCACGGCGCACAGGTTTTACGAGGACGTACCAGAAAAACAGCAAAAGCAATTTTCCTTCAAAAAACATGAATGTCCTCTAATAGCAAGATAAATACAAAGACGAAACTGCAGGCGTTCCAAACTGATTGCATAAAGCTCAGTTTCATGTTCAGTGATGCTCACCAAGCACTGCTTTCATGGTAAAATAAGAAGGTAAAACAATTAGTTCTATTCACGGTGTGTGCAATATACCAGAGGGCCAGTTCTAATAGTAATTAAATATTATCCCGCAGGCCAAAGATAATTCATTTGCGGTCCTGATTTGGCCCCTGGGCCTTGACTTTGACATGTGTGGTCTATAAGATCGTGCACCAGAAGTCTTGTTCATTCAAACCTTTTTCATTTGAAAGACCTCAAGAGTGTACACATTTCGCCAAGCACTCCTGTTGTTCCCTGGACGCCACTATACAGTACATTCTTACAATATACGATTACAATATACCAAAAGTATTTCTTTTTGTGCCGTTGGCAGACAAAAGTTAAATACCTATGAGCAAATAAAAGTGAAAGGACGGTGCAGTGAGCAGAGCGCACATCTCTGCCAGGAGGCATGCTCATGATAATAATGGAGATGAATGCGGTTAACGTTCTACCTACAGCCATGAAAGGGTAACGCAGCATGTCATTAGCAGTTGTATGCATCGTCTCGTCCGCCGTCTATACTGTCTTCCTCCCTTACATGCCTACACATTCATTTTCTACTCTACAGCTTGTTTTGTCTGCTTGTTTAACAAACCATTTGGACTATCTTGAATTCACTGCGGTAGACTCTAAGCTGAGGAGGAACGGTTAAGGTGCTGAATGATATTCCAGGTAGTTGCACACTGAGCTTTACACAGGGCTCCGCTGGCGGAGGGCGTTTTGAAGACACAAACGGCTCATTGATCTCTGGATCAATCCGGCAATTAATCAGCTCATTAATTACGTCAAGTGTTGATTGCGATCGGGGTGAAGGGGCCAACCCTGACTGAGAGAAAAGTACTTAGTGGCTCTGTCTGTTATACTGGTCCTCACAGACAGGCAGTTAGAGACAGCAGAGGCATTCGTCCAAGACGGTGGCAGGTTGTTAAAAAAAATAAAAAGGGATTAAATTCTGTTCAGCTGTATCATGCATAGGCAGAAGGATGAAGAGTTCATATATTGGTGTCAAAACATAATTAATTCAACACAAATATCTTGAAACTTTCATGCAACCAAACCACAACCACAACAGTTTTTCAAATACTGAATTGCAAATGCAATTTGGATATGCAATTTGGACTGAACCACAACTCCACAAACCTGTCTGACTTCATATTTGGACATGCCTGGCAAAGAACTCCATATATAGACCTGCGCAGTGACGTCACCGCCCCTGTTCCAGAAGTAGATAACCCATTCATTTTTCTCATAGACTTTTCGAAAATAATTTATATGAAGACGATTACACAGCAGACAAAACCAACTGGGGTTGTGACGAATCATGATGACACACACAGTCTTTTGGGACGATCAAATAATTTCTAAGATGAAAAACGAAACAAAGTGTTATATCCTGCCGTTTTCTACTTCTTGCTAATTAGATATTGCATGATAATATTGTAGTGTGTTGTCATGATTTGTCACAAACCGAGTTGTTTTTTTCCGCGGGCAATCGTGTTTTTATTAAGCGTTTTCGAAAAGGCTATGAGAAAAATGAATGAATGAGGATTCCATTTCTGGAACAGGGGCGGTGACGTCACTGCGCAGGTCTATAGAAAGACTCCATATTGCAATTTACGAGCTGTGTTCGCTTCCCGCACAATTATTGCTGTAGTTTAGTAACAAGTACGATATTTGCAACTGCAGATGTCATCATGGAGTAGAAGTAAAAGTTAGTTGCAAAGAAAACGGGTAAATACCCCAATAAAGTAACTTCCCCTCAAAATCGTACTTATGGACAACACTTGAGTACAGTATATGCACTTAGATACTTCCATACCATGCGTATTACAGTAGGTGGGTTTGAGGTCCGCTGCAGGGAGGCCTGTCTGGCAGGAAAGGCACTTTTTCTGGTCCCATATCTGCGAGAGTGTAAACACTCTATAAACTGTGAAGTCTTCATCGGATAGAGAATATTGATAGTGGATCCTATGCTATGCGCTCATACTGGAAAAGATAGCATCCTGTGCTATGCACTGATAACAGATTGTGCCCTTTCCTCTCTCTCTCTCTCTCTCTCTCTCTCTCTCTCTCTCTCTCTCTCTCTCCCACCCCCAACACCATACACACTGATGATATGATAACATGCCATAATAACATTACAACCACACACCCCTAAATTCACACTCTCTCTCTCTCTCTCTCTCACACACACACACACACTCACACTCACACACACACACACACACACACACACACACACACACACACACACACACACACACACACACACACACACACACACACACACACACACACACACACACACACACATACACAGAAATATACCCAGTGGCGTTTCTAAGCAATTTGGAGCCCCAGTTAAGATTTTCCGTCACAGGAAAATCTCCTGTGATGTCATACCTATGATATGCACAGTAAAATGGTGCTCCCAAGGGATAAAATTATGAACTATTTTTTAAATTAAAGAACATATTATGTGTTTTTAAATGTTCAATTCTAGTTATATAGGACAAGTACAATGTACTTGAGGCTAATTACCTTGCGAACCTTTTAAAGCATGCCTGGCGTTCACCCCCGTGCCCGCCCCAGACTAGCCAACTGCCTAGTCTGCCTATGGCAAAAACGCCCCTGCACACTGGATCTGTGTGCGCGAAATATAGCTCATAGTTTATCCACACTGCGGACCTCGCCAGCGTTCCATTTGGTCCTCTCCGGACCGGTGCTTACTGTTTGTGTTGTTGTGGTATAAGTAATAGGGTCGTTGGCTGCTAATTGCATTAGCCCAGCTGGGTTATTGAAGTCTCGCTCCATAACTTGTGGTCAGCCCGCAGTAAAAAGATAACCCGAGACTCTCAAACCCAATCAGTAGGGCGGTGAGCATGGGTGCACACGTGCGTGCGCACGCAGTGTTGCCAACTTGGCGCATTTGTCACTATATTTCACTTTTTTCCAGAACCCCCTAGCGCCAAAAAAAAAAAAAAAAAAAAAAAAAAAAGAGGAAAAATCTAGTGCTTTTCTTGCAGGTGAGTTGGGGCGAAATTGGTTGACAGGCACCAGAGATAAAACCCTTGTTTTTCACCATTTTTCACCGTTTCTCCTCCTTTTTCCTTCCTTCCTAGAAAGGACCATTGCTAACCAAATGGACCCTTATAGATCTGTAACTCTTGAGAGCGTAAAATGATACCAAATGGACCCGTAACGGTCCATTTGGTTTCATTTTGATATCATTTTGATATATTTAAACATCTGAATTACCTAATTTTCAAGAATCTACACATCTATCTAAAATGCATAATAATTGCTATTTTGACCAACATTTTACCAGTTATTTCTCGTAAATTAGTCCAAGGACCCTCCGTAGCTAAAATGCAGAATAAATTGTGGGCCCTCGTATGAAGATGGTTGAAAACCTCTGCTCTAGCGCATTCTAGTGCATTTTGGAAACGCCACTAGCAGGGGCGGATTGGCACATATTTTCCTACCGGGACAATTTTGCCTTTGCCAGGCCACCCTGGGGGGGGGGACTGGTTAACTAGATGTAACTCTTTGAGAGCGTAAAAATTAAACCAATTGGACCCTTGCGGGCTAATTGCGGACCCTTGCGGGCTAATTCATCATGTGAATTAGCCCAACTTAGTCTACACAACTACTGTAGAGAATGTAGAAGATTATTGGTCATTTTGATCTGCGCCACTGTCCAGGCCACTAGGTGGTGCAGGCCACCGGGAAAACTCCCTGTACTCCAGATGGCCAATCCGCCCCTGGCCACTAGTGCATTTTGGATTTTGTCAGTTGGCAACACTGTGCACACGGCCGTGCGTGCGGCCAGGACTGCGAGCGGAGTGGAGCAGCACAGCATGGTTTCCCATTACTGTCAGCCAGCGGAGGAAATATGGAGGCTATTTAGATTGAACAGTTTACAGAGCCGGGGGACTTATCATAGTGGACTAACAACGTGGTCAAGAAGCCCCTGCTTTATAGACTCCCTGGAATACTAATGGCTTCTGCACTATAGGTTCCCAAACAGTGGGTCGCGACCTGTTTGCGGGTAGCGGAACAATTTTTATGGGGTCACGAATCGAAATTTATCGTACATTTTGCATTTGAGTTTACTTTCTAACTAGGTGCTTTAAACATTTCCTTTCACAGTCGAAGTCTGTTTTGTGTAAATCAGTGTTAATCAGTGGTTCCCTTAGTGATCACAGACTCACTGATGATCACAGACTCAGGGGTGACCTCAGCAAAATGGTCTTGGGAGAGAGATAGCTAGAAAGCCAGGGAAAACGCAGAAGCAGAGCGCAATGACCACCTTCAAGACAAATACAGGCCTATCTTGTGTTGTGTTATAGCGCACTAAGTGACACACTTGCCCGCTCAGGAAACCAGGTAGCAGTCTTCACTTGCCCAACCATTTTTTTACTTGCCCCAGGCAAGCGGGCAAGTGTTAGTGTCAAGCCCTGAGGATGTAGCCGCGACCCGGTGTCGTGCTACTGGGAGGGGTGGACGACCGGCGGGTTCAGGCCAGAGTGTCCCGAATCTGGCTGTTAGTACAGCAGGGGGTCTGGAACACGATGTCCAGATCTAGAACACAATGTCTAGAGCGACTACTCCTACAGGACGTGAGTCGAGATCTTGTGCCTTAACTTGTGGCTCAAATAAAGTAGTAAGAACTTACAAACCTTTCTAGCAAGACTCCCCCTCTCCCCCATGGCCAGGGGAGAGGTCATTATGGTGATGTTTTGTGGCGTCGCCCTTGGAAACAGGGGAATTCCACCCATTTTCAACATTTTCCTGAGAGTGCACACAATTTTGTGAACCAAATGGACCCGCTAGGGTCCATTTGGTTCCATTTGTACACTTTCAGGAAAAATCACAACATGGTGAAACACAACTTGATGACGTCATCAAGTTGTTTTTCTCCATGTTAATGTTTTTTTTTCAGGCCTCCATTTCTAGGAAACACAGAATGGGGGAATTTTTTATCATGTCCACACAACATCTCTAAGGTATATTAATGAGTCTGACATAGTAAAATGTCGGAAATGGCTGGAATTCCCCTTAAGAAGTAATATATATAGCCTTTCTACAAGCTCTCCATACCGCGTGAGGCATGTGTTGTAGATCTGCTGCCATATTTTCATTACTTTGGGTCTCGGGTGGTCTCCAGTAAATGGTAAATGGTGCATTTATACAGGGCCTTTATCCAAGGCGCTTTACATAGATTGTGCATCACATTCACCCATTCACACACACAGTCATACACTGACGGCAGAGGAAACCATGCAAGGTACCTACTAGCACATCAGGAGCAATTCGGGGTTAAGTGTCTTGCTCACGGACACATCGACACTACTTCAACTTCAACTTCAAAGAACTTTATTTTTCCTTTCGGAAACTTCTTTTGTGTAGTGGTTAAAAACATACAACAATACACACATACAGATACATACACTATAAAAGGCTAAAACTATAAAAGCAATAAAAAACGGCTTTAAAAATTAGGTTAAGAAGCTCAGTTGAGCATTTCATATGGTTTATACAGCCTGTGTTTGCTGTGGTCAGTCCCAGTGGGAGGGGGAGTTCATGGGTGGGTGGAGGGGGGGATTCAGCTTAGGCATTCAGGAGTCTTATAGAGGTGGGTACAAAGCTTGCTGAGCCCCTTTTGGTGAGCTTCGATGCCCTGTATCTTCGGCCAGAGGGTAGTAGTTCATAGTGTCTATGGAGTGTGTGGGTGGGGTCCTCTGCGATTTGAGAGGCCTTTTTTATTGTTCTTTTTTTGTGTATGCTTGTGAGTGACTCCTGGTTCCTCCCGATGATCTTACTGCAGACTGTGACCACCCTGTCTAGAGGGTTCCTGTTGATGGCGCGGGTCACTCCAAACCATGATGTGATGTTGAAGGTCATTATTGACTCCACAAAAGATTTGTAGAAGGCCTGCAGGATTGATGGTCGGACCTGGAGCTTCCTCATTTTCCTGAGGAAGAACAGCCTTTGTTGACACTTCGAGTGAATGTTCTCCACGTTGGTCCTGAATGTGAGTTTGTGGTCGATGGTGGTACCGAGGTACTTATATTCCTCGACACGCTCTATCGCCTGGCCATTTATTTCTAGGGCCGGAGGAGGAGTGGGTGGGCCCTGCCTGAAGTCCACCAGCATCTCTTTGGTTTTGCTGGGGTTTAGGTCCAGATAGTTGTTAGTACACCACTCCGCAAAGCCATCCATTGCCTTGATGACACGGCCATTGGAGTTGGAAGTGTCGACAATGACCGTGTCATCAGAGTATTTAATAAATAGCATGTCAGGGTCTGGGCTCCTGCAGTCATCGGTGTACAAGGTGAACAGGACCGGAGAGATGACAGATCCTTGTGGTGCCCCAGTGGATATAGTCCTGTTAGAGCTGTAATTCCCATCGAATCTAACGCTCTGTCGTCTGTCTGTGAGGAAGGACAGGATGAGCAGTATGAGATGTGGGTTGACATTCATCTGAAGGAGTTTCTGGCCCATCAGATGAGGCTGCACCGTATTGAATGCACTGGAGAAGTCCACAAATACCATCCTAACAAAGGACTTGGGCTTCTCCAGCTGTGCATATGTGTGATGCAGCAGGGTCGTCACTGCATCATCTGTCCCTCTCTGCTGCTTGTATGCGAACTGGAGTGGACACTAACTCTGTGGGAGCCCGGGATCGAACCGGCACCTTGTGGTTATCTTCTGGTGACCTACCTCTACCTACCTCTGAGCTACTGCCACCCCCAGTCGTCGTCCTCAAAAGTTTGCAACCCACTGAAGTAACATACTGTATGAGTCCTTGACAGTGACCCAACCAGTACACTACCGCTTTTAACCTGCCCTCCTATTTTGGGACACCAAAATGATCATTGAATAGAAGACAACGTCATTATAGGTCACATCGTTTTCAGAAATAGCCATCCTCCCGGTGCGTTGCAACATGCTGAGGGTGTAGATTGGCTGCTGCCTGAGAAAGTACAAGTCCTGTACGTACTGTACTAAAACATCAACCTTGAATGGAAAAAAAAGTTGTCCTTTGACTTTAGCTTTTTTTTCAACCAAGGTTGATATTTTAGGTTATTAAAGAAAGTAAAATGTGAGTGTAAATTTTCCTTCATGTGCTGCTTTTCTTCGTTTTAGCGATGTTAGGTATTCTTGATGGGGGGGGGGGGGGGGGTATTCAAACATGGGGGCTATTTACATTTACATTTTTATAGCGATTTTATTGCTTTTTAATCAATAAAACGAAGGAGAGTAGCCATTAAAGAAAAGTTAACTCTTAAAGTTGTTGGCAGATAGTAATCGGTACAGGTACAGTCGTACATAAATTAAGTCAGTACAGGGTACGTTCCAAACACAAACAATATGGGACCACTGAAAAAAACAATTGGACCCTTGCGGGTCCATTTGGTTTAATTTTACGCTCTCAAGAGTTAAAATATTAATCATCTGAATTAGCCCTAGTCTACACAACTAGAGAATGTAGAACATTAATGGTCATTTTTGATCTGGATGTTTGACTGTTTTATTTCTCCGAAATCCATCCTGCATGGTATTGTGGACAAAAGCAAAAAAAATCTTTAGTTTTGGGGTCTGTGGGGCTCAAATTCTGAATAAATAGTGGGCCCTGGTTTGTAAAAAAAACACTTATGTACATAACAATAGTTCAAATAGACAATAGTGTCCTTGTCCTTCTAAAGTTGGCATTCTAAACAATACTACTAGTAGCTTGTACTATACCAGTACCTTTCTATTGCTGTGCATTTCCACGGCGTACTGCCAAGCTGTCGACATCATAGTGTGGGCAACCAATTAATTTGTACAGAGATAAGGAGGGGGAGGTGGGGAGGGAGACGAAGGTGTTGTTATAGGGGGCAAAGGGCAACGGCATGCCTCCTTTTCTGCCCTTCGAATGTACTGTATGAATTAGCTTACAGTACTGTACATTGGACACACAGAGCAGTGCCACACTTACACATATTCACACATGTCCCTGGCTCTGACCCGCCCATGACAAACGTCCAGTATATCAGGCCAAAACCTTGTAACTCCATTCATATTTCAGCTTTTAATGCGGTTTCCTTTACATTAAATCAGTGGTCCAGGTACCATCAGTGGTCCTTGAGAGGATTCCAGGTGGTCCCCAGGCTAAATGATGGAAAGTTGGTTAACCAGATGTAACTCTTTGAGAGCGTAAAACTGTAACCAAATGGACCCTTGCAGGTCCATTTGGTTTCATCTTTATACTCTCCAGAGTTAAAACATTCATCATCTGAATTAGCCCAGGTCTACACAACTAGAGAATGTAGGAGATTAAATGGTCATTTTGATCTGCATGTTTTGTTTTGTCTGTTTTGTTTTCTCAGAAATCCGCCTAGAGTTGTGGACAAAAGCCAAAGGAATCTCTTTATTTTTGGCGTCTGTGGGGCCAAAATGTCATCAAATGGTGGTATGTGGCTCAAATTCTGAATAAATAGCGGGCCTTGGTCTGAAAAAGGTTGAAAACCTTTGTATTAAATGAACGCCCTACTCCATCTTACAATAGTGTCACACAAAAGTATGTGACAATAATGTATGTACAAGCTTATTGCAGTGTGTGTGCCTTCATGCGTGCTAGTTTCACTATAGGAACTGTTATGGACATACTAGGTTTTCACCTGACGGTGGCGGTACACTGTAATTGACCACCTACTGTACAGTACACACTGTATGCACCCTTCCTCGCCCACGGCTCTTTTCCTCCATTGGCCTTCGGAGGGACACGTGGGTCAAACTTCTGACAAGCAGCGCGCTCCAAACGGTATTAATGGTGTGTGTGTGTGTGTGTGTGTGTGTGTGTGTGTGTGTGTGTGTGTGTGTGTGTGTGTGTGTGTGTGTGTGTGTGTGTGTGTGTGTGTGTGTGTGTGTGTGTGTGTGTGTGTGTGTGTGTGTGTGTGTGTGTGTGTGTGTGTGTGTGTGTGTGTGTGTGTGTGGACAAATGAGAGAGTTGGCGAGGCTGGAAACAATGTTTGTAGAGTAGAAATGTATCCCGTTCAACCAGATAAACATACTGTATCATACGAAGGAGGTCTTTTAATTGGGTATACATTGTCTGTCTGATCAGTTCTGGACATTGTCGTCACCAGCCCTGGCAGCACTGTACTGTAGCACAGTGGTTTTCATCCTTTTTCATACCAGGGCCCACTGTTTATTCAGCATTTGAGCCACGGACCACATACCCCCCAAACTAAAGATTTCTTTTGCTTTTGTCCACATTTCCAGGCTTTTTCGCAAACAAAACAGCCAAACAGTAAATCAAAATGAACATTCTTCTGGGTTCATTTTGTTTCATTTTTACACTGTCAAGAGTTACATTTGGTTAACCTACTTTTTATCCGGTTAAACAACTTAGCCGGGGACCACTGGTGGTCCCTGGACCACTCATTGAAAGCCACTACTGTAGCATGATAGCCTCTTATGGTAGTGCTTTTTGAGGGAAGATGCGTTTCGACTTTTATTGCATCTTTAGTCATTCCAAACTTGTGCACCCTGATGTGTGCCCTGAGGTCAAGGTTCACGTTTATCTAAAGTCCCCGGAGGGCACATAGTTTGCAGTGTCAAAACATCTCATATACTGTACATAGCCAATAGCAGAGTAGAGTACAGTGTACACAATGACCTTAAAGTGCAGAGTTAAAGTTAAAGGGCCATGGGGGAAAAAGTACATATAGGCACAGAAGACAATGTACTTGCACCTTTTCCCCCCATGGTACTTTAACTTTTTAACTCTGCACTTTAAGGTTGTTGTGCACAATCCTGGTGAGCTTTGTGACAACCATTATACTGTATAGGAACAACACTAACCAATAACAAAAGTAACTCGATAACTAAGGCAAAAGTAGCTGAGGTGTACTGTATGTTTTGGCCATTATACTGTATGTTTATTGTGTGGCAATATACTGGTGTGTATATACAGTATATATACTGTATTTAGAGATAAATGGAAATAGTTAGCCATGGATCAAGACTGCCATGGATGTAATTTATCGAGTCTGGCTTTAGTTTTCATATCTATGATGGGTAATGTTTTGGTCTCTATAGCCCCCTAATAGTGTTACTTACCATAACACATTGAGTACCCTTGACGGTGTGAGTCAGTGTCTACACCCTGAATGCCTGTGAGGGGCCTGTGTGTGTGCGTATACAGCCTACGTGTGCGTGCGTGCGTGCGTGTGTGTTTGCTTGTACGTACATGCATTTGTGTGTGCATGCTCTAGTCAGGCTCTGCCAGTGGGCCTAATCAGCAAAAGTCCCCTTACCTGTGCAATTTCCAACATTTATAACAAGTTGCACTGTTCTGTTCTCAAGTAGGACGCTGTCCGACAGGCACGTACAGGTCTAGTCTGTACCAAAAAAAAAAACAGGGAGGGGTGGGGCATCTGCAGCATTGCTCATTATCAATGGCTTGAGGGGAGGTGTGGGATAATTTCTGGCAAAGGGGAAATTGCGTGAAATGAGAAGATGCGAGTCAGTCTAAAAGGAAATAGGGAGTGAATGGATAACAGCCTTGTACGCGTTATCATGGCGGGACAGGAGTTTGAGCGATAGTGAAACGCATAGGGGAGCTTCCGCACGTACAGCAAAGTCTTAACAGCGCCGGCACAGTGAATACACTCTGTGAAATACGCAGACACAAAACGGGAGCGCCGCGCAGGTGTTTTATTTGTTAAACGGGACGATACGGAGCCTGTCGCTACGAGACAGGAAGGAATATCAGTTAACCAATTTTGACCTCTCTAGTTTCTGACACCAGATTCTAGTCTCCGATGCCAGATTCTATAGTTCCCGGTGCTAGATTCTAGTTCCCGGTGCTAATTTCTGACACTATAGATTCTCGTTCCCGACGCTAGATTCTAGATTGTAGTTGCCGATGCTAGATTCTAATTTATGATGCTAGATTCTAGTTCCTGACGCAGTGACGCCAGATTTTAGTTCCTGACGACAGGTTCTAGTTTCTGATGCTAGATTCTAGTTTAAGATCACTAGATTCAAGTTTCTTCTAAAAAATCTGTTTCTGTGTAAGTGATGCTCAAAATATTTCATTCCAAGGACCCCCAGAATTATCTGCGTTTGACTGCAGACCCCCATTTGAAAACATGTTGTTCTAGCAATCCCTCAGAAGCAAAGATCTCAGTCAAAAATGTTTGCTGCAAAAAGAATATATTCAAAGATTTCCGTAACATTTTTTTTTTCCAAAAATAGAACTACAAAAATAGCAGACCTACAAGCTCATAGTGCGCCACTGGGTGGCGTGATATGAGCATGTAGATCTGATATTTTTAGAGCTTTGGCTATATTTTTGCAATGCCTTTCGATGCTTAAAACACCAAAAGGCGTTGCAGTGTTGAATGGCTTAAACAAATAAATAAACAAATAAAGACACATAGGGCCCTAGCTGCCACCCAGCAGAAGCACACAGGGGAGAGAATTACAAGCTATTTGGGACACGATTACAGCTACGATAGTGGCAAAGTGAGAGGAGAGGCAGAATAGAAGGATAGCATCTTCCTCTCGTTATACTGGGAGGCTCCCGTACAGTGTTGCCAACTGCCTAAATCCAAAATGCACTAGTGGCACTTCCAAAATGCACTAGAATGCGTCAGCGGCTCGCCTGGAAGGGAATATGACCATTAAATGACCATTAATCTTCTACACTCTCTAGTTGTGTAGACTTGGTCTAATTCATATGATGAATATTTTAACTCTTGAGAGCGTGAAAATGAAACCGAATGGACCCGTAAGGGTCCATTTGGTTTCATTTTTACACTCTCAGAGAGTCACATCTGGTTAACCAACTGTCCATCATTTAGCCTGAGGACCACTGTTTGAAAAACCAAGGAGAATGAGGGTTTTATCTCTGGCGCCTGTCAACCAATTTCGCCCCAAGTCACCAGCAAAAAAGCACTAGATTTTCCGCCAGGAGTTTTTCACTAATTTTGGCACCAGGGGGGGAGCTAAATATAGCGACAAATGCGCCAAGTTGGCAACACTGCTCCAGTAGCCGTGGAAGGAAGGGAGGGAGGGTGTATGGGGTGGTTGGGTGGTTGAGCGGGTGGTTTGGTGGGGGGCGGTGGTAGAAGGAGTCTGGGAGAAGAAGGAGGAGGGCTCCGCCGACGTATACTAGCTGAGGCAATTCCAATTTGTCGCGAGGGCGTCGCTTCGACGGTCACAGCCGGTTAATGAGGCGAGGCCCCAAGCTCTAAGTCATCCTGCCACCGCCACCGATCCCAGGCCCTGATTACTGTAATGAAACGGTCAGCAGATTATTAACCAAACGCCACTATATATCCAACGCAGTGCGCGCACACACACACACACACACACACACACACACACACACACACACACACACACACACACACACACACACACACACACACACACACACACACACACACACACGGGCGCATACCGATTGAATCTCAACACACGCACACATACACTTGCGTGCACACACATAAGAAGAAGTGAGGTACACACACACACACACAAAGAAATTGCTGTAAAAAAAACAGTGACATACCATGTCGACTCTTAGACTGGAGGAAACACAAGACATAAAAGAATAAGAGGAGAGGGGGAGAGCGTGGCCTCCGTAATCTCCCTGAATCATTCCTCCCATTTGTCTAGAGAGAGAGAGAGAGAGAGAGAGAGAGAGAGAGAGAGAGAGAGAGAGAGAGAGAGAGAGAGAGAGAGAGAGAGAGAGAGAGAGAGAGAGAGAGAGAGAGAGAGAGAGAGAGAGAGAGAGAGAGAGAGAGAGAGAGAGAGAGAGAGAGAGAGAGAGAGAGAGAGAGAGAGAGAGAGAGAGAGAGAGAGAGAGAGAGAGAGAGAGAGAGAGAGAGAGAGAGAGAGAGAGAGAGAGAGAGAGAGAGAGAGAGAGAGAGAGAGAGAGAAACACGGAGAGTTGTAGACGACGCAACACGGCAGACATGACACTAGATAGTGATCTGTTGATTTACACGCCCCAGGAGGGCCACAGCCGTGCCAATAAACGTGTACACATGTTGAGGTACTGCGAAGGGCCATCTCCCACTCTGTCATCTATGTGTGATCTATGGGATGCTGTTAAAAGCGAACGTTATTTTTTTTCCCTCCACCCGTCGCCGTCCAAGGGCCCAGTGTAGGACCGGGGCCAGGGGCGGATCTAGGCATGGGTATTGGGGGGGGGGGGGGGGGGTCAACAACAACTGATGTTATTATTGATGATGCTTTACTTGACTAATAAAAGTCATGTAACTGAAAATGGTAGAGGAGCGGCTGAAAATGGTAGAGGGGCGGCGATGAAGCCGCCCCTCTACCATTTCCTGCTGACCCCCGCCCCCCCATTGGGAAATATTAGATCCACCCCTGACCGGGACTCGCATTTATGAGGGGGGATTTATGAGGGAACGCATCAGATTGGTGTAACCATCTGGCTGAGCACTCGACTCCCGACAATGACTGAATGACTGGTTTCAGATGGCAGCAGCAGTTCTAGCGATTAGAGTGTTTAACACATTTTAAACTTAATCAAACCTCGCCCTTCTTCGACCAACAGATTAAAGGTATCGTAAGCGATTTGGAAAACCCTCCAGTCTCCCCCTGGTGGCAAGATGTGCACATGCACAGGCTCTACAGTGAGGGGCAACTGCAAGCATGTACAAACAGCATGTACACCAAGGCCCACCCACACTCAATCCTGATTGGAGGAAGGCCGCCTCCTCTCATCCTGATTGGACGAAAGGCTTTTCTCCCAAAGCCCAAACTGAAATCTGGATTTTATGCGCTCAGGGGCTCACTGGGAACAGAGAGGAAGTCTTTATGTGGCCACCACACTCTGAAGAAAATAATAATAATAATAAAAATAAACAAAACAATATTTGAATAAAGTTAAATCGCTTACTATACCTTTAAGTACAAAAAGCGAGAGTACTTTCTGTGTTCACATTGTCAGTCCATTTTGTCTATTGGGTCCTAATGGAAACCCACTCTTAACTTGAAAAGGTCCCAGGTTCCATCCATCTCCGTGTTATGTGCCCTTAAGCACACACTAATCACTTGCCTGCTTTCAGATGCTTTCAGATGCAAGAACAGCCCAAACCCCAAAGGATATAGTTGCTGTTGTTTTTTTGTTTTGTTTTTTTTCAAATGACATTGCGTCTTTTATTTTTTAAGTCTATATTGTGGTTCACTCTCTCGTGGCCAAAGTTTCTGATAATATTAACTGACCCCGAGGTGCACCTGTAACGTAGCTTTTTATCCCACAGTGGGAAATAAATCACCTGGTAGGGACACATCCTATTCAACGAACCTCCACTACACTGTTCTCCTTGGTCAATTCTGTGCAAATAGTCTTGTGCTGGCGTTGATAAAATATTTAGACTTTGTGCTGCTGGCTACCTGGTGGCAGGTCAGGACTATAGTTTCAAAGTCAAACTATGTGGGAACCGAACCCCCCAGTGCACCGCGGCTAAGGCAATAAACTACAAAAGAAAAGCTACTCTACTCCTGGCCCCTGTGCTCCGTTTGAAGCCAGGTGCACGAAGCCTCATTTTTCCCCTCGCATAAATAGGCCCTCTGCGATGCAACCCGCGGTAGTTTGCCCGGTAGTAGATGGAAATTGGCCGGCGCGCTGAGCAGACCGTCCGTCCGTCTGCTGCTCTGCTGCTCCCACGGAGAACCGAGGTATTTTTCACTGAATTATCTCCCCCTTAATGACCAGGGGTTTCTAATTAAAGGCATGATTAGGGCCCGCTCTTAAGCACCTTATTGGAAATTAAGTACAATCCATTCTCCGTGACAGCGGGGGGGTTGGGCCTAAACAGATACTGTTTTGCTGATGGCCAGGTGAACAGAAGTGGAGGAGACACTTTGTCTTGCCTCTTTTCTGTTTACGTTGGCACAAAACAGCGGCAGGTAGGCAGCTTTTTATCCACATGAACAATGTCGGGATATGGATCTTCAAATAAGATAAATGAGGCGCGCTGGAAATGTAAGACATAATGTATGTCCCCTGTTTGGTTTGATATTCGCTTAATTCTTTTCCCCGGCCTCTCCTCCTCGGAAATAAGTTAATGTTTCAAATCCCATCTAAGCAATTTTACAAGTGACATCCTTCAGGCACACGTAAGGCATTTTGAGGAGAAAAAAAAAGTATAATCGCCTTTTCTTATTTTCCTTTTTGTTCTTGGATGTTTTGAGTTGTAGACAAATGTTGCTGAGTTCAGAGTTTCCACCAATCTAGATCTGAATATGATGGCAGTTCTACAGCCATGAGTTTGTGTAATGAATCGTTTGAGAAGAGGATTTGTTGTCCAAGAGGCACAGCTTATGATCCATTCCTTAACTCCATGGTCAATGAACTAATACATACTGTTCACAATCATCACAAGGCCACACTTTTTTACAACATATTTATACTGAAATGGCAACTTTTAGCAAGACAAATCAAGAGAAAACACACTTTGTTGTCAATCTTTCTTTATCCCAGCAACAAACCCTCGCAAGATTTGAGGAGTCAGGAAGTCTCTCTGTCCATCTGAAATTTGGCAGACGACACATAGGGGGCGCTGAGGAAAAAAAATACAAGTCTTTTGAATATGGTGAATATGGTATTTTGACCATATTCATTTGGTTACCATATACTGTAAGTACATACTATAGCACCCAGCCATGAGCCAGTCACTCACAACAGCCCGGCCAATCGGGCTCAGCCCTATTGGCACAACTGGTTGTGTGTTGGACTGGCGAGTGGGAGTCCCGGGTTCAATCCCCACTTCTGTGTAATACTACAACCTGGCGTAGTCGGCAGGATTTGAAGTGTGGGTATATATCCCTAATATACCCGTATATTTGCGACCCGCACATGAGGGGCATCGTGTGCAGCGGTCCATGGTGTGAAGCATGAGCACACGTTCTAAAAGATCAAGCGGGTGAATGTAGCCCCTACTGTAGCCACAACAGCCCCGCCAATCGGGCTCAGCCTTATTGGCATTGGACTGGCGTGTGGAAGTGCCAGGTTCGATCCCCGCTTACTACATATGCATTGTGGCTTTAGAGATATGCCTGTCTTATGGGAACAGTGTGAGATGTATGGATTTGTCTTCTGGCTACTGAAAAAGTAATAATGCAGCATTCATACCTCAGACACAATTATGTATACAGTATGATGCTATTGAATCAGCCCCATGTACAAAGGTACACACACACACACACACACACACACACACACACACACACACACACACACACACACACACACACACACACACACACACACACACACACACACACACACACACACACACACACAAATGAACACAAATGAAGAACAACCTATCATCTACACGCAAACAAAAACAATTCTATTACAGTCTATTGATTTGCACATTTCAGCAAACTGGATCATTGATTGTACAGCTACTGTATAGGCTATAGCTACTTGAAATGCATTACTTGTTTACTTGAAGCACAACTACTCTTCTGTTGTGTACACTAAATGTCTCTAGCGCTGTTGCTTTTAAACCTGTCAGTTTTGTTTATATTTTCTATTCCATGTAATACTCATACTCGCCATACTCACCTAAAAGATGATTCTTTGATATAGTCATATCTTCATATCAGAGGTACTGAGGTTAGATTATATTTAAACCCTGAAATTATCTGAAATCCTTAATTTTCAAGATCGTACACAATTAGAAAATGTAGAAGAATTGTTATTTTGAACATTTAGGTAGGTATCTCTCCTAAATTGTGGAAACAAACTTGAAAATCCTTAGTTTGGGATCCAAGAGACTAAACTCGACATCAAATGGTGTTCTGTGGCTAAAATGCAAAACAATTAATGGGCCCTGGTATCAAAAAGGTTGAAAACCACTGCGGTATACTGTCTTATGTAATTTCGCAATGTCTCCCATTGGTTAGTAACTGTCTGACATGCGTCAAGATTGAATTATTTTCCACGAACAAGCAATTATAGCCACTTTTTGATCAATGAGAATGTCAAATTAAACGATTTAAAAAAGAGAGAAATTCTATCTACTGCTGTGTTTTTTATTATTATAATGATTCTGAAATGTAAAAAGATTGAAAGCTCACAGTTACTGTACCCTTCGCTTTCCTCTCCCAAGTTTCTTGAAAAGGTCACCCCCGTCCTCTAAGAAACGGAAATCCTTTAGGAAGATATTCTCTACCCTTTTGTAACCTTTACACAAGAAATCCCGTTGGATTGACTCATTGTATGGGGCAGCAGTGTGCTCATAAATCTATATAATCCTATGGAGTGGATGTGTCCTAATCAATGGCGTTGGGAGTCAGTCGCCTGTCTTGTCTAATCACCTGGTTACGGGTCCATTGATCATGACAACCAAGTTGGAAACAGAGCAAGCAATTACCAATTACAGTACACTGTGTGTGTGTGTGTGTGTGTGTGTGTGTGTGTGTGTGTGTGTGTGTGTGTGTGTGTGTGTGTGTGTGTGTGTGTGTGTGTGTGTGTGTGTGTGTGTGTGTGTGTGTGTGTGTGTGTGTGTGTGTGTGTGTGTGTGTCATTTTCAAACTTTTTGTGTTCACATAACATAGGGAGACTAATATGCCTTGTCTAAACTGTTCACTTTAAGGGGCCTCTACTTGCCCAGCTTTTGGTGTATGTAAAAACGCAAACATTAAATGTCTTTGGAAACCACAAAAATATGTGTCTTAATAGCCTTGTGAACCGTAACAACATAGATAGACGTGTCAAAATCAGTACGTTGGAAGATGGAAGACACATGCTATATTTAAACATGCGCAACAGCATGTGCAATAACAACGCAAACACTGGCATCTAATTCTAAACAATCCGCCAGCTTAACGGGTATAGGACGTATAGGTGCAGGAAATACTAGGATTTGTGCATCAATTAATACCTTTGCAAACACAATATTAAGGTCAAGGATTTCATTCATCTGGTAGTCCAAATATCTCAACTAACCCCTTTTAAACCTAAAGCAGAAAAACAAAAAACATATGTTTACAAATAATTCAACCAAAACCAAGATATAAAACTGCAATAATGGACAATCATGTGATTAAATATTTTAATCAACCGACAGCCTAACTACTAATACTTAACTTCTAAATTAATATTCAGGACTATACTCTGTTCTCACCAAGTGGATAGAGACAAAAACTATGCCTAAACCTTATACAATATAATTGTGACATATTTTAGTGATCGAAAAATACAATAAAAACAAGATGGAGGGGAGAGGGGATTGGCTCAGCGCTGTCCGTCGTGCCCTAGGAGTGCACATGTCTCAAGTCTCAGTCTGGGGTGTGTGGATCTGGTGTAACACTTGCAAGGCGGTGCTGACAGGAGGGGTCAGCTGTTCCCGCAGGTCCCCAGGCTCTCCTGACCTCCTTACAATACCAATTTATCCCTCACTTAGTCCTCGGTTGCTGGGCTGGTGGATCTCTTATGGAGGGCTTATTGGAAGCCGCTGCCGGTGCTGTCGCCGTGTCTGCGGGCTGTGGACGCGTTCAGGTGACATCTTAACTAAGTCTGCCTCCGTCAATTAGAGTGAGGAGGACAGCGGGAGCGCAGGACCACAAGGAGAGAGGGTGGAGGTGACCAGAGGGGAGAGAGAGTGGGAAGGGAAGGGTTGCTGTGTGTGTGTGTGTAATACAGTGGTTTTCAACCTTTTTGATTACCAGGGCTCATTATTTATTCAGAATTTGAGCCACGGACCGGTCCTTTTTACCCCCACAGACCCCAAAAACCTAAAGATTTCTTTTGGTTTTGTCCACAATTCCACGCTGGATTTCAGAAACAAAACAGGCAAACATACAGATCAAAATGACCATTAATCTTCTACATTCTCTAGTTGTGTAGACTTGGGCTAATTCAGATGATGAATATTTGAACTCTTGAGAGCGTATTTTTACGCTCTCAAAGAGTTAAGTCTTGTTAACCAACTTTCCATCATTTAGCCTGAGGACCATCTGGAAACCTCCCAAGGACTAATCGTGGTCACCGGGCCACTGGTTGAAAACCCCTGGTGTAATACTAGCATTTGCCAGATTCACCGTTTCTGGTGTTATAACGTTGGTGGCTTTCTTGCCTTTTTCCTGTACAGTTTCAATGGATGCATGCAGGTGGCAAAGGATTGTGGTTGTGGTATTGATTGCAAAGTGGAGTTTCAACTTCATACAAATGAGATGTAAATGTTGCTGGACAGCAGCCAAACAGATGTTGAATGTGACCCTGTTGCAGTAGTTTTCATCAGTGACACACACAACTGCGGCAGACGATTGGGAGTGAAACTAGAGTTCTGATTGCAACAACTGGTGATTGATAGCGAGGTGTCTCTTGGGACAGACTAGTGGCTCTTTCCAGCTTCTGCCATACAATCTGCACCAAAGCAAGATGCTGGTTCGAGGCAGTAAGGTACCTCTCCCCACTTACGCTTCTGTCTTTGCAATCACATACAGAGAAAAAATAAACAAAGCACAGCCAAATGTGTTGGAGGTTGTTGGTGCTTCTAGGAGACTAAAAAGGAGGAGAAAAAAAGAAAAGCGCTCGCTTGCTTGCATTTTAGCGAAACACCCACTAGCGGCAAACAGTTGCCGGCTTACTTGGCCTACCTTAAGTCAGTTGGAGGAAATATTTACTGGCGAATCCCAGGATCCAGTAGCCTGACCTCAGTCTGAATAGACCTTTAGATAAACCCCTCCCCAAACTGCTATGATCCAATCACCGCTAAGCATAACATGTGATTGACAAATAACCTCTCCATCAATAGCTTTCCTACATGATAAAACATTGTTTAAAAAAAATAAATGTCACACACACATTTTTCTACTGCATAGGCCATGCCTTGTTGATGGATTTGGAAGAGAGTTTGAAGGTCTGGTTCCGAAAATGAACCAGTATTTATTGTGTAAAGTCTATGATATTTACATTGGCAAGTGTCCTAGGGTGGTCAAGAGGGCGGGGCTTACCTAAAGGTCTATTATCATTTCGTTTCTCTTCATTATTCAGTGTGAAAGCCCTCCCCACCACAGCAGCTTAGGGGATGGGCATTGTTAGAATATCTATAATGAGTTGACTCCATGCTACGGCTGAACAGAGACGGCTATTGGCTGAAAAGCGCATGTTGTGAACTAACATATAGTTCCAAACAAACCACTCTCGCCCATCAACTTGCATTGACAGCAGTACTCCGGAGCTGGCACAAAGTGTGAGACGCAAGTTCAAAGCGTGTCGCCACTCTCTTTTTACAGTTACTCTAGCGTTATCAAAGCGGCAGTCTTCAGTGATTGGTTCATACCAACCAATCAGAAGAGGCGGGTTGCCGCCATGTTTGTTGTTTGACACTGTTGAGTGGCGGGGTCATCGGCCGATCAGGTGCTGTAGTCGGATTTTCAACTAGTTCTAGCATAGTAAGAGTGAAACAATAAGAGTGAAATAAACCAGGCTGGCAGATTGGAGGAGAAATCAGAGTTTGAAAGTACAACATGAACAAACATTATTTCTGAATGATTGCAACCTTTTGTCAATATTTTATTACGGTATCTAAAGAGCACAGAATAAAGTTCTTGTGTTCGAGCTGTTGTCACAAAACTGTCGATGAGTTTTTGTGATGACAGGGTACTGCACAGCCATAAACCTTCCCTCTGCATATCGAGAAAAACAGGATTTCAGAAAAACGTGATACAACTCTCACTTTTCCTGAAACGATCATCTGACAGTCACAATCATTCCTACAGTTTCTTCATTGTCTACCTGGCTCTCTCTAACTTAAACTCTTTTTCACCAAAACTCTGGCTCCATTTTCACTTTGACGCGCCTTCCAGGCAGCATGAATGGTTGTGTTGAACGCTTCCTTTCGTCCTTCAATCTCCTTTGTGGAAGAAGAACAAACATGAAGACGTTGATCCATGGCGGTGTCTGGCGACCGAGTAATGTCCACGTCCATGACTTTGAAGCATTACCAGAACCCTGAGAATTCCATGCACTGTTTACCGTTATATCAGCGAGGCTATTTGCGCTGGGAACACATATGACACAACGCACGAGCACCGACAGCGTTTGATAGATTGGAACATTGCATCACCAGCGTTCTGTACTTTCTACGAAGTTGCTCTGGACATGTCAGGGTCATGTTTATGTTCCTTCAGCTCTGTTTTCTCAACGTTGTGGTTAGGTTTAGGCATAGTTTCACTGAGGTTAAGGTTAGGTTTCTGTGTTTTGAACAAGACAAAAAATATTTGCATTCGCCACCTTTGTTGGAGCAGAGTCTCAGTAATCGTGCTGTAATCTAATTCTAAAAGGTTTTTAAATGTAGACTAATATTTAGATTTTTTCTTTTGCCTTACTTGGCTACCTCTGTGGTAAAGTATCAGTAGGTAGGTTTGCTGAGGTTCGCGCTAGGAATATACTTTACTGTTTACTTATAGTTTGCCCTTTATAATTTAGGTATTAGCCCCCACTTAATCCAGAGTGATTTACATTTACATTGACCATGGACAAAAACACAAACATGGTACTACCTTATACTCTATCTCTACCAAGCAGTTAATGTGGATTTATATATAAGTTCAGGGCAGAGCAGTATAAAAACTAAGCTAATTATACTATGCAAATCTATACAGTATTGTGCCGTTTTAGGTTTCGGGTACTTGGATTAAACAAGGTCAATAGTTCAAGGTGGTTTCCTTAGAGAGGGTCAACCCCCCTTGTTTTGGTGTCAACACCCATTAAATGTAAATCTCAGGCCATCAGCTTGTTTTGACTTTGAATGGTTCTTTGTTCCTGAGTATCTCTCTTCCTGTGTTTGAGAGAACTCTGAACTCTCTCCTGAGTCCAGGGGCGGATCTAAGCATGGGTATGGGGGGGCAGTGCCCCCCTAAATGCCCAGGCTGCCCCACCAAACATGTTGACAAACAAGATATTTCAAATCCAAGTGCCTATATGTAAAAGGATTTTAAATACTACCACTGCTACTTACCAACTACAGTTGTGTCACCACTAAACCAACAGCATTTCATCATTGAAAACAGAAAACTCTCTGATTCAGACCTTTAGCTTTATGCATGCTGCGTGTCTGTTGCAACTTCAACAATAACTGATGTTATTATCGATGCTTACAGTATACTTGCCTAATATAAGTCCTGTAACAGAAAATGGTATGGGTGCCGCCCCCATACCATTTTCTCCTGCCCCCCAATTGGGAAATATTGCATCCGCCCCTGCCTGAGTCTTTGGGACGCTCACATTGTGAGCTTGTAGATCGGCCATTTCTGGCTAATGATCTCCCACCACCCACCCCCTCAAGTGCATGGACACCAGGGTTCAAGTGGTTAAGTGGTTAGGTGGTTAACTGGCCGTTATCCCTCTCCCATGAAAGATAAATGATGAAATCCATACAAGGTTGGATGAAGACGAGAAGCCCCAGGGGGCCCCAGGGGGCCCCAGGGGGCCCCAGGGGGCCCCAGGGGGCCACTTCTCTCTCTGACTGCTCCTCATCCCCCCCCCTTTGGTGTTTGTCTTGGCTCGCCCGAAAAACGCTTTCTTTTATTGCACTGCTTGCAGTGACTCTACTATTACCATTACTGCTGCTTGGCAAAACAAATATATGAATGCAAAAGAGTATGCAAAAACAAAAGAGGAGAAAAAAAAAGGTTAAACCAAAATGTAAAAAAAAGAATGATTTAATAAACAAGCCGAAGCACTTTTGGAATATAAAACTTGACGTCTTAATATATACTGTCCACCTAATGGGTGTTCCATCACAATTAGCCCCAGATATAGATGTAGTGGCTCCTCGCGTATCGGACAGAACGCCATCAATCTTAGCGGCTTGCTGTCCCCGCAACAAAAAAAGGAGAGGAAAGCAAATTGCTGTATTTAATTAATGCACTGCCTCCTTTGTTATACCGCGGCTCAGCATCTTTCCATCCACAGATGGAAGGGAGAGAGAAAGAACGGAGGAAGCGAAGGGAATGAAAGACTAATATCCACATCATGCCGCGTGTATGAAGTCAAACATGTGCAAACTGAGAGGGAAGGACGGGCGGGTTGGGATGAGTGTGTGTGTGTGGGGGGGGGGGGGGGGGGCATTGAAGAGCGAGAGAGACAGTGGGACAGAGAGAGAGAGAGAGGGAGAGAGAGAGAGAGAGAGAGAGGCAGAGAAAAGGAGGACGGGCTAAAAAATGAACGGCCCGAGCAGAAGCATGCTGCATCCATCGGCAAACTTTATAATGAATGTCTAAGTTTGGCAAGCATGATGGATGAGTGGGGAATGGTGTTTGTCACAAATGCAATCTTCTTTTGAATCGCTCTGCTGTTTCCCACCAGTTCAAAGAGAAAAGGCCTATAGTGTGTGTGTATATATGGGTGCTGAACCAGCCAGAGCATGGCCCCTAATAGTGTAATTAACGCTTAATGATCTGTCAATTAACTCAATTACTGCCGAGTGCAAGGAATATGTATAACAAATTTGCCCTATTAATGTAAATGTAATCCCATTAGAATTGTTTACAGTATGGCATGTTGGGACAATTAACCACATTAACACTCTTGGCTGGCGTACTTATATTTTGGGCACGGCGTGACAAAAAAAAGAAAGTCAAAAACGTTAAGAAAATATATAAATAAACGTTCTGCATTTCCCCCCCAAAAATAACAAATGTTGAACATCTGCAAGCTCACAACTTTGTCGTTCAGCAAATTCTATAATGGGGTCAGACTTAAACAATGCCAAGGACATTGGCACTGTTTATAAGTCAGTCAGAGTAAGAACCTTGCAGTGCACACAGCACCACTTTCTGCAGAGGACAAACTTTCTAATGTTGTTGTTTGATCAGTAATCAGTATATTTCCTTTTTTAATAGAGATGTCCGATAACCTGATATTGTCCAACAGGGGCGGATTTAACATTTCCCAATTGGAGGGCGGCAATTGGAGGGGGCAGGAGAAAATCTTTGGTTACTGGACTTTTATTAGGCAATTAAGCATCAACAATAACATCAGTTGTTGTTGAAGTTGCAACAGACACACAAGCATGCATAAAGCTAAAGATCTGACTCAGAGAGTTTTCTATTTTCAATGATGAAATGCTGTTGGTTTAGTGGTGAGACAACTGTAGTTAGTTAGTAGCAGTAGTAGTGTTTGAAATCATTTTAAATATATGCACTTTAATTTGAAATATCTTGGGTTGTTTTGCATGCCATTGGAAGGGGAGAAATACTTTGTATTGAAAAGCATTGGACACGCATTATAGCGCATTTGAAGAGTTCTGGTCTGCCGATGAGAGCATTGTTATTTGTTAATGTAAGTTATATTTCTACAAAACCACTCAAAACGGACGAGGGCCGTGCGCACACAGACATCCAAGCCAAGGGGACTCACGTACATGGGTGGCCAAAACGTTCAGACTCCCATCGCGTTTGTTCATGAAAGTCGCAGGGCAGCTACAGGTCCTATATTTACAGTATCTGTATCATCATGCATGATAGCTAAGACACGCAAGTGATAACAGACATAAACAACTGTTTTACATGACCGGGCTCTGCCCTTATAGATATTATTCCGTTAATAAAGTTCAAACCTTTTTTCCTCGCACGTGTCGCGCTGCAGATAACATGGTGTAGTCTACAATATCACAAAGTAGACACACCAAATCAGTAGGCTACCGAGTCTCACAAGCGCTCCGGTTCAGGAAAACAGTGAGTTGTGTAGATTATGTGTTAGGATTGTAGGCTATATTAATTATTGTTTTTGCTACAGCAGAGCCAGAACAGCCTCTGCACAGTACAACGGACCTATAGGTCAATAGGAATAAAGCAGGCAGTCCGTGTGTAAAGCCTAAAATAACTTCAAAAGTAAAAATATATGTAAAATAACCATACGTATCACGTTACTGGCAAAACTGTGCCACCTATTGCTTGTTTCATGAACCTATTTTGTTTTCCCTAGACTCCCATAAGTCGCATTTCATCAGTTAATGGAAACAGCGGACAATTCGCTCTTCTTTTTTCGACTTAATTAACATACTCTTCCTATTTTTCGCAAAGGTTTTATGGAAACGTGGCTTGTGTCACTATTCACTCTACTCCATTTGTTCCTTGAAAGCTGGACTGAACACGTTAAAAGCAAGGAAAAAAAGAAAGGTATTGAATAAAGCCATTGGTTTAGAAGAAAGAAAGCAGTTTGCCTGTACTACTGTCAATGTGACTGTTCACTGTATAATCATATTGGCCCAAAATCCTTGCACAATTCACAAAGAAAAAAGGTCTAAAACGAAACCTATATCAGTTCGTATTGTTCCCACAATTTCATATCGGTTGGGCTATAATTAAAGCATAATCAATCATACGGATTGGTCACAATAATGTTTCGCAAAAAAAAAAGTTATGAATTTGTGCTTTAATAAGTCTAAGAGAGAATGTAGAAGAACGGCCATTTTGATCTAATGTTTGCCTGTTTTGTTTGCCAAATCCAACCTGGAATTATGGACAAAAACCAAAGAAATCTTTAGTTTTAGATCTGTGGGGTGAAAATGTCACCAAATGGTGGCCCAGATCAAAATGGTTGAAACCCACTGGCATAATCAATGTTCACGATAAGGTTTTGCAAAAAAAAAAAAAAAAAAAAAAACGTTATGAATTTGTGCTTTTTAAGTCATATTGACCCCAATATCGGGACATTCACCGGGGCATTACCTGCCAAAAGAACACCTTGGCTGCCAGGTAGTGCCAGCCATGCAGCCATATATATATCTGTTATCCACTCGTATTTTCTTTGTATGATTGCCTTCAGAAGCTCCGACACGGTGACACGCCGGCTCCCGTCGCCTGCTGCCTGCCGGAGCAGAGCAGAGCCTGGTACAAATGGAACGAACAGGGCCGAGTCCATTTCTCTGAGCCGTGGGACGTCGCCCACTCGTCTCAGCCGTCGATACGGCGCAGGCATGGCTGTGCTGGCTGGCTGTGACCTGCCATGCGTGTCCCCCTCCACTCCACCCAGATCAATAAGGAGAACAGATTGTAGCCCCCACTCCCTCCCCTCCCTCCCTTCGACTCCGACTCCACCCGCACTCTCTGAGGGATTAGAGCACAGTGTATCTTTTCTCCATCATTATCATATATCCCCGGCGCTTCCAAAGGGCAATGTCAGCTGGATCGGAGGGGGATGTCGCAGAAATCCAATTGACGGGAATAGGCTCCGCCGCCGTATTATAATTGGATGGATGTAGCGAGGCGATCACATGATGGGTTTAAGTGAATGTCGCCGTTTTCATCGTCTTCTGGATCAATTTCGGTTCATCCGTCACTCCGGATGTGACTTGAGACAAACTGCTACCGGTGTGCAGTCATAATTTAATTCAAATATATTGACGGTATTTAAGGGTAATAACTTACGATAGTACTAAACCGTTTGTGTTATAGCAGCACCTATAGTAAGCACTTCAACCCCTATAGCGTCTGTATTTAGGGGACAGCTTGTAGATCAGTGTTTTTCAACCTTTTTGATCCCAGGGACCACAATTTATTCAGCATTTGAGCCACGGACACCAATTGAGGACACTTTAGCCCACAGACACAAAACTAAAGATTTGTTTTGCTTTTGTCCACAATTCCAGGCTGGATTTGGGAAACAAAACAGTCAAACATAAAGATCAAAAATGACCATTAATCTTCTACATTCTCCAGTTACTTAGAGTGGGGCTAATTCAGATGATATTTTAACTCTTGAGGGTGTTTTTACGCTCTCAAAGAGTTAGATTTGGCTAAACAATTGTCATTGTCAATTGTCATTTAGCTGGGGACCACCTGGAACTCTGTCAAGGACCACTGGTGCTCCCCAGACCACTGGTTGAAAACCACTGTTGTAGATTGTCATTTTGATCTACATCAAAAAGACCTAATCTATTTATCATCATCTATTTTCAGCCGTAGACGTAGAACGAAAACACAAAAGACACGAGTATAAAGCTCTGAGGGACTCCTGTCAAGTCACCCAGCATATAAGTGCTCAGGGAGAAATGGACAACCCGGCGCTGTTCTTTGATTTTCTGATTACTATTTTTCCCTATACTTCCCCTTGTTTATGTTTGTGATTACTAAAGTTATTTCTGCTGCGGTTTCTGTGGAAATCAGAACAGACATATTTTACAGTACCCTTGTAGTCGAAAGGCCTACAATATATACTGTGCTGTACGTTTTCTTTAGAGTAGTTTATTTGTTACCTCCTGATTTCTCCCCTTCCAATGCAGTCACAATCAACTCCTTCCCACACACATTTCTGTGTTGCCTCTGCTGTTGTATCTCACTGACTGGCTCACACCAATAGAACTTTAGGTAAGCCCCTCCCCAAAATGCTATGGTCCAATCACAGCTAAGCATAACGTGATAGACAAACCTTCTCCACCAATAGCTTTCCTATATGATAAAACATTGTTTTAAAAAATAAATGTCGCACACATTGTTGATGTATTTGGAAGAGATTTTGAAGTTCTTCTTATTGTGTAAAGTCCATGATATTTACATTGGAATGAATGAGCCCGACTGGAAAGTGTCCTAGCGTGGACAAGAGGAGCCCGTACTGTGAGGACACGTTGCTGAAAGTAATGGTAGTTACTCGTTGCAGGAAACGTGTTTTATTTGGCCTTGTTGCTTAAAGATGTTTAAACCTGTGATTCTGCTGAAATGTCTTCATAAAGGAGTCCCCAGGGTAACATGGGGATCCTCAGACTGCTGCACGACAATATCTGAGCAAAATCACAGAATTAACCACACCACACCGTATTTATACTCGCAACCTCCGCTGTGGTGGCAGGCCCCGACTTTAACTCTGCTCCCCCATAACACATCTACAATAAATCTACAAATAAATCCGCTGAATTGTTTTGAGATTTCTTAATTCTTAATTTATTTCTTTACACTTCTTTACAATAGGGACGCAAGGTTTTGAAAGTGCTTAAATTCAGTTTGACATCTATAACCGGGGAAGTAACTGCGGTGGCAACCGAATAGGGCAGTGTATAGGGCAACCTTTTTCCATTGTTTTTTTTTTATATATCCGTATATAAAAATAAATAAACCCAGGGAACAGAACAACGCTATTTCACTGGGTCAACGTTAGCGGTGCAGGATGACAAGCGAAGGGGACTGGACCTGCATACTGTATGCGGACAGAGTCTGGTTGGGAAAGGGACATGAGGCAGGGGCGGATCTAGGCATGGGCATGGGGGGGCAATGCCCCCCTAAATACCCAGTCTGCCCCCCCAAACACGATGCCATGCAAAACAACCCAAGGTATTTCAAATTAAAGTGCTTATACAACGTATTTCAAATGATTTGAAACACTGCTACTGCTACTAACTACACTTTTGGCACCACTAAACCAACAGCATTTCATCATTGAAAACAGAAAACTCTCTGAGTCAGACCTTTAACTTCAACAACAACTGATGTTATTATTGATGCTTTACTTGACTAATAAAAGTCCTACCGAAAACGGTATGGGAGCGGCTTCATCGCCCCGTGGCGCCAAGCGACACGGGCGATGAAGCCGCCCCCATACCATTTTCTCTTGCCCCTCCAACATGTTCTCTTGCCCCCCCCCCCCCCCATGTTACATCCGCCCCTGACATGAGGGATGGTGTGTGTGTGTGTGTGTGTGTGCGTGCGAGTGTGTGGGGGTGGGGGGGGGGCTGGGGGGGGGCTGGGGGTAGTGAGAGAAGAGCAGAAAAAGGAGAGAAAGAGAAGTGTTCACCTTGAGAGAGTCCATCCATTACAGGCAGGCAGAGGCCCATTCTGTCACACTGTCAGACTGATGCCACCTCTACGCCACTGAAAGGTCACCTACTAGCACTGCACACATACACATGCGTGTGACAAGCGTGCACACACACACACGCACATGCACACACACACACACACACACACACACACGCACACCGTATTTCTCACCCACACTTCCCATCTGTTGCACCAACCCTGACACCCTAATTTGCTGCAGTGCAACCGCACACATGACCACACTTGGTACGCAAGTACAGATGTGCGCATATACACGTGTTATGCTCAAAGAGGAATAAAATCAGAAAACAATTGTGAAATAAGTTATTTGCTTTATAGTCAAAAACGGCCAAACAGCTTTGTCACCTCCAAGTTTTGACTTAAGTCATGAGACCTGATGGTTAAGAAACTCAAAATTCTCCACCCGGAGACATAGACATGCAGTAAATTGGTGTGTGAGTGTGTGTATCCTCAAACCCCAACCCTAAACATAACGTAACGTTGTGCCTCTGTATTTTGATTTTGTAATGTTGTGCTTTTGTACTTTGATTAGATAATGTTGTACTTCATAGAACAGGTCTATTGTTTTTTTTTAACAACGTCGTATAGCTAGACACTTTCTATAGAAAGACCCAACCAGAGACTGGGGTTGCAAATTAGCTTTGGCTAAACCCTTGTACAATGCAACGGTTTCATGTACCGGTATTTAAACTTGATACATTGTCTGTTGTATTGTCACTATTAAGTAAACGTATAAGTGAATAAACAAACAAACCTGTCATGTACTTAATGACATAATGACATTTTGACATTTTTGATTTACATACTGTAGAGCTATGGCAACATGTAATATACCGGTAATACATGTAATACAATATAGCAAATTTTCACACTCCACAGTGCAGCGCTGTCGGACCTTCGTATGTCGATTTTCAAAATAATTCTCTCCACCAGACTAGAGTATGCTGTGCTGTATGCCACCTTGTCACCTAATATCCTCGTTGCCAATGCACTGCATCTGAGAGTGGATATGTTGTGATTTAGTGCAGTGAATACTGGACCAGATGCATTCTGATTATGGATGGCTGTGTGTTCACTCATCCTGGTTTTAAGGGCTCTCGTTGTTGGACACAAGGACATTTCAGCATATTATATATTTTTTTATTTTACGTGATATGATGCCCTTAACTAAACCATTTCCCTGAGCAGGAGTGGTTGGAGTATGAAGCTGTACTGGTCAGGGTTCTCGCATGAAACGGAAGAAACTCACTGGTGACTTTAAACCACACCCCTTATTAACTAATGTACATAAGTAACAAAACATATCACTATTCCGGGCATGGCATGTAATCTTTACATGCCATGTAAAGATTATAATCTGCATCAGGGGCGGATGTGTCCTCTCTCAATTGGGGGGGCAGGAGAAAATGGTACGGGGGGCGGCTTCATCGCCCGTGTCGCTTCGCGCCACGGGCGATGAAGCCGCACCCCTACCATTTTCAGTTACAGGACTTTTATTAGTCAAGTAAAGCATCAATAATAACATCAGTTGTTGAAGTTGCAACAGACACGGAGCATGCATGACTCAGTTTTCAATGATGAAATGCTGTTGGTTTAGTGGTGCCACAGCTGTAGTTAGTTAGTAGCAGTAGTAGTGTTTCAAATCATTTTAAATATGAGCACTTTAATTTGAAATATCTTGGGTTGTTTTGGATGCCATCATGTTTTGTGGGGCAGACTGGGTATTTAGGGGAGCATTGCCCCCTAAATGCCTAGATCTGCCTCTGATCTGCAGGCCAAGTTATTCTCAGTGAAGAGATTTGGTGTAGAGGGGGGAAAAGGAGGCTAGGGGTCACCATTCCAAAAAGTATTGTGATTGAATTCAAAGGCAAAAAACAACTACTTTGAAGTGAGTTTGGTAGATCAGATCTGAACGTGGTGACGCCACACTTTAAAAACAGACTCTGAAGAAAACAAACATTGGCGCAGTTACATTTAGACCCAACGCTCTTTATTATTAATACTAACAGTTTTTCACTGCCTCGCTTTCTCACTTAAACCCCACAGCTACAGTATGTTGAAGCAAATGCTGTCACAGTTCTGGAAGCTTGCCTGTGAACAAAATGTCATCCAATGCACATGCACATGCACTAACGCACGCGCACGCGCGCACATACACACACACACACACACACACACACACACACACACACACACACACACACACACACACACACACACACACACACACGTACACACACTACATAAACAAGATTTTCTGATTCCTCTGTTAATCCATCTGTCAGTTTTTCACCCCTGTACAGTATCTTTCCAAACCAAATAAGCTTTTCTTCCTTTGTGAAAGTGAAAGATATGCACAGCAATTAGAGGAGAATTCCACCCCAGAAATGATCTTAATAAGCTTTGAATGGAGGTATGGGATGCTGTTCAGATTCACCTGTTTCCATCACTCCAAAATGTAATATTTTGCTATGAATTCTGGATAGCCATAAACTGTGCGCCACGCCCGCCACCTTTTGAGACAGCTGAATCACATGCTGAACCAAAAGTGAAAGTTTGAGTTAAAATATTCATCATGTGCATTAGCCCAAGTCTACACAACTAGACAATGTAGAAGATTAATGGTCATTTTGAACTGTATGTTTGACTGTTTTGTTTCCCAAATCCTGCCTGGAATTGTGGACAAAAGCAAAACAAATCTTTAGTTTTGGGGGGTCTGTAGGCCTAAAAATGTTGGTGGTCCGTGGTTCAAATGCTGAATAAATAGTGGGCCCTGGTATCAAAAACGTTGAAAACCCATCCTCTGTTGCTCTTCCTGCCAACTTTGACAGCATGATTTTTAAACAGAGCCATACCGTAGTGTACAGAGACTACATACAAAGACTGTATACTAGATTGTAGATATTAGACAGACAGAACAAGTCATATACCAGGAGTGTATGAGAGAGAGGTCCAGTGCAGAGAGAGCAGCTGGTGTTTTGATATCTCCAGGTAGTGCAGAGAGGCTGCTCAGCGGTCAGCTAAACAGTTTCCTCTGCATCTGTTTGCAGAGAGGACGCACAGCAAGATGTTAACAGCCCTTCAATAACCAGGCATGCCGTCAAGATTTCTGCTGGAGGATATTCATCTTCGTGTGTGTGTGTGTGTGTGTGTGTGTGTGTGTGTGTGCGTGCATGTGTGTGTGCGTGTGTGTGTGCGTGTGTGTGTGCGTGTGTGCGTGCGGGACTGCATCTATGCGTATGTGCCCGTGTGTGTCTGTGTGTGCTGTGATTTGAGTTAGCGAATTTCCATTAGCCAAAGGGACATTTAAATATTTTACTTTGAAGCTCACAAGTCATGTGGTAAGAGAGCGACACAGACACATGTCACCGATGTCACGTGTGATTTCCTAACCTCCTCTTCTAACACCTCACCCCTCACTTCCTATCGAACATGATGCTCCTAAATCAGTGGTTTTCAACCTTTTTCATACCAGGGCCTGCTATTTATTCAAAATTTAAGCCACAGACCACCATTTTAGCCACACAGACACATTGGTTGATTTATTAGAAATGTTATCAACATGGCTGATTCGGGATGCTTATTTTTGCTT
The DNA here is from genome assembly GCA_039105355.1 of Benthosema pterotum. Taxonomy (NCBI): domain Eukaryota; kingdom Metazoa; phylum Chordata; class Actinopteri; order Myctophiformes; family Myctophidae; genus Benthosema; species Benthosema pterotum. Next base: position 3,577,861 of record CM076971.1, on the reverse strand, counting down.
AATTTTATTTTTTTAATATAAATGTCATATAAAAGCTAATATGTATGCGGATGTCTCTGACATTTACAACAAACCAATCCTTCGCTTGAAAATTGAGCAAGATATGGTTATTTAAAAAGTATATTCTCATAGACACAGGGTTATGCTACTAAGTCAGAATATATTAAGCTATTTCCCACCTTAGTTTCCACCTGGCCCAGGAGTGACATGATCCTAGCATTCATACTTCAAATCTAAGACATACAGTAATATTACCATAATACTGGTTATGAACCCCCATTTTTCAAGACTAATTTTTGTAAAAAGAACATTGAATGTGAAATAATATAATCCCCAGAGACCACTCATTTTTTAGGATATCTCCATTGGGAAAAAAACACTGTCTTATATTCAGGCCAGTGAGTCACCAGTGATCACCCCGTAAGTCCTCTGCATTCCCACCTGCAGGATTCCAGTGTTTCGTATATCCTACCTTAATGACCAGGTTGGTGTCCTCACAAACACCTGTTTCGTTCAGGTTTTTAATTTTGTAATATATATTCCACTTACCCCCTGGCCCACACCGGCACTTCAATTAACCCTATAATTACCAATGACGTAATTGAGGTAATTGACATGCAAATCCAAGCCTCCCACTGACGTAATTGACGTATTGTGTATTTTTGGGTGGTTCTGGCTGTTTGGGGTGTAGTGGGGGCCCTCCGCCAGCAGAGGGAGCCCTCCCCCAACTTGTCACAAAGTCTCATGCAGCTGTTTCATTACAATGGACCCTTAGAGATCTCTAACTAGCCCTAACAAAAACAACAACAAACAAAGCAACAAAGGGATTGTTTTTACCTTACCTTATGTGTCTCCAAATAACAGCACAAAAGATTAAAAAACATGTAAAAAAAGATTGCCAATAGATCCAAAGGTAAATAAATCCAATAATTTGTATCAGGACTCCCATGCTGATGACAGGCTGCAAGCCACAGCCATGGCTTTACAGCTGGGAACACAATGTGCCATTCTGTGTTTGCAGTGTTGCCAACTTCCAAAATACACTAGTGACACTTCCAAAATGCACTAGAAGGAGCTAGGGCAGTGGTTTTCAAACCAACTCACCAGCAAAAAAGCACTCGTTTTTCAAAAAAGTACTAGTTTTTCAATAATTTTGGTGCTAGGGTGGTCTGAAAAAAAAGCTAAATATAGTGACAAATGCGCCAAGTTGGCGACACTGGTTGCCAGGTGTTTGGAGAGAAATAAGCAACCAGGTTTCATAATAATAAACTACTTTACACATAGTGCATGAAAAAGTTCAAATACATCAGAAAATAACAGTTCTGCAAGCTCACAACACGTTGTGAAGTGTTGTGAGGAAAGTAAATGAAAAAAATAATAATGTTAATCCTTGAGAATAATAAAATAAAATATACATATTTCTTTTTTTCTGGGGAAAGTGGAGACTTGCAGGGTTAAAATGAGACATTTGTGACATGTGTGGTCATATCACACATTTTTATATGGACATTCAAATATGTACTTTATTAGGGTATTTAGCTGGTCTGGCTACAGTATTAAGCCTAATTATGCTGGTAGGGAAAGGGTTAAATTATTTATTTTTTTACAACATAAGTGCCTCACGCCTCCCACTACAACATTGCATTCTGTCTTCTGTTGCACAAAATGTTCCATCTTCCAAAAATATTTAGGCGAAATATTTAACTTTCTTATAGCTAGAAATTTGGGCCGCTACATGTCCTTCATTGTGTCGGGCCTGCCCTTTGGCTATGTAATCATTAAGCTAACACTGATTTATAGCTTAACTTAATGCATGTGTAGCACCCAGCCATGAGCCAGCCACAACAGCCCCGCAAATCGGGCTCCGCCCTATTGGCGCGACTGGTTGTGCGTTGGACTGGCGAGTGAGAGTCCCGGGTTCAATCCCCGCTTCCACGCAATACTACAATCTGGCGTAGTCGGCAGGATTTGAGTTGGGGTGTTAACCCCAATGTCCTTGCAGCTCCACATGAAGGACATTGTGTACGGAAGTCTGTGGCGTGAATTGTGAAGCATGTGTAGTATTGCGCTTCCATGCAATACTACACATGCTGTGTACTACTGGTATATAAACTCTCACATTTACATTTTATAGCCATTCAGTTCCTTTTCTCCTTTCTTTCTTGTTATTCATTAGAGGACACCCCGCAAAATACTTTTGTGGGCCCTGAGGGGGTCCCCGGCCCACAGGTTGAGAACCCCCTGCTGTTAGATGAGTGATGTGACAGGCAGGTTTTATCTCATGGGATTGGAAGTGTCTTTCATTATTTTATCTTTATATACCCTAACCAAAGCCAGAAGAGCGTGGCAGAACATAAATGTATTACGCTTTCAGCGTTAATCTAAAAAAGTTACACCGAAAACTTTTCATGACTCACTTTTTTTTCATGATATTAGTTTTACTTATACAGAAAGTATATGGGCAGCTTGTGGTGGTGGAGGGGGGAGAATAAGAAAAGAAAAAAAAAAAAAAACTAAACCCCTGCATGCCAGGGACGACACAGGTCTGTTCTGAGCGCTGAGAGAGTGTGAGAGAGAGAATATACAGGCAATGGAAAAGAAGATGAGAGAAACTGAAAAACTGTGAAATTATGGCCTAATAAGTGCCAGGGGATAGCAGCCGCTGACACCCACAGCCAGTGACATCTGCAGCACTCCAGAGAAGGGGGGAGAGAGAGAGAGGGGCGGATCTAGGCATGAGCATGGGGGGGCAATGCCCCCCTAAATACCCAGTCTGCCCCCCCAAACACGATGCAAAACAACCCAAGATATTTCAAATGAAAGTGCTTATATTTGAAATGATTTGAAACACTACTGCTACTACTAACTAACTACAGCTGTGTCACCACTAAACCAACAGCATTTCATCACTGAAAACAGAAAACTCTTAGTCAGACCTTTAGCTTTATGCATGCTGCGTGTCTGTTGCAACTTCAACAACAACTGATGTTATTGATGGTTTACTTGACTATTAAAAGTCCTGTAACCGAAAATGGTATGGGTGCGGCCCCCATACCATTTTCTCTTGCCCCTCCAACATGTTCTCTTGCCCCCCCCCCCCCCAATGAGACATGTTACATCCGCCCCTGGAGAGAGAATTATAGAAAGGGAAAAGACAGTAGGACTGGAAAGAAAGTGTTGGTGGGAGAGAGAGAGAGAGAGAGAGATAGAAGTAAAGGTTAATTGTATCTAAGAATACTTATAGCCATTTGCATTTTCTATCGCTTGCTGTACAGTATCTCACCCTTTTGGTTTGTTATTTTGTCATATCATATCACCCGTATACAGTATATCACACCAGGCTTTGCTTTAAAACGTGTAAAAAAACAAGCCTATTACTTTCCCCACCACTGTTTTCTTTCCTGTCGTATACAGACAGTGGAGCGAACATTGGGTGGGCACTAGATTAGAGAGCGAGAATGAAATGGAAAAATCGGTAGCCTCTTCTTCTCCCTTCACAAATTTTGTCAGGTTTAAAACATGTTTTTTTTTTGTTTAACAAGCACTTGTTTGTTTCTTTCTCTCTCATCTCATGCCGCTGATCACCACGGGTGTTTCGTCCAATAAATCCATTGTCATTGTTTTTTTTCTGTAGAAAACGGCAGACAAGTTTGCTTACAAAAAAAGCAAATAGTTCAAAACTCCCACCAGCAATTAGCAAGCCAAGAGAGAGCGTACCAGAGAGAGGGAGAGAGGGAGAGAAATTGAGATTATTAGTAGCTTTAATTGGAACTACATGTCACACTACACAGAAGTGTCATTCTGTCCCCATCAGCAACAGGCCCCCGCAATCCCTCCTCGCCTCCCTCTGTTCCTCATCCTCTCCCTCCCTCCCTCCCCGCCGTCTCTCCCTCGTCTCATAGTGTCTTTAAGCTGCGTCTTCAATTAGCGCCGGCCGATCAGCAACCCAATTAGGCATTTTCATGACTTCCTGCCCCTGTCCTCTGGAGCTGATGAACATCCAGTGGTCTCCCAATTAGAGGGACATTATTGTGACTAACGAACAAGAGGGAGGATGCTGACCGGGTTGCTCATCGCCGCATGCAGGCAACCTTTTTCCACCCCTCTGGATCGCCACGCGCATGCGTGAGAATCCGTTGCATATGGGGAAACGGAAGAGAAATACCTACACGCCGGGGGAACAGAGGAAAAAGCTCTGAGTCAAGACACGCCATCCATCACATTGTTAGGTCCATTTGTCATCAAAATATATAATATCCATACGAAAAACGTTGGCACGTGCAGCAGCGCGCGCTGCGTGGCTACGCGGCCTTGGAAACGGATCTCTAAAGATTGTTCAAACAGCCCCCCCCTTACCCCACTCCTCTAACACACTCTGAACTGAAAAAATGATTAAAAAGATTTGCGCCACATTTTCACCATTTTTCAAAAATGTCAGATCTAAAAGCTTAACGCGCGCCACTCTGTGGCGCGCTTTGAGCTTCGAGATCTGACATTTTTCAGTAACCAATGATGCTAAGTCATGCTAAGGGATGCCAATTCTAATTACTGTTGACAATGCTATTAATACTAAGTAATGCTAATAAATGCTAAGTAGCCTAATCCTAATAATGCGAATTGATGTTAAAAATAAGTAAGTAATGCTAGTAATGCTAATAATGCTAAGTATTGACAATAATGCTAAGAATGGTAAGTAAGTAATGCTAATAATACTAAATACTGTTAATAATGCCACCTTACGTTTTGCACTGGACAAGTTTGGTATACTGGATGAAATGACAGATGCAACAAACCTCTACGTTAATAACATGCGCCGTGCATGGGTGCAGGCCATCTGGTGTTTTGCCATCTAGTAGAAGACTTGCGACATTGAGGGGTCAGAAACTGAGCACTCCGAACATACGCTGGAAATCCACTATCAGCTGCGACAACGGGAGGTCTGAATTGTGGAATGGCACCCGGCGCTTGTTTTTGACGTAGAGTGTCGTTGCAGCTGTCATTTTATCCAGTGTACCAAACTTGTCCAGTGCAAAACGTCAGATGGCGTTAATAATACTATTAATGCTAATTAAGCTAATGATGCTAAGTAATGCTAATAACACTTAGAACTAGAGATCTCAACAGGCCTGAAAAATAAGGCCCGGACCAAACTGAGCCCTAACTGTTCAGGCCTGAGGCCCGAGGCCCGGCCCGACTAAATGAAATAGATTTTAGGACCTGCCCAGCCCTAAACTGTCGGGTTTGGGCAGAATTTGCGAATTTGCCAAATAGTAAGAGTGAAATACCAATCAGCACCATCTTCAGAATAGGTAAATATAGAAAAGAACTGCGACAATAGCTCAACCGTCTGGGCACCTAGGCTGCTAAGCCAGTCTGATGACGTGCCCCGGGTTCGATTCCCGAGCCTGGTGGCAAAGGCCGCCAGGCTCGGGGGAAAAAGCTCCATAAAAAAAAATCAATATATATTATTTTTTTCATTGAGCCCGACCCGGCCCTACTGATTAGCATAGATTTTAGGCCCGACCCGGCCGTAAATGTCGGGTCGAGCCTGTTCGGGTTCGGTCCTGGTTGGGTTCGGGCAGAGTTTGACAACTCTACCTGCAAACACCAAAATGCCTTCCCACCAAAAATGGCCTAATCTAATCCTCGTCTGCACCCGCCCTCCCTCCCTCCCTCCCCGTCTGTCTGCCGAGTTCCTCCGCGAGCACACACACAAAGTAGTGGCAATGAGTCAAGGCGTCCATGCGTGCCTCCTGTGTGTGGCTGTGTGAGCTTTGTTTGAGCTGGAGGATGCTCAATGAGACGAGGAGAGTGTCATTTCTCAGCCCTGTCCCACAGGCTCCGCCGAGAGGCTGGAGAGGGGAAAATGGAATGTAACAAACAGACTGTTCAATTAGGGGCGGAATGGTGTGAAATTGCCTCCAAATGATAAGCCTCTATTATGGGCTATATGGCCGCCGTACTTGCCTGGTAGTAGGCGAGTGGCCTAGCTGCGCATCTCGGGGGGGAAAAACCACACATATCGGAGTCCACATGCGCATTTTTATGATTGTGACAAAAACAAACACTGTGGAGATGGGGAGATAGATGGTCAGGGAATGTGGTAAATACAGACATTATTGTCTCCATCAGGCCGAGGGCTTGGGGAGAGATGCATGTTTTGCACTCTGTCTCTGTGTGTGTGTCCTTCCACCCGTCCGTGACCAGCTAATCTCCGGCACTGTTGGTCCGATCAATAAATGGCAAACTGTACACATAGGGCTCCATTTTCGTTACCATCTAAACCCCTTATCCTAAATCCCTTTTTTTTTTTTTTTTTTTTACTATTTTGAAAAATGTTTTGGAATAGTTCAACGTGCCAATCTATTGACACATTGTGAGCTTGTAGACTGGCCATTTAAACTATTGAAAATGTTCTTTTTTAATAGTTTAAAAGGCAAAGAAGTGCTATAGCAGGCCTTTCGCGGCCTGCTATAGCACCACCATGAGGCCCATTTTTTTGCAAAAACGACTTTTTATCCATACACATTTTATCCATACATCACACAATTTGGTGTACACCAGTGGTTTTCAACCAATGGTCCATAGATCACCAGTGGTCCTTGAGAGGGTTCCAGGTGGTCCCCAGCTAAATGATGGAAAATTGGTTAACCAGATGTAACTCTTTGAGAGCGTAAAAATGAAACCAAATGGACCCTTGTGGGTCTATTTGGTTTCATGTTTGCACTTTCAAGAGTTAAAATATTCATCATCATTCTGCGTCTGAATTAGCCCAAGTCTACACAACTAGAGAATGTAGAAGATTAATTAAGGTCATTTTGATATGTATGTTTGACTTGTTTGTTTCCCAAATCCAGCCTGGAATTGTGGACAAAAGCAAAAGAAATCTTTAGTTTTGGGGTCTGTGGGGATTAAAAAATGTCCTCAAATGGTGGTCTGTGGCTCAAAATCGGAATAAATAGTGGGTCCTAGTATCAAAAAGGTTGAAAACCTTTCGTATACACTATCTCCATAGTCATGTGATCAACATGGATCTGCACCATTTCTCACATTCAATAATGATTGCCTATATAATTGAGGGATTAATGCAATTTTGGCTGCAAGCCATGATGCAGAGAACCCCTGGGGATCTCTGCAGCACTATCATCATCATACATCATCAGCCAGCTGCAACACATTCCATGCTCATACAAACACACTCAGCTGTACATAGGAGCGCTACTCAAGGATTTTTTGTTATCAATTGCAATGGTGGTAAAATATGCACATTAATAAAGCAAGTGTCAACATGGTGACATTAAAGGACCACTTCACCACTTTTCAACGTATCTTCATATAATAGGTCCTCACTAATGTACATGATAAAATACCAGTAGTTCTTTCTACTCAGTCTGTGTCTCACAGGAGGGCTGTGGGCACTTCAGAAACTTCCTCCAATGACATCATCAAATTAGCTTCGATTCCACCATTGATGATTTCAATTCTTTTTTTTTTTTTTCAATTCAAAGGAAGAAGTTTCTGAACTGTCCACAGAACTGTCCACCTCCTGTGAGACACAGCCTGAGTAGAAAAAAATAGTGGTATTTTATCATATACATTAGTAAGGAACTATTATATGAATAAACGTTAAAGTGGTGAAATGGTCCTTTAAATTGCCCACAGTGCTACACAATACACTACAGGGGTTTCCTGTGTCCAGATCTGAGTACCATGGCCTCAGATTTGGAGATGCTGCCTCATGCTATAGCCACCCACATCAACTAATCAACTAATCCAGTTAAAGTTGACGGTTTTGGACTGATTGTCCCATCAGGACCACATATACTGTAGTAGAGGACCTGGCTAAGATGTGTACGTGCTTCATTTAGGAGAGAATATAGCAGAATATCGTTCTCGGCTAATTGTGCAAACAACATGGGAACTCTGGAAAAGCTACAGATTTACTGAGGTGCTTATAAGTTCGTAACACTCATATTTGTTGAATCGATTACCAAGCCAGCAACCATCCGGGTCATCATAATGGCTAAATCCAATATGGCCTCTAGTCCATCTCCTGAAAACATTATGATTTATGTCTAAATCATGTTTCAGACATGAAGCGGCTCACTGGAACCATCGTAGCATGTTAACGGAAGGACGCAGGCACAACTCCAATTCATGTTAATGTGCATTGTACAGTTCGGTGCACACTGAAAAACCTGTTAAATGAGAGAATAGCAGCACTGTGCTTGTGTTGTTTCATCATATTTCATCAGGTACGTCATGGTACGTTGCCAAGCAGACAGCATGGCACTGTGAACGTCTCAGTTTACAGCCTTCGTTAACGTGGTACACAACACGTCTGTTGTTTTATGAACCCAACAGGATACGGACATTATGAATCTGAGACGTTGTTCTGACTCACTGTTCTGAGTCAGTGTTCCTTGTTCCTTCCTGCAAATGTGTTCCTTCCTTGTTCCTGCAAATGTTAGTCACATTTGCTCTTCACACAACAATGACCATTGCTATTAAGTGACCCTACTTGGTTGGTGAAAACTGAAGTTAGGATTAGTGACTTACGACCTATGTGGCTGGTTAAAACTGCGGTTAGGGTTAGTGATCCACAGTGCTGTGGTTCAAGATTCAAGGTTCTTTATTTGTCACTCCAGTGTATGTCAGGACATATGCTGGGATGAAATAACGTTTCCATTGTCCCACAGTGCAATAAGACAATAGACAGTGCAATAAGAAAAGAGAAAAATACAAACAATACAAGAAACAACAAGTGACGTAGTGCAGCAGACTAGAGCAGTAAAGCGCAACTGTAACAGCATAAAGTGAGGTAAAGGCGCTAAGCTACAACCAGGTACGCTACTATTGAAAAGTAACTAAACAGCGTTAAAATAATAATGTTATATTGCGCAACTTTGGTAACCTATGACCTAAAACTGAGGTTAGAGTTAAAGAACTAGATGCCAGGTTAAATCATTTCACTGTGGTCCCTCGGATGGATGGATGGATGGGTGGGTGGATGGAAGGATGGGTGGATGGGTGGATGGTTCCTCACATGGATAGATGGATGGCCCCTCACATCCCATTGACTATGATTATTTTATTGTCTAACCACACCACATACCACTACACACATGAATCCATTGTCTAGGGCCGCTTCTTATTCAGTACTGGTTTAATACAATAACTGAAAACACATCACTACAGTAACTTTGCATTAATTTAGTGTTTATTTGATTTTTTTTTTTTTTCAAGACAGACACATCTGACAATAAGAAAGTGCAGAAAATAAATCTAAAGAGTTCTATCTAAAGAGTTCTCAAACATCAATAAAATTTACAATCAGAGGTCATCGATGTGTCCTTACAGGGGCCATGATGTATTTTTTACACATCTTTAATGTTATGTTGAAAAGGGTAATAAGGGCTACTGCTACTACTACTACCACTACTGCTGCTAATAATAATAGCAATAACTTGATCAGCAAGCAAACAAAAGACCTTCAAGAGATGAGTTAGTTTAGTCTGTACTCTTAATTACGTCACCATTACCTAAACTGGCCAATTGGACTAGTTCGAGGGGCGACTGATGCTCTCACTCCGCGAACAGAAGCAATAATATTTTATTTTTGAACAGTTCGGTGGACAAGATGGGATGTTGACCAAAATGTCATTCATCCTTGACTTTGCACACCTCTCCAATGTAGAGCGTGTGCATGTGCACATTTTGTTACAGGGGAGACTTGTTCATTTATTTATTTTCAAAATCACCTAAATATATTATTTCACAGTGAATATTTCTTTGCTTCCGGGGGCCCTTGAGAAAGTTTGAGCAGCACCTGAGATAAAAAACACTTCATTATACTTCATTATAAACACAGTGACAATTTTTTCATTTTTTACTATTTTGAAACACCTTTCGGAATAGTGTCAATAGATTGCCACGTTGCGAGCATGTTGACTGCCCATTTTAAATATTGATTTAAAAAAAAATTAGTTTAAAAGGACAAATGTAGAAAATGTAGGCCTTAATCTGAAGTTAACAAATCACTCTGACCTTGACCTTCAAATACTGGACTTAAATATAATTTTACAAATTGTCACAATTTAACTGTACCATACCATTGACATTTCATTGACTTCCCAACAGTAGGCTACAATTACATCCCTGCTTAGTTCACAGTTTGACCACAAGAGTATTCATTTACATTTTTTTAAAGTGCAATGTAGGCTCACAACATAACATTGTGAGCTACTGTTTTTCCGGTAGTTGGAGTATAAAATTGCATAGTTTTCTTTCTCAGTTCTGTAACACTATAGGCTTTTATCCCAATTCTATTCAAAGTAATTGAAATAAAAGTCTATTTACATGCTGGTGGCTGTTACCAGGGCTGGTTTTAACTGCCCTACTAGAGAAGAGATTTAATTAAAGTGCCCCACTAGGGTAGATATAGTGGTCCTTAGTATAGCAAAGTATAGCAACTACAGTAGACCTAGCAGTAGATGCTCTTTGGGCTTTGCGGAGAGGGGCATTTGGGGGTCTTCAAAGTGGCATGTTCTGTAAGAGGGGTCAGAGCTGTTTCTGCTCCTTTATCGTATCCATCTAGACGTCTAGGGATGCTCCTCCGTTGTTGCATGTTGTCCATCTCCATGATGACGTAGTTGTTCATGTTGTCCATCATGGCGGTGTTGTAGCTGGGAGCATTGCTGGCTGGCCGGCTGTCCGCTGTCATTAGCACTTTCATGTCACTGATGCGTCGCTTACAGCTCCTAAAGCAGAACTTCATCTTGAAGATCAAGTACAGCATGTCGATAACGTTGAGGAGCACGGAGACACCGGCCAGAGCCACCATGTACCTGAGGGTCCAGGTCTTCTCTGTGGGACGGGGCATGAAGCACTGGGTGAGTCCTTGACATTGATGGTCCTCGACGTTCTTTGCGTTGCATCTGTACCTGTAACCCACCGCGAACGTGGTGAGGAAGGACCCGCCCTGGCCACCGTACAGGCGGTATTGTATGTAGACGCTTATCGCCTCCATGGTGATCTTCAGAATTAGTGAGATCAGATAGGTGACCAGCAGCTTCCCCTTGATCTTCACATTGCCTTTCTCGTCAGTGAACCTGGGACTTCTGAGCTCCCCTGACAGCTTAGCCAGTTGCTCCTTCAGCTCGAGCTCATCCTGCATGACACGCAGCTTCTCCCTCAGCTTCTCCTCGCTGGTGTGTTCAGGTGGTGATAGGTTGGCCAGCTGCTCTCTCAGCCTCTTCTCCTGCTGCTTCAGATTGCGCTCAGCCTGCGCCTTCTTCAGCTGCTCCTTCAACTTGTCCTTCTCCTCCCTCATCTTCTTCTCCTTGTTGGTGACGTTTATCACACAACCAACGTAGATCAGAGCAGGCAGCGCCACGCAGATGAGCTGTAGCGTCCACAGGCGGACGGGCGAGAAGGGGAAGGCGTCATCGAAGCAGCGCTGCGTGCAATCGGGCACGTCCGTTCTACAGCGGAAACGTGCCTCGTCGTTGAACACGTCGTCAGCTGCAAAGCCGTGTAACATGATGCGTCCGAAGAGGAGGAACAGCCAGATGGTCCCGATTAATGGGGTGTTAACGTCGGCGCCTTCCAAAATCTTGGAAATGTATCCCCATTGCATCCCCATGATCCTAAAAAAAGACAAGTACCAAATATGAAGAGGTGGAAATTAGAGGTCAATACCAGGACATCGGGATACCGGGTTGCCCAGGCACAGCCCTCTTAATTTCCTGCTCGGGAAATGCCTTTGGGACCCGTCTTCCTTATATTATTTTTTCACTCAGATCACGTTTTTTCACATATCTGTGAGGGGGAAAATATCAAATATAACCCTTGCATGGTTTTAAAACATGGTTGATGAGGATAATTAGACTATGGAGGGCTACATGAATGGGTCTACAGTAAATGTGGGCCACCAGGACTAGAGAACGCTGAACTTGTCTACTGTGTTGGAATGTGCCCACCGTGCCTCCTACGCAGGCACGGTGCACGTTTTCCTCGAAACAGATTGTCTCTGTCCTACAACTTTTTGCTTTTCCCTATGTGCATCACACGGCCACTCAGCAATGTGAAGCAACTTACAACACAAAGATGAGTAACCTACCATTTGTTTACCTGCAAAAAACAGCACAGCATCCCTCACTCTCTCTGTTTGACAGGCAGCCAATAGAGATGCGCAGTGACGTCACCGCCCCGGTTCCGGAAGTCTTTTCCTCATTCATTTTTCTCATAGACTTTTCGAAAATGGTTAATAAAAAACACGATTGCGCCGCGGCCAAAGCCAACTCGGGTCGTGACAAATCATGACAACAAACACAATATCGTCATATAATATATAATTAGGAAGAAGTAGAAAACGGCATGATACAAGACTTTTTGTTTCGTTTTTCATCTTAGAAATTATTTTATTGTCCCAAAAGTTTGTGTGTGTCATCATGATTCATCACGACTCGAGTTGGCTTCGTCCGCGGCGTAATCGTCTTGATATAAATTATTTTCGAAAAGTCTATGAGAAAAATGAATGGGGAAAAGACTTCCGGAACCGGGCGGTGACGTCACTGCGCATCGCTATAATATCCTATGTCCATTGAGATTAGACAGTATATGCTCTTCAAAATTAATTCTATAACTTGTATTGTATTCCGTGTATGTCATGTCAGCAACTAAAACCTGTGTAGCCGATAACACGTCATACTTATTAAACTATAAGTATGATGTGTTATCGGCTACACAGGTTTTAGTTGCGCTCAAAGTGCAGCTGCAATCAATCTAGTATTAAACGACCATACCAAATATTTGATGTACTGTAGGGTTACGGTGTTGTGACCAGTATAATTATTTAATTGTATCATGGCATGCCATGCCAATGCCATGATGATCACCAAGCCTCAATCATCTCATTTCATCTTGTGATGTGATGATTATCCGATGTACAAGACCACAGATGAGACGCGTTGTCAGCTTGTAGACACAATGTGCCTACCGGTATAAAAGCGCTCTCTCTCGAGACGTCACTGACCTAACCGAACCTTGATACAATATTCGCGCTACATTATTAATATTGATAATTTAACTTTTTGTTTATACTTCGGTCAAATGAAACATTTTAAACAATAAAATATCACTATCTATTCAATTTAAAGTATCTACATATAAATGCATTTACTTTTTTTGACAGGAATTCCCGGATAGCCCGGGAAAGGGTAGAAAAACCGGTAATGAAATTTAGCCAAATCCAGGAAAAATATTAAAGCCTAGTGGAAATCATGCATCTCCAAATATGGAGTTCTAACAAGGTTTGTTGACATTAGACTTAAAGGTCAGAGGGTCACATTTCATGAACTTCATGAAACAAATAAAAAACTGCGCTTTAGCAACAAGACCAAATAATCCTATTAGCTATACCAAATATGGAATGTGACCAACGCACAGACACACACACACACACCTGGTTTACATAGTAATCTTGCTCACTGTGTTAACATTAGGGTGACCAGAACCCCCCCTTTATGTGGGACAGTCCCTCATTGCTGGGACTTTTCAGGTGCCCCACAAATTGAGACCATTGTAACTAGCAGGCATTACTGTTAAAATGCACGAAAAAGTCCTAAAAGTCTTTCTGTCCTAAAGCTCTCTTTGCCTCTTTACAATTTAGGCATCTAGCAGAACTTCCCTGCAAGATCTGTTAAAATGTGGCCTAGGCAACAATACCCATGACCCTCCTACCCATACTATGCATGACCAAAATTTGCATTTAACATGTGAGACATCATTTTGGTTTTCATAACCAAATTATAACATGTAATATATTATATTATATATTATACAATACATATGGTAAGCCTATGGTCGAATACTGTATGACATCAAAGTCCCTTGTATCCCTCAAATGAAGAGTTTGGATCAGCTTCTGCACCCCAAAATGACATCAAGAGCTTACCTATTGTTGTTCTGCTGTCTGTAGTTGCTCAGTGAAGTGTGACGGGTTTGAACTGAATGGCCAAATTATGTATCTTTTGGGACAGAGCTTGAAACCCAACCTGTATTGTCAGTTGAAATTCTGGTTGGTTTACATACTGGTCCAGTAGTCAGGCTGTATTCAGGTGTTAATGGCATCACGTAGGCAGGTGACATCATCATGACTGACAAAAAGTACTTTCTGGCCTTGACATTATGTAAGACAGGGTAATAAATGAACCCCATGAGACATTTTTATTGCCATGTGGCTGGCAGAATCGTAACATGCAGCATTTGTGGAATGAGAAAATAACTGTTGGAATGTCAAAAGTCACCTAAGGAGCTGCATTTTTGTGCAGTTTTTGACCAGAAATAGTCAAGCTGTGCTTGAATCTTCATTATAGCACTGTTTTTGAATTCTCCATGACCTAATTGTATGGAAACATGTCTTCACTTGTCCCTGTAGGTTGTTTAAGTCAATAGGTGTGTTGTGGTGTTTTGTCTTGGCCCCTCATTTGCATATTCCGGTGGGGTATGTGGTAAAAACGTAGGGCTGTTGAATGATTGTTTTTAAATCAGATTAAAAATTAATTTAATCATGATTAATCACCATTAGGAATATGTTCAGAATATTTGAAAACATTTAAAAAAGAAACAAAAAGATCTGTTCTTTCTTATCTGATCTATTAAATATTTATCAAAATAGTTGATCTACAAGCCCCAAAGGCCCTGCTCTCGTTACAGGGAGACACACAGCTATATGTCTCCGTAAAACCATGTAAGACAGTCTCCGTAAAACCATGGGATGTTTTTTTGCGGCTACAGTGCCGATGCTAGGGGCTAGGTGGCCCTATGCAAGATTATTTCATGTGGCCCTCCATGCACTGCCCTCCGGCTGCATTAAAGGTGTGCTTCACCAGTAAGGAATGCCTTTAAATGCTGTACAACGGCCTCCAAATTATGTGAAAAAAAATATATATGTAAAAAAAAAAAAGTCACACAGTGGCGCTAGAGAAAGTATATTCTGTGTGTGCCCTGCTGCTCTCTTCTGCGTCTCTTAGTCTTCAGTGCTCTGGGAACGTACTGACGTCACTTTTAGGGCAGTGACGTAGGTATACGGTCTGGAACCCCCTCCTCTGGTGTTCCACTACAGTATGCACTGAGACACGGGCACAGAAGCACGGATGCACGATAGTATATTCTCCACATTCTCCCTTTTAAATTAACAAATGGCTGATTAACAATGCATTTATTGGTGCATTACATTTTTACAATACACATACATTGGCCAAGCAAGCAATTCTCTTTTCAGCCATAGGGGCAATGCAAATAGCAAAGCGCGCACAAACACACACACACACACACACACACACACACACACACACACACACACACACACACACAACACACACACACACACACACACACACACACACAAGCTCAAGAGTGTTCAAGCTTGAACACTCTTCCATGTACAATATGTTCTTTCAGGATGTATGATTATTACGACAGCTTCTGCAATCAGAGTCCAATGAATGTGAGTTATTGCAGCATGCAGGTTATATAAAGAAGTATTCTGCTGTTACAATAAAACAGCACAAGCATGTATTATTAGGTAATGTTCTTTATAAACCACAATATAAAGCTACTGCATTATGTAGCTATCAAATAGGCTACAGCTTTCTAAAATATAACCCATGAAACCCAAGTCTTCCCAATTCTCAGGTCATGATGTCTTGTTCTAACTATATTAAGTTATTATTGCATGCAGACAATTTTCATTTAGTCATGTTCATACTGCACCCATTCATAACAGTAAGTCCTAAGGTCTCATGCCTACTGTCTATGTTTCATGCCTACTGTCTATGTTTGTGATATTTAGTCACCCAGTACAACAGTCTCCACCTCGCATCATCTCAAGCAGAAGAGCCAGGCCAACCGATAAATTAGTCTGTTTCGGTGTCTTGTTGTTTTTCTGGACTTGGTTTTGTATCATTGTGTTCTGTTCAAGGCATGGTATAGAGAGAGGGGTATAGTAGGCCTATCACACGTTGGTTGTGGTGGGCCAAATAACACACACGGGAAAAAAAAAGCCCAGTCAACTCCAGTCCACTCCTGGTGAGGTCATGTGACTGGGGTACTTCGTGTACCCCTCTAGTGATGCAACTCTTTCTATCTAGATGGCTCTGGGTCAGTCATATTCTTTCTAAAGTCCTCATATAGGCTTATAAATCTCCCATGAAGTTCCCCAGGGTTCCACAGCAACATGGTGTTAGACCCATCATTCATTCTCTGTTATGACTTCCCTTTGCGGTCCTGTCAGAGTTAACATGTTCAGTTACCCACTGTAACTGTTCTAAGATAGTTCTAAGATATAAACATGTTGGCCTCAGATGCTCAGAACATCTTCAGGGGTTTCGGAGTATGGTGCATTGGGATCTTTGGGGCAGGGCCTAGCAGTAGTAGCTGTTTCGGCGTTGTGGATCAGGATCTTTGGGGGTCTTCAGGGTGGGGCTTTTGATAAGAGGGGTCAGAGTTGTTGTCACTGCTCTTAAATCGTCTCCATCCAGACAACCAGGGATGCTCCTCCTCTGTTTTAGGTTCTCCATCTCCAAAATGATGCTGTTGTCCATGTTCTCCATCAGGGCGGTGTTGCGGGCCTCCTCTGCTGTTATCAGCGCTTCTACGCAGACTTTGTGTCGCTTATACTTTCTAAAGCAGCACCTCATCTTGGAGATGAGGTACAGCATGTCGATAACGTTGATGACCACGGAGACACCGGCCAGAGCCACCATGTACCTGAGGGTCCAGGTCTTCTCTGTGGGACGGGGCATGAAGCACTGGGTGAGTGCTTGACATTGATGGTTCTCGTCATTCTTTGCGTTGCATCTGTACCTGTAACCCACCGCGAACGTGGTGAGGAAGGACCCGCCCTGGCCACCATACAGGCGGTATTGTATGTAGATGCTAATTCCCTCCACGAGGATCTTCAGCAGTAGTGTGATCAGATAGGTGAACAGCAGCTTCCCCTTGATCTTCACATTGCCTTTCTCATCAGTGAACCTGGGTTTTCTGATCTCCTTGGAGAGGTTGGCCAGTTGCTCCTTCAGCTCGAGGTCATCCTGCATGTCACGCAGCTTCTCCCTCAGGTTCTCCTCGCTGGTGTGTTCAGGTGGTGATAGGTTGGCCAGCTGCTCTCTCAGCCTCTTCTCCTGTTGCTTCAGATTGCGCTCAGCTTGCGCCTTCTTCAGCTGCTCCTTCAACTTGTCCTTCTCTTCCCTCATCTTCTTCTCCTTGTTGGTGATGTGCATCACACAACCAATGTAGATCAGAGCAGGCAGCGCCACGCAGATGAGCTGTAGCGTCCACAGGCGGACGGGCGAGAAGGGGAAGGCGTCATCGAAGCAACGCTCGGTGCAATCAGGCACGTCCGTTCTACAGCGGAAGCGTTTTTCATCGTTAAACACGTCGTCAGCTGCAAAGCCATGTAACATGATGCGTCCGAAGAGGAGGAACAGCCAGATGGTCCCGATTAACGGGGTGTTAACGTCGGCGCCTTCCAATAACTTGGAAATGTATCCCCAGTTGGCCGGCATGATCCTAAAAGAAAAACAAGAACCAAATATGAAGAGGGGGAAGTCACAAGTAGCCTAACCATGTCACAAGTAGCCTAACCGTGTCACAAGTAGCCTAACCGTGTCACAAGTAGCCTAACTGTGTCACAAGTAGCCTAACCGTGTCACAAGTAGCCTAACCGTGTCACAAGTAGCCTAACCGTGTCACAAGTAGCCTAACTGTGTCACAAGTAGCCTAACTGTGGTGGTGATCTATCAGTAACAAGGTTTATTGACATTAAACTCAAAGTTCAGGGTGAGTCCACATTTCATGAACAGCAATTGTTTAAATTTGCTGATCATAAAACAATTGTTTAAATTGATTGACTACTGTATTCGACAATAGCAGATCTACAATCTCACACACATTGTGAGATTGTAGATCTCATAATGTGTTCATTCAGGGGCTTTAGACACTCTTATTGTGTAGACTTTTTCCTTACACAAATTCTACATTACCATTGACCCTCACTTCACATGGTTGCCAAAAGGGTGGCATATTTCTCAGCCTAATGTAAAAGTATCACGCAAATTGCACCCTGTGTTCATGATTTGCCTTTTGTTGTAAGTAGGCCAATCTTGTAAAGTTGTCTTGTCGCCAAAACATAGACAACATATTGGACATGTTTGAGGGAGACACATTGGAAGTTCATGACAGTTGTTTCATAGTTGCAGGCCATCTCTTTGAACCTGAGTTTACAGGGCATTCTTTTAGCAAATCTATTCTAGCAAATATAAGCCTTCAGGTGACGAAATAAGCCCAAAATAAGTAAAATACCCCTTTACGGTATTGAAAAACGATCCATTTGCACATTGAAACTATAAAATAAGCATTGAAATAATGCTAAAGCAGTGATTTTCAACCTTTTTGATGCCAGGGCCCACTATTTATTCAGAGCCACGGACCACCATTTGATGACATTTTAGCCCCATAGACGCAAAATTAAAGATTTATTTTGCTTTTTTTTTCTTCACAATTCCAGGCTGGATTTCAGGAGAAAACAAAACGGTCAAACATACAGATCAAAATGGCTTAACCTTCTACATTCTCTGTGTGTAGACTTGGGCTAATTCAGATGGTGAATATTTTAAGTGTAAAAATTCTTGCTTAGCCTGGGGACCACCTGGAATCCTCTCAGGGACCACTGGTGGTCCCCGGACCAACTGTTGAAAACCCCTGCCCTAAAGGGTAGTACTTAATTACAGCTCTAATTCTTGAAGGCAACTGGTTGCAGGCAGCTGCTACAGCATGGTTACTTGTTTCCAAACAAAACCTCATAAGAATTCCCATGAGTTGGGATGGCCACACTACCGCCTCAGTACATTTCTAAAGAAAATACCGTATTTTCCGGACTATAAGCCGTTACTTTTTTCTCATGCTTTTGACCCTGCTTATACAACAGTGCAGCCAATCTATGGATTTTTACAGGTAACACAGGGGTAGTCCCTGAGAGGGTTCCAGGTGGGCTCCGCAGACTAAATGATGGAAAGTTGGTTAACCAGATGTAACTAACTCTTAGAGAGCGTAAAAATGAAAGTAAGTCATGTTTGGTCTAATTTTAATGTTTTGCCTCTTTTGTTTGCTAAAATTCAACCTGGAATTGTGGATAAAACCAATAGAAATCTTTTGTTTTGGGGTCTGCGGGGTGAAGATGTTGTTAAATTGTGGTCTCTGGCTCGAATACTGAATAAATAGTGGGCCCTGGGATGAAAAAGTTGAAAACCACTGCTCTAACATGAAGCTTATGCCTGGTGCGGCTTATACAAGGGAAATCAGTATTTTGCCCCAAAATTAGCTGGTGCGGCTTATATTCAGGTGTGGCTTATAGTCCGGAAATTACGGTAGTACCTTATGAATAGAGACATTCAAATTCAAATGCTTTTGTTGTGATTATGTGCTGAAAGAGTTGCCTCAGTGGCTCCGGAAAATTGGGTGGTCAAACAGGACACAGTATGCAAACATGTCCTGATTTCCCACCACAGCTCTCTGGTGTAGGAAATGGGTGTACAATTGAACTATTCCAAACCTATTTGCTGACAGGCAATTGTTTTGCCAACAGCTGATTGGGTCTGTCTTTAGCCATAGGCTACTGAAAGAGTGACTTCGAGAGCTGTTTCCGTGTTTCCCTTGTTTCTTAACTAGTGTGTCCAATTAGTTTTATTTCAGATTTGCTGTAGTTGTACTTGTACTGTAATTCTCCTATCTGTTATGAGTTCTGTAGCAGTGTGTACTTGACTTGTAGTGTCATCTATGTTAATACAAAAAACATTCATTCATTCATTCATTCATTCATTCATTCATTCATTCATTCATTCATTCATTCATTCATTCATTCAATTTCATTCATCCCAATTATATCTTATCCTAGTTTGGATCTGATTCTGGTCACTCTAAAACAGAGGTTTTCAACCTTTTTGACACCAGGGACCACCATTTATTCAGCATTTGAGCCACACACCACCATTTGATGACATTTTAGCCCCAAAGGCCTAAAACTAAAGAATTATTTTTGGTTTTGTTCACAATTCCAGGCAGGATTTTGCAAACAAAACAGTGTAGACCCGCAAGGGTCCATTGCGGGTCCATTTGGTTTCATTTTTACATTCTCAAGAGTTACATCTGGTTAACCAACTTTCCATCATTTAGCCTGGGGACCACCTGGAACTCCCGGACCACCTGTTGAAAACCCCTGCTCTAAAAGGACTTCCAGGGCTTACCTTTTGTTGTTCTGTAGCTGTCGTTTATGAAGTCTAAGTTGCTCAGTGCAGTTTGACAGGTTTGAACCGCATGGCCAAATTTTGAGTGTGGGAGCTTAAAACATAACCTGTATTCTCAGTTGAGATTCTGGTTGGTTTGCATACTGGTCCAGTAGCCAGACTGTATTCAAGTGTTAATGGCAATGGCAGTAGTATGGAGTATTCATGTGACATCATCGTACACGTAGGTTACTTGGGAACGCCCACTGAAACTTCTTTCTGGCATACATCCACACGGAAAAGTCCTGTCTGATTGGATTAAGCAAATTTAAACTCACCAACATTGCAGCTGCCTGAATTATTTTCTTTCTGTCAAGAAATGCCCTATATTTTATTTTCTAAACGTCAAGAGTTTGGAGGCACTTGTTATCAGCAAAGTAATGCCCTGCTGCCGTCTGCATTATGAGCAAATTCAAAGCAGGTGGTTTGTATGGGCAACTACTGCACTTAATTTCTTGACAGCGAGTAGTTCATAATGCTTGGATTTGCCAAGCGTTATTATTAAAGGGGTATTTCACTTAAAAAACAAACAAACAAACAAAAAAAATATGGTCATTTTATGGTCTACTCAGTCTCATGTGAACAGACAGTTCATAAGTTACTCCATTCAGTATTTAGATATTTGATATTCATTTTAGCCTCCTTCCTATACGAACCCCATATAACTTAAAACTCCATTTTAACCATGATAAATTATTCAACCCATCTTTTTTCTGGTGACTGATATTGTCCTCCTAATACGTGAGAGGGCCGTGGAACTTCATTTAGTGTTTTCATTTATTTTTTAAATATTGTTTTGGAAAATGTAGCATATTTGGGTTTGGCCGCCATGCCAAATGGTGATGATGCGAAGCCGATGGACATTGGCCAAATGGTGGCACTATAGCACTCAACTGAAAATGCAAAAGTTGAGCACTCATAGCTCATGAACCGGTTGTCTGCCTACAATGACACTTACTGTATATAGCCTACACTTATGTGTCTCCTCAAGCCGAACAACTTTCATGTTTTGACTTTTGACCTATGGTTTAGATCACCTGTCATTTTGACTGATGGGAGAAACAGTTAAAACGAACAGGTGTGTTTTCAGATTGTGGTGGAACATTGGTAGTAAATCTGCAGTTCTGACTGCAGTGGGAGTGTATTCCACAGTTTTTGGGGCTTAAGGGAGAAGATTGTGGGGCGTCCGCTCTCCAGGTGTTTTTATCGAGGGCACTTTCACTTTCTCTGTGTTGACTGATCTGAACGCTTGGTTCCTTAGAAATGAAAGGAGCGGAGGAGGGAGGTGACATGAGAGAATTTTGGCTGGATAAAGACCAATGAAAGAATGACTGCTGTCAATGTGCGTAAACTTCCGTGATGCCTGCGGAGCCCGACACACCTTGTTACTGCCCGCATCGCTGCATGCCAACAATCATGTTATACCACACCCTCTCATGTAGTATTGCCACCTGATAGTCTTTATCTTCCAAAGAATGCCCTCAAGACATACACGGTGAAGTGCATATACAGTATGAGGAATATAATCTACTTTCCTCATTCACCCATCGGTAGTCTGTCCAATCAGAGTGGAAGAGAGCCTACATTCATTTAGTTTAGTCCAACGTTTAGCCCAACGCCAAATAATAATAATAATAATAATAATAATAATAATCTTTATTTGTATAGCACCTTTCATGACATAAAATGCAGCTCAAAGTGCTTTACATTGCAATAGAGAAGAAGACAAAAAAAGTGGGTATAAATTAAAGAGATCATTAAAATACATCAAAGAAGCAGTACAGTGAGGACCTGAAATAAGGCATAAAATATAAAATCATAAAATATAGAATCACAGAGAATCAGTAAAAGCAAGTGCATAGAAGTGCGTCTTGAGTTGTGCTTTAAAAATGTCTACAGAGGCTGCCTGTCGAATGTATAATGGGAGTTTGTTCCACGCCGTCGGTCCATAGAAGCAAAAGGCTGCTTCACTGTGTTTTTTAGTTGCCATCTTGGGCACCGCAAGCAGGCCAGCAGTGGAAGACCTGAGGGGTCGGCCTGGGACATACTTAGGCAGGCAGTCATGTAGGTAGGAAGGTGCAAGACCATTAAGCGCTTTATGTCCAAAATGCCCAAACTTTTCTGACCCAAGGCCTACTTTTGAGTACCAGTCCAATGTTAACTTGCACAAATGCACATGCACAAATGCGCGCACACACACACACACACACACACACACACACACACACACACACACACACACACACCACACACACACACACACACACACACACTAGAGTTCTCAAACTCTGCCTGAACCCGACCAGGCCTGACTCGACCCGACATTTCAGGATCGGGCTTGGACCTAAAATGTATGCAGATCAGTAGGGCCGGGTCGGGCCTAGGGCTCCATGAAAAAAATAATATATATTTAATTATTTTATTGTGATGAAAATAATAGTTCTGTCCGTCTGTGTATTACGATGGTGCTGCTTGGCATTTTCACTTTTACTCTGTGTAGAATGCTCAAATTCTGCCCAGGCCCGACCCAACATTTTAGGGCCGGTTCAGGTCTAAATTCTATGCTAATTGGCCGGGTCGGGCCGGGATTTGGGCCTGATCAGTTAGGGCCCAGTTAGGGCCGGGCCTCAAGTTTCAGGCCCCTTGAAAACTCTAACACACACACCACACACACACACACACACACACACACACACACACACACACACACACACACACACACACACACACACACACACACACACACACACCGAGCTAGCAATGAACAGCTGATCACGAGCCTTGTGTTTTCTATCTTATGCTAGAAAACACGAGCTAAATGAACAGCAGGGGATTGACGGCGGAATGCCGGCGCACCGAGCAACCATCAACACCACAAAACAATAGGAAAGGCGGCGCACCGTTCCACCAAACATCTCATTTTTATCCACACAGAAGTATACAGTAGGCCTACTTTCCTGTTTCCTGTTTGAAGTATCAGTAGCCTGTTAATGTTGTAAGGTCTTGTTCATTTGTCAGGTTTGGAAAGGCAGCTTAAATGGTTGTGGTTAAGAATCATTAAGGTGCAAATCAGTCACACGCACATACACACACTTTTGATTTGATGGCGAATGCTTCTCACGGAAACACCATGGATAAAATGCCAGTAGACCAGTTGAACAAGGAAACTTGACAAAACAGACAGCAAACAACAGACAACAGAAGCACATGATGAGTGATGATGGTTAACATTGTAAAACAGTTTTAAGTGACAGGACCTAACTTTGTTCGGAAATGTACCTGGGTTTTTCTCTGAGCACACACTGCACTCCACATGTATACAGTAATAGTATACCATGCTGGCTGAACTGATGGCATATGACAACCATGGCTATGGGGAGGTGGTTGCTGCCAGATTATGCCAATCTCAACTGCCAGGATTATCACCACAGGAAGCATGTTGAATGCCAGCCATAAAGGATGAAAAGCAGGGGTTGACACTAAGGTCTCCGAGGCACTTGCCCATCGGGCAAGTTTAAGTCAGGTTGTACTTGCCCTCAGGTCATGGTCACTTGCCCCCCAAAATTGTAAATTTTGCATTTAAGTTTACTTCCTACTTGGGTGCTTTAAACCAGGGGTTTTCAACAGGTGGTCCGGGGACCACCAGTGGTCCCTGAGAGGGTTCCAGGTGGTCCCCAGCTAAGTTGGTTAACCAGATGTAACTCTTGAGAGCGTAAAAATGAAACCAAATGGACCCTTTTTCATATTTTTTGAGGTAGCCAGTGCCAGTGCTTTTCATCTAAAAGTCATATTTCATATTTCGGTCCATGTTTCCCGTCGGACAGGTTGGTCCGTCCCTTATTTTGGTCCGTTCTGCAAGGGCACGAAAACTGTTAATTAGCCCAGGTCGCTATGACCACCTTCAAGACAAATTTATCTTGTATTGTGTTATTGTGCACTAAGTTGCACACTTGCCCGATCGGGCAACCAGGTAGCAGTCTTTACTTGCCCCACCATTTTTTTTACTTGCCCCAGGCAAGTGGGCAAGTGTTAGTGTCAAGCCCTGAAAAGGGATGAGCACACTGAAAGATTTCAATGCTGAGCCCTAAAGACAAGTCTTTACCTACACTTAGATCTGGCTTGGTCTCCTCACCAGAGGTAGTGCATGACTTCAAGACTGCACGTCGTTTTGGACACGACCAGGTGTAAATCTTAAAGATATCACTTAAAGGGGAAGTCCACGCATTTTCAACATTTTACTATATCATTAATGTACCTTCGAGGGGTTGGGTGGACATTCTGTGTTTCCTAGAAATGGAGGTCTGAAGAAAATCATTAACATGGTGAAATTAACATTTTCACCATGTTAATGGATTTCTTTAGACGCTTCTTTTTTCTGGGTTCATTTGGTTGCATTTGTACACTCAGAAAAAATGTTGAAAATGGGTGGAATTCCCCTTTAATGCAAATATTGTTCTTTTCTTTTTTGGCTAATCCTCCCCACTATAGAGTGTGGTGACCATATAAGGAGTTCCTCCCTGTCCCCAGTGAGCCCCTGGGTCAATAAACCCTAGTTTCAGTTTGGGCTTTGGGATAAAAGCCTTTCGTCCAGGCAGGATGAGAGGGGGTTTCCTCCAATCAGGATCGAGTGGGGGCGGGCCTTGGTGTATGTGTTGTTGGCATGTTGCACTTCCCCTCACTGTAGAGCGTGTGCATGTGCACATCATGCTACCAGAGGGAGGACCGGAGGGTTTTCCAAATCACTTACTATGCCTTGAATTCAGTGGTTTTCAACCTTTTTGATACCAGGGCCCACCATTTATTCAGCATTTGAGCCACAGACCACCATTTGATGACATTTTACCCACACACCCCAAACACTAAAGATTTCTACTAATCTTCCACATTCTCTAGTTGCGTAGACTTGGGCTGATTCACATGATGAATATTTTAACTCTTGAGAGTGTAAAAATGAAACCAAATGGACCCGCAAGGGTCCATTTTGGTTTCATTTTTACATTCTCATGAGTTACATCTGCTTAACCAACTTATATGTGGACCACCTGGAACCCTCTCAAGGCTGGTCCCTGGACCACCTGTTGAAAACCCCTGCTTTAATTAAAAACAAAGTATTCACCAAGATTAACCCTCTCACTGTATATGCATCACATCGAAGCGTATTAAAATACCAGCCTCTCGTTGAACATAATATTGATCTTAGCTCATTCAGCGCGATCGGATTTTCTTTGTTTTCTTTCCACTGCCGCGGCTCAAACAGTTCGATCGGTAAAAAAAGCCCCTATTTTGAAGCTCAGATCTCCTAAACAGGATGTGCTGTTTCTGTTATGCTGTGTCTGTTGTCTTGCCTAATCGATCATCTGGCGATCTGCCCCAAAACAGGCTCACAAGTCAGGAAGTGCTGTGTAGCCCTGGCTGCTTAACCCATGCGCCAGCGACATTGAGGGGGCAAAACGGAGGAGAGCCGTTGAATGCATTGGAGTGAATGCATGTCAATGGGACGGAAAAAAAAAAAGTTGTCCCCAATTCTGTCCCAAATGAAAGTCAGCAACGGGATGATCATCAGATGATGCGCACGGACTAATAGTTGGATTAAAGAATGAAATCTACATCTCGTCGTGATACGAGCCGTCCGCGTTACCGGCGGGGGGGTTCTAACGGGATGTCCACGAGCCCCGCGTGGACGGCGCCAAGAGAATTAGGTTATAATTGTCAACTTATTGTCCTTGTATTTGGAGGTCTGGGCCATGTTCATAATGCAATGTATTTGGAGGTCTGGGCCATGTTCATAATGCAATGTATTTGGAGGTCTGGGCCATGTTCATAATGCAATGTATTTGGAGGTCTGGGCCATGTTCATAATGCAATGTATTTGGAGGTCTGGGCCATGTTCATAATGCAATGTATTTGGAGGTCTGGGCCATGTTCATAATGCAATGTATTTGGAGGTCTGGGCCATGTTCATAATGCAATGTATTTGGAGGTCTGGGCCATGTTCATAATGCAATGCATGGGTGCAACGCATGGATTGCAAAAAACATGCCAAAAAAGTTGGCTAAATACAGTTCTGTCTCTGACAATATGGGCAGTTTGCCAGTTTGTTTTGCGAATGCAGTGAAAGAGATTCCTATGTAAGCCAGGGAAAGAAGAGCACATTGATGGCATACTGTACGTACTTGGCACTAGAAAAACAGGATCATTTTGTTTTTTTGTTTTCTCCCTTCCCATATACACTCCATATTTGCATCTGTTTTGTTCAAGTGTTAATTTTGTGATATACCTGTATATTCCACCGAGCGTCCTGGCCTACACCGGCAACTTCAATTAAACTCATTATTTTTTTACAACTTATATTTTGAGCTTCCTATTTCCTATCCCTGGTACCCATAATACATAATAGCCATATACACTCTTACGCAGTTATGTGGTCTGTGTTGTAATGCACTCAAGAGTTACACTCTCAAGAGTTAAAATATTCATCATGTGAATTCGCCCCAAGTCTGTTTTGACTGTTTTGTTTCCGAAATCCACCCTGAAATTGTGGATAAAAGCAAAAGAAAGCTTTAGTTTTGGCGTCTGTGGAGCTACAATGTCCTCAAATGGTGGTCCGTCTGTGGCGCAAATGCTGAATAAATAGTGGGCCCTGGTATCCAAAAGGTTGAAAACCACTGCTTCATGAGCATCACTGCCTTAGGCATGCTTGATGAATACTGTACCGAACTGACTCTTACAGCGGCTCAGCCGGATAATAAAGCTGTGTGCGTGTCTGCAGGGGCGGACTGGCCATCTGGAGTAAAGGGAGTTTTTCCCCGGTGGCCTGTGCCACCAAGTGGCCTGGACAGTTTTTTTTTTTTTCCAGGGCAGGCCAGGGCGCCAGGTCCAGGCCAGGCAAACTAGTGTGCTCGCGCTGCTGGAGGCAGTGTTGCCAACTGCCAAGATCCAAAATGCACTAGTGGCACTTCCATAATGCATTAGAAAGACCATTAATCTTTCATACATTCTCTAGTTGTGTAGACTAAGTTGGGCTAATTCACATGATGAATATTTTAACTCTTGTGGGTGTAAAAATGAAACCAAATGGACCCGCAAGGGTCCATTTTCATTTTTACGCTCTCAAAGAGTTAAATCTGGTTAACCAGCTGCCCCACCCCCAGGGTGGCCTGGCAAAGGCGAAATTGTCCCGGTGGGAAAATATGTGCCAATCCGCCCCTGCGTGTCTGTCTGTCTCACTCACTTCTTCTTGCTCTGCACGACGACGACGCTGCCATTACGAATGCACAGAGCTGATGTCACCCCCCCCCCCTCCCCCTCCCCGTCCATACATCACCGGTTAAAGGTTAGGGAACAAAACCGTCTGCAGACAATGGGCGCGGAGAAAGGGCATGTGTAAGTAATTGTGCAAGGTCCCTCCTTTTTCCTCAAACAATGAGGCGGGACAAAGCAATTAGTCAAAGTGAGGGAGACGAGCGCAATTCCAGCCGGGGCGTGAAAACACGAGAAGTTCCTTTGAGATAAACAACCTGGACTGTAGGATGGTCTGAAGGCGTAGAGAGAAGAGACACGCATGCTTTGTGATGGTGCTGCTGTATTCACCTCACCCGTGTGCGGAGAGGGGCGACTGTGGCTCAGGAGGTAGAGCAGGTCGGCCAATGGTCCGTGGGTCGATGGTTCGAATCCTGACTCCTCCTGTCTACATGTCGAAGTGTCCTTGGGCAAGACGCCCAACCCATGATTGCTCCAGAAGTGCTGGTTGTGCCTTGCATTGTTTTCACTGCCATCGGTGTGTGAATGTGTATGTGAATGGAAAGCAATATGTAAAGCACCTTGGATAAATGCGGCATTCTAGAGCAGGGGTTTTCAACCTTTTTCATCTCAGGTACCACCATTTATTCAGGATTTGAGCCACGGACCACCATTTGAGGGTATTTTAGCCCCACAGACCCCAAATCTAAAGATTTATTTTGCTTTTGTCCACAATTCCAGGCTGAATTTGGGAAACAAAACAAGCAAAACATACATTCCAAAATGGCTAATTCAGATGATGAATATTTTAACTCTTGAGAGTGTAAAAATGAAACCAAATGGACCCTTGCGGGTCCATTTCATTTTTACACTCTCAAGAGTTACATCTGGTTAACCAACTTAGCTGAGGACCATCTGGAACCCTCTCAAGGACCACTGGTGGTCCCCGGACCACAGGTTGAAAAGCTCTGTTCTAGAAAGGTTAGGATACACCTATCCATATAGGCCTCTAATAAAGAGATTGAGTCAGTCTACATGTTTCCCACGCCTAACTCGCTGTTACGCATCTGCATGCCTGATATGATATGACTTGTGTATTTATTTCAAGGCACACTGATAGTAATACTGACATGCAGGTCTGACATTCCTAGAATTATTTGCTGCCAAAACCAGCAGACCCTGCAGCCGTCTGCATTTTTACTGGAGGAAGTTCCTCAATGAAAAATGGCCCTGTGTACTGTCTGTGGGGCAGGGCTCACTGGTGGGCCACGAGGGTATTGCATATGAGTTTTGTTTGTTGTGATACACTAGAACAGGGGTTTTCAACAGGTGGAGAGGGTTCCAGGTGGTCCCCAGGCTAAATGATGGAAAGCTTATGTACCAGATGTAACTCTTGAGAGTCTCCCAAGAGTTAAAATATTCATCATGTGAATTAGCACCACCTAATTAAGAAGTCTACACTGTTTTGTTTGCAAAATCAAGCCAGGAATTGTGGACAAAACCAAAACAATTCTTTAGTTTTAGGTCTTTGGGTTGAAAATGTAATCAAATGGTGGTCCGTGGCTCAAATGCTGAATAAACGGTGGTCCCTGGTGTCAAAAAGGTTGAAAACCCCTGCACTAGAACAGTCTAGTAGGTATGTTGATTCTGCTATCCATCAATTAAAATAAAAAAATGTTCTTAAAATGCACACTGCCCACCCGTAGTACAGAAACACAGCTGTTTATTGTTATGGACCTTGGAGTCTGAAAATCAAAGGATTGATTGATTGATCAGCCAAATCACATGAATTTCAGAGAATGTTTATTTCATTGGGTTTATGGAAGGCAACTGGGCCAGATTTTTGGGATGTGGTATTTTCAAAATATATAACAGAAAAGGTTAATTAGTACGGATGTGTTTACACATGCATTGTTGGAAAAATAACCAAGTAAGTACTGTATGCAACTACAATATTAATGTATTTATATTGTACTGTGCTTACAGTATATGCATGTGAGTCAGGGACAGTCACTGACAATAGATGAAGTCAAGTTAGAGTCCTTATTTGTAAAGAACTGGATCATAATTGTGCTAGCTTTGGTACTCTGCCTTCCTTACTGCACTCTACAGCAGTGGCTTTTAACCAGTGGTCCTTGAGACGGTTCCAGCTGGTCCCCAGCTGTTGGTTAACCAGTTGTAACCAGTTGTAAAATTGGTGGGCCCTGGGTATGACAAAGGTCGAAAACCACAGCTATACAAAATGTATGCGCCAACCCAGGGAGCATGTGTGTGTGTAATACCGTATAGGAACCGATGTACGGTATGTTTCCCGGCTCAGTTCAAACCTTGATCAGTGACTTTTAGATGACAGGGAAGGTCCTTCGCGAGGTGCGCTGGGGGTCTGGCCAGTGTCTCCTCACCAGCTGGCGACTCACAAGCCCACCCAATAAGGCACAATGACACCACGCACATGCTAAAAAAAAAAGAAAGAAAGTGCACGCAGTTACGCATGCAAATTAAACACGCGCCCCAACCGACAGATGCATAATACAGAGACGTCAGCGCATTATTTGCATAAGGGTCTGTATTTAACCACTTCAAGCTGCTATGCTTCCTCGTGCTATGGTGTTGCACGGCAAAAAATATAGCCTGTCAAGTCTGCCATCGCGGAAAATATTCACATAGAAGCGACCGGAGGGGGGGCGACTGTGGTTCAGGAGGTAGAGCAAGGCCGTCCGATGAGCCGTGGTTCGAATCCCAGCTTCTCCCGTCTATTGTCCAAGTGCCCTTGGGCAAGACATTGAACCGCAAATTGCTGGTTGTGCCTTGCATGGTTTCAGTCGCCATCGGTGTATGAGTAGGTGTGTTAATGGGTGAATGTAATGTCAGTGGTTTTCAACCGGTGGTCCAGGGACCACCAGTGGTCCTTGAGAGAGTTCCAGGTGGTCGCCAGACTAAATGATGGAATGATTGGTTAACCAGATGTAACTCTTTGCGAGCATTTTGGTTTCATGTTTACACTCTCAAGAGTTAAAATATTCATCATCTGAATTAGCCCAAAGTCTTCACAACTAAATAATGTAGAAGATTAATGGTCATTTTGATGTTTTGCCTGTTTTGTTTCCCAAATCCAGCCTGGAATTGTGGACAAAAGCAAAAGAAATCTTTAGTTTTGGGGTCTGTGCATCGGGCTGAAATCTCATCAAATGGTGGTCCGCACGTGGCTCAAATTCTGAATAAATAGTGGGCCCTGGTACCAAGAAGGTTGAAAATCACTGCACTATGTAAACCTCTTTGGATAAAGGTATATAAATGCACCATTTACACGTTGGAAATATTGATAGGGCTGGAAAGTGGTGTAATGCACTGTACACATACCAGGCATAAATGCACCTTGTGTATACGTTGGTGTACTCACATGCTGCACAGTCATACATAAACATGTCCTGAACACACACACACACACACACGCACCACAGACGCACAGACGCACACACACACACACGCACACGCACAGACACACAGACGCACACACACAACCACCTATATCCACCATGGAGCAGGGGCGGATGTAACATTTCCCAACTGGGGGGGGGGGGGGGGGGGCAGGAGAAAATGGTAGGGGGGCGGCTTCATCGCGTGGCGCGAAGCGTCACGGGCGATGAAGGCGCCCCCCACGGGCGATGAAGCTGCACCCATACCATTTTTGGTTACAGGACTTACGTCAAGTAAAGCATCTATAATAACATCAGTTGTTGTTGAAGTTGCAACAGACACGCAGCATGCATAAAGCTAAAGGTCTGACTCAGAGAGTTTTCTGTTTTCAATGATGAAATGCTGTTGGTTTAGTGGCGACACAGCTGTAGTTAGTTAGTTAGCAGTAGTAGTGTTTCAAATCATTTTAAATATAAGCACTTTAATTTGAAATATCTTGGGTTATTTTGCATGCCATCGTGTTTGGTGGGGCAATCTGTGCATTTAGGGGGGCATTCCCCCCCCCCCCCCATGCCCATGCCTAGATCCGCCCCTGCCATGGAGTCCCTTCGGAGACAGACTGTTAACAGATGGAGATGGAGGGGCGCAGCCTAACCCCATCCCTCCCCCCTCCAGAGCTCCGCTCAGTGGCCACTCGATTGGGAAAGGAGGCATAAGATTTATGGCTGACAGTCTCTTAGTGGGGTTTTTATGCACTTTCTTCAACACCCCCTACCCCCCTCCCACCCAACCCCCCCTCTCCAACCCCCCCTACCCCCCTACCCCCCCACCGGCCCCCACACCAGCTCCCCCAGTTCGCCGTATACCTTTTGGTCGATCGCGCTGACATCAGCTGAAAAACCACATTGTGTTTCCACCCCCTTATTTCCTTCCTGCCGGTGTGTGTGTTGTTGTCCTGATTAAAAGCCCCCTCCCCACCCTACCCACCCCACCTCACCCCGCCCCCCAATAACGCCCAAAAGAGAGACTCGTGACCTCCTCTTCAAGCGCATCTAGGTGTGTTGTATGTGCATGTGCATATTGGACATGGTTTCGTTTTCTTCATAAATAGGCGATCTACAAGCTCAAGGAGGCACGTTGTGAGCTACTTTTGATGAGATTTGGTGTGCGTGTGTGAGCGGGGAGGGGATGTGGGGGACAAGAGGCTATTTGGAAGGTAAAAAACATTAAAATGCCTGGCCAACGCTCCACACACCCCAAACTCTTCACTCCCAGGACCAGAAACTCTTCCCATTGCGATCTGAACTGCAGACTCAGAACTGCAGGCTGAAAACACAACTCTTCAGAATCCACTCAACCTATAGCACTTGCAGTATTGTTGGGGACCAAGTATAGACCCTTGGGAGATTCCAGTCAATCTAGTAGGGTTTTAGTGGTTAAACTAAGTGTTTGGGTTAGCAGGGTTCTGGGATTTGGTAAACACACACACTGGTATAGTACAAACAGACCTGACATCCACGTAGCATTAAAGGTAGGGTAAGTGATTTGAAATTCATCCTGTAGTTCCAGCCTGGTGCACTAGGGGCGCCAAACAGTAGCTACACTATGTGAGCCTGCTGCTCGATCTGATTGGAGGAGAATTCGCTACCACCTGGGGAATAGAGCATTTTAACAGAAAAAAATATTTTTTGGGTGATATCTGACAAAAGTGAAATCACTTCCCCTACCTTTAATGTTTTCAGGGGATTTGAATGTTTTTACTGTTATGGCATCCAGTATGTAAGAACGTAACTAGCATACATTTACTTAAGTCTTTATCATTTCAATTATTTCTACCCCACTGCACCTCAGATCCAAATATTATACTTTGACTCAATTAGAGTTGTTTGACAACCTTAGTTGCGACCAAAGGTCGCAGTTATGACATTGTGTTTTTCCCATCAGTGTGTGGGTTTGCCAGGTGAGAGAGGACCCACAAGGGTCCATTTGGTCTCATTTTTACGCTCTCAAAGAATTACATCTGGTTAACCAACTTTCATTTAGCCTGGGCACCACCTGGAATCCTCTCAGGCACCACTGGTGGTCCCCGGACCACCTGTTGAAAACCCCTGCTTTTAATCAAGTACAGTACTGTACATTTCCAGAGTTATACACGTAATATTTCAACAATGTACTATATTGATAATTTACTTCAGTCAAATGTGAGTACTTTTCTACTACTGGTTGGCAGATCAATGATTATTCCATTTCAAGTTTGAGACGAAAATCGATTCAAACTTGAGACATGTTGTCTGAATGTGAATGTGATTATGCTTTGTTGTGTGGTATGTGTTTGTGCGTGTGCCTGCCTTATACGTGCGCGCGCACCTGTGTACGTACGTGTGTGTGCGTGTGCGTGTGCGTGTGTGTGTGTGTGTGTGTGTGTGTGTGTGTGTGTGTGTGGTGTGTGTGTGTGTGTGGTGTGTGTGTGTGTGTGTGTGTGTTGTGTGTGTGTGTGTGTGTGTGCACGTACAGGCCTCCGTGCATGGCTGCAAGGGAAAGAGTCAGATAAGTAAAGTACAGTATGTGTACGAGAATGTATTTGTCCACATTATTATTGATTGTGTGTGTGTGTGTGTGTGTGTGTGTGTGTGTGTGCGTGTGCGCGTGCGTGTGCGCGTGCGTGCGTGCCCATGCATTTTGTTTGTTTGTCTCCTAGCCTGGTCTGTTCTGGGCTCTTGGGTATACTGTAATGTAAATCAAAATACATTCAGTAACAAAATAGTTTCAATCATATGCACAGTGCACACAGTACACATGGGGAGGAGGTGTTTCTATTGGAATACAGCATTAAAAAATGTAGAACGGTACAAGAAATGGATGGACAGAGAATGACTCTTGGCGAGTGGTGTCCTCATTTAGCTTGTTCTCTTTTCACATCCCCTGAGGATCCTTTGTCTGAATTCAGACTGACTGAAGTTTATTCAAGAAAACATTTATATTGGATAATTAAATTTGAATTGATAGAGATTGATGGAGAGCTCAACAACTATTATGGGTGTCTGTTGTTCAGTGGAAGGGGAGAGCAGATCGTCCAATGATCCGTGGGTCGCTGGTTTGAATCCTCGCTCCTCCTGTCAGACAGTGTCAAAGTGTCCTTGGGCAAGGCACTGTAACGCTACACTGGGTGTCTACATTGGTGTGTGAATGTGGGAAGTGAGGAGGCTGGTGACGACTATGGAACATATAATGCGTTTTGAGTTCTTGGAAAATCAATATGAAATTGCAACCCGTTATTATTATTATCTAAGAAAATTGCTGCCATAGTCAGGGGCGAAACCAGAACTTCAGTTTTGGGTGGGCCGGTCCGGGCCAGGAGTTGGTGGGCATGCTAATCGGAAATATTGGAGTGTCCCTAAATTACAAGCAGTTTTTCCACATACTGAATGCTGTCTTGCATGTGCAGAAAACACTGATATCTATTTGTTTAGCCTGCCTGGATTTTTGTCAATTGACAAGCTATAATTCCTAATTTATAATCTGTCACATGATGGTGTATATGGTGCCAAAAAACAGCACGTCTACAAGATCACGTGTCGCAGCCTGATCAGCTATTTTGGCACAAGGCACCAACATATGATAAATCCGCCTCTCTCCTCTCTCCTAGCCTCTCTCTTGTGCATAATTTTATCATAACATGTTATTATCTCTGGATAGCGCCAGTGAGTGAGTTAGTGAGTGGATTTTATGTTTGTTTGTCCTGTAGGGAAGAGAATGAGGCCGAAAGGGGACGGAAGTTGACATCAGAAAATTTGCATTCCTCTGGAGCCCCTCACCTGCCTAGAAAGGGGATATCCATGAAAGTTAAAAAGCTTTTTTTTTAATTGAATAGATCAGGGCTTTTCAGCAGGTGGTCCGGGGACCCCAGTGGTGCTTGAGAGAATTCAAGGTGGTCCCCAGCTAAATGATGGAAAGTTGGTTAACCACGTGTAACTCTTTGAGAGCGTAAAAATGTATACACTCTCAAGAGTTAAAATATTCAACATGTGAATTATCCGAAGTCTATACACAACGAGAGAATGTAGTAGATTAATGATCATTTTGATCTGTATGTTTGACTGTTTTTGTTTTCTCCGAAATCCATCCTGGAATTGTGGACAAAAACAAAAGAATTCTTTAATTTTTGGGTCTGTGGGGCTAGAATGTAATCAAATGCTGGTCTGTGACTCAAATTCTGAATAAATAGTGGGCCCTGGTATGAAAAAGGTTGAAAACCACTAGAATAGATCAAATAATTCCAATGCATGCAGTCAGGCATTGTGGAACATCATGCTGTATGCACAGTTTTTGACACTGTTATTTTAACCAAGATCTGGTTGACAGACAACTGAAAACGGGTTTAAACACAGGGCACACAAATCAGACGAAGTGTGACATCATCATCGCACCGAATGCAGCAAAATAGTCAATGAAGAAGTATGCAGGGACGTTGAGTGAAACAAAACAAGCGCCTTGTGATGCTCTACAGTGGGATAAGTGACTTGCCTGATTGATGCTTTCGTCTCGGTGCATTAGGTAGATGTTCTCTGTGGATAATCTCACGGATTACTCAAATTCTCCAGGATCAAACATGCATAATTCATGGCATATTATGGAATAAATAGTAAGCGGGAGTGCCTCTTTTACACCTCTTTTTGAGGAAGTGTATTTTGTGCATAATATTCATTATTTTCTGATGATTGTGATCGCATCCATGGAACGTGTGAAAGGTCTTGTAGATCTGATATTTACATGAAACAGTTTCCAGTCCAACTCAGGATTACCCAGGCCCGGATGTAAAATTCCGTTGCGGGGGCAGGGCAAAAAAATGTACCGTTTTCGATAATCAATAATAATGATATTATTGATGCTTACTTGCCTAATATAAGTCCTGTTGTTGAAGTTGCTACAGCACAAGCAGCATGCAGAAAGCTATAGGTATGGGTAGAGGTTTGAATGATGATGAATGTTTCCAATGATGAAATGCTGTTGGTTTAGTGCTGCAGCAATTGCAGTCAGTTAGTAGCAGTAGGAGTGTTTCAAATCATTTAAAAATATATGCACTTTAATTTGAAATATCTTTGAAATGTGGGTTATTTTGCATGCCATCATGTTTGGTGGAGCAGTCTGGGAATTTAGGGGGGCAATGCCCCCCCGTGCCAATGCCTACACCCGGCCCTGGGATTACCTATAGCTCCTGAGACAGGGCAACAAATCCAAAAACCCGAAATGAAATTTGTTTCATGTGCAGGGCAAGGTTCACTTATAGTTCTTCTTGTCAGGGAGAGAAAAAAACAGCCCTAAAAGACACAGGGATGAGCAATGGCCTCCCTGTCACTGCTCTGTGTCTGATTTACCTGCCAGGACTGTCCCTCACCACAGCACACACACACACACACACGCACACGCACACGCACACGCACACGCACGCACACGCACACGCACACGCACACGCACACGCACACGCACACGCACACGCACACACGCACACGCACACGCACACGCACACGCACACGCACACGCACACACACAGGCAAAGAGAAAGACAGATGGACTGACCCACAGATGAAAAATGCAACTACGTGTGCACACACGCAACACAGATAATGCATACATACATAAAGCATGGGAGGCCCACTACACACACACACGTGCACCCCCCCCCCCCCCCCCCCCCCCACACACACACACACACACACACACACACAATGCTGCACCTGTGCTGCTGCTTATTCCTACTACCAGTCATTTGAATGAAGGATGAAACCTTTGTCAGAAGGTCCAGAGGTTTTGTAATCCGGCCAGTCAATCATCTTCTGGGTTCCTCTACCCTCTGCATATAAAGCATCAACATACTGTACGTCTGGCTGGCCACACACACACACACATGTTCCTCCTTTTACAATTCTACCAACAAACATATAACTAAGCAGCATGCCACCATGGGGATGCTGTATGTTTGGCTGTTTAACTATTATTGGCACGGGGTATGTGCGTTTTGACGGGCAGGAATGCACAGAAAACGCGAATCCCCAACCATCTAGGAATTTAGCCGATAAATATTTGATGTCAGGAACCTGCCGGGCAACACACAGGCCTGACTGACAAGCGGAACACAGAATGAATCAAGATTCAATCATTTATTACCATTGTTTTCAATGAAACATTGATTGTTTTATTTATTTTTTTGTCTTGGTGTGTTGGCTCAGAGCAGACATGCATGAATAAAATACACTCTGTGGTGAAACATGAAAAGAATGTGTCATGGGGCTGGTGCAGATCAGGGGTTTTCAACCTTTTTTGGCACCAGGGCCCACTTATTATTTATTCAGCATTTGAGCCACGGACCACCGTTTGAGGACATTTTAGCCCCAGAGGCCCCCAAAACGAAGGATTTCTTTTGCTTTTGTTCACAATTGTCCAAGATACAGATCAAAAGGACCATTAACCTTCTACGTTCTCTAGTTGTGTAGACTTTGGGCTAATTCACACAATGAATATTTTTTACTCTTGAGAGTGTAAACATGAAACCAAATGGACCCGCAAGGGTCCATTTGGTTTCATGTTTACGCTGTCCATCCAAAGGACCAGACCAAGGAGTCTGACCAGAGCTTTATCCAGGCCTCAGGCATCTCCAGGCTCTCCTTACGGTGGCCTCCCAGCATGTTCATTCAGTTTCCTCCATATGATCCAGAATTCTGCGTTCTGCGTCTGTATTTGACAGGTACAGTAGAGAGACAAAGCAGGGGCATGACATTCAAACATAAAGGTCTTTCCAGCCCATGTGGTATACCGTAGGGATTTAAAGTGAAATTCCACCCTTTTTTCTTTTCTTTTTTTTTTTTACTATTGTACCATTGTATTAAAGCCCCTACATCTAATTTTATGGTCAAAATAGTTTTTATTGTTTTTATGCTTTTCATGAAGTCTTCCTTTAAAGGTAGGGGAAGTGATTTCACTTTTGTCAGATATCACCCAAAAAATTTTTTTTTTCTGTTAAAATGCTCTATTATAAGGTGTGGAAACCATATATGGAGTTTCCCCCTCCCCCACGTTAGCAGAGGAGCTGA
Organism: Benthosema pterotum; assembly: GCA_039105355.1. NCBI lineage: Eukaryota > Metazoa > Chordata > Actinopteri > Myctophiformes > Myctophidae > Benthosema > Benthosema pterotum. The sequence goes on along the minus strand of CM076971.1, from coordinate 3,539,772 downwards.
TAAAAGTTCCCCAGGTCACCACAATTCTCCTCCAATCAGGAGAGAGCAGCAGGTTCACATAGTGTAGCTACTTTTGGGCGCCCCTAGTGCACCAGGCTGGTACTACACCATGAATTTCAAATCACTTCCCCTACCTTTAATTACAGTAGATCATCTCCAAAAAATCTTGTCTTTTTTATGCCTCTAGGGACCGCAGGAGGCCCCCAAAGAAATCCCTATAAGCTTTGTCATTGGCTAACAAATAGTCCCGCGGGACTATTAAATAAAAAGGGAGGACTAAATGTGGAGGAGGTGGTGGAGGACTATGATTTTTAAAGGGCCACTGCGGCTCCTATGGTTGTCATAGATTCTAGATATTTTCAGGAAGTGATCGACTAATGTAACGATAAGAGAAAGCAGAAAAAGAAGAAGGACAATGCCATTAAATTCTGAGATTTATTGCTTATATACAGTATACTTTAATATACCTTAGAGATGCTGAATGGAAATAATATTAATAAAAAAAGTTCCCCCATACTGTGTTTCCTATAAAAGGAGGCAATTGCAGAAATGGAGGCATGTACTTCAGCATGTTTCTGAGAGTGTACAAATGGAACCAAATGGACCGGACCGTTAGGTGTTCATTTGGTTCCATTTATACACTCTCAGAAAAATGTTGAAAATTGGTGGAATTCCTCTTGTAATGGCTCCATTTTCCAATGACTGAGTTTGGGAACAGATTGGCATACCACCACAGCAAATACACAGCTTGCATGTGTAGTTCTAGGTTATTTCTAAACTCATTTGAAGTCCAGATGGAAAGAAAGGGTTTTTAGAAGTGTTGAAACACAATCAAATATTTGTATTTTTATTTAGCAAGAGCGCTCCTGAAGAATGACACCAATGACACCTCCCCATTATAGCTTCACACATACTCTCTTATACACTTCAAGAGGTCTCAAAATATAACCCACTTATACAGTAGGTTTGAAAATAAATAAAACACTCATTTAACACATCATGGCTTTAAATGGCTGTTCTTTAGGTCAGCTAGAAATAACTATAAAACAGACTCATGACCAGGGCCGGATCTAGAGGGGGGCAGGGGTGGGCAAAGCCCACCCAAACGTGCATCCTGCCCACCCAACGAAAGGTAATATCAGTGGTTTTCAACCAGTGGTCCTTGAGAGAGTTCCAGGTGGAAGGTTAACCAGATTTAACTGTTTGAGAGCGTAAAAATTAAACCAATGGACCCTTGCGGGTCCATTTGGTTTCATTTTTACGCTCTCAAGAGTTAAAATATTCATCATCTGAATTAGCCCAGGTCTACACAACTAGAGAATGTAGAGGATTAATGTCACTAATTAATGGATTAATGTCATTAATGTCACTTTGATCTGTGTGTTTGTATTTTTTGTCTCCCAAATCTATCCTGGAATTGTGGACAAAAGCAAAAGAAATCTTTAGTTTTTGGGGTCTGTGCAGCTAAAATGTCAACAAATGGTGGTCCGTGGCTCAGTTGCCGGATAAATAGTGGGTGTCAAAAAGATGAAAAACCACCCTGCCATTCTTCCAGCCCACCCTAGTAGGGCTGGCTAAATCCGACCCTGCTCATGACTGGTTGGTAACAGGTGAAAGAGTTCTATTACTGCTCCTGTCCTCCTGTAAGGAGAGATAACTCTGTCAGCAGTTTCTCTAAAGACAGACTTTAATGCATAAAAATGTAATTTTAACATTGCAAGGTTTAGGGAGTCAGGACAGGTTCTAGTATTGAGTGCATCGGAATGGCAGTGCTTTGGAACAGTGTGTGTAACCACTTACATTCTAGTAAAAACACAAGTCAAGAAAGGCATCCCTGTTATTATATAGTATTTTCACTATTTTGGAAATTTGAACTCACTCTGTGGCATGAGACAAGTTAATCTTTGTCCTCCTCCCGCCGTATCTCTTTTACTCTTGTGTTTCTGTGTCTCTCCTAGTATCCCCCTCCTCTCCCTCCTCTCCCCATATCCCAGTGAAGGGATGCGCTGCGCTGGGGGGACCCGGGGCGCTGAGCAAATTGATATCAAACGTCTGCCCATCATTGGCCTCAGTTGACAGAGCAGAGCAAATATTAACAGTAATAAAAGAAAGAAACGCTATAGGAGCTAGGGAAGGGGGATAGTGGAGAACAGGGGAGAACAGCACACAACGTACACACAGGCAAGGAAGATGTGAACAACACACCAGGGGCGGATGTAACATTTCCCAATTGGGGGGTGCAGGCGAAAATGGTGTGGGTGCGGCTTCATGAAGTTGCACCCATACCATTTTCAGTTACAGGACTTACAGTATATTAGTCAAGCAAAGCATCGATAATAACATCAGTTGTTGTTGAAGTTGCAACAGACACGCAGCATGCATAAAGCTAAAGGTCTGACTCACAGGGTTTTGTGTTTTCAATGATAAAATGCTGTTGGTTTAGTGGTGACACAACTGTAGTTAGTTAGTAGCAGTAGTAGTGTTTCAAATCATTTTAATTATAAGCACTTTAATTTCAAATATCTTTGAAATGTGGGTTTGTTCGCATGTCGTCATGTTTGGTGGGGCAGTCAGGGCATTGCCCCCCATACCCATACCTATAGATCCGCCCCATACACGCACTCATATCCACGCACGCACGCACGCACACACACACACACACACACATACACACACGCACACGCACACGCACACACACACACGTCCCCTGTGCTAGATGATCCAGAAAGCAGGGAGGTAATGGAGGTGCCTGAGGATGTGAGAGGATTGTGTCTACAACTCTCCACCGTCCAGCACCACAAATATCCTCCACCACAGTTTCAGTTCAGTCCCAAACCACACACTGCACACACTACTGTGCAACAATGCTGCTCTTTCTGTGCAGCGTTGCATATAGATCAGGGGAGCCCAACCAGTAGATCGGGATTTACCGGTAGATCTCGGCCTGATCATGAGTAGATCTCGGGAGATGTGGGGGGGGGGGGGGGGGGGGGGGGGGGGGGGGGGGGGGGGGGAAGAAAAAAAAGGGGTGGAAAATGAAAAAAGGCATTTTCGTGTGTGTGTGTGTGTGTGTGTGTGTGTGTGTGTGCGCACGCGTGTGTCTGCGTGTCTGTCTGTCTACGAAGCGGCTCATTTGTTTGTGAATAATAATGCCAACAGTATTGTTCTGCAACGTGTAATGGACTGTTCTGCAACTTATATTATTCTGGACTGTTCTTATTATGATTGCATTTGCAATGGCAGTGTTTATCCAAGTCTGTTGTACTTATGTTGTACTGTTGTAGGCCTATTTATGACAAGTCTGTTGTACTTTATGCTTATATGGACATCAAGTAAAGTGGTAAAACAAAGTAGTGTTGTGTTGTTGTGAAGTTACTGCAGGCTGGCAACGATGCGTGTGGTTTTAAATGTTGATATTGGACTGGTAGATCCCGGAGGGGTTGTCTGCTGAAAAGTAGATCTTGGGTCAAAAAAGGTTGGGCACCCCTGATATAGACAATGATAGACATCCCGTTTACTAAGTCTATTGTCTGGGTGAAAGCCTTGCGTTTAGCAGGGCCGGATTTAGCCAGCCCTAATGGGGTGGGCTAGAAGATTGGCAACTCCAAAGTTTTTTTCATATGAAGCAGTGGTTTTCAACCTTCTTGACACTATAGGGCTCACTATTTATTCGGCATTTATTGAGCCATGGACCACCATTTCATGACATTTTTAGCCCCACAGACCCCAAAACTAAAAATTGATTTTGCTTTTGTCCACAATTCCAGGCTTGATTTGGGGGGAAAACAGATCAAAATGACCATCAATCTTCTACATTCTCTAGTTGTATAGACTTGGACTAACTCAGATGATGAATATTGTAACTCGTGAGAGTGTAAAAATGAAACCAAATGGACCCGCAAGGGTCCGTTTGGTTTAATTTTTACTCTCTCAAAGAGTTACGTCTGGTTAACAAACTTTCCACCATTTAGCCTGGGAAACACCTGGACCTCTCTCAAGGCCCACTGGTGGTCCCCAGACCACTGGTTGAAACCCACTTGATTACTTTTCAGTGGGTGAGCAGGATGCACGTTTGGGTGGGATCTGCCCACCCCTTCCCCCCTCTAGATCCGGCCCTGGCGTTTAGTCCATTCAGGGTAACAGGAGTCATACACGCCTCAGTTGACGCTCGGCTGTCACCATGCGTTGATTGCTTTCAATCGGCCATGGTTTTCTACGCACCGAACAAACGCACCTCATTCCCCACCAACAAGGCGGACTATATTTAAATATATGGCTCTCTCTCCTACACTGGATCGCTGCTTTTCAACTGCTGCCAAACGCGAAGCTTTCCTTCACCATTACAGCTTATCCAGTTCAGTGTAATGCATGAGTCAAACATTTAAGCAGAATGTTAAAGTAAAGTTCTAGTCAGCGTAAGTGTCCACCGTATTATTCCCTGAAAGTTCACTTATCATGGCGACGTGTCCATAATTGGGGCCCTATATAGAGCAGAGCCATCTAGACTCGGGGATTTAGAACACTTTCCTGGCAGTCTTTATGTGTAATATGTGGCTTTTAGATATATTGAGATTTTAGCTGTGAGCCGGAGGACTGGGCTCACTTATGTCCTCATCTATAATTTCTAGGGATGGGCAGATATATTGGCCATACAGATATTATCAGTCGATAAAGCCGAAAAATATTATAAAAATATGACTATTTTAGTTTTTTTGTTTTTTAATATTGGTCATAACAGCTTTTAAAGATATGTATAGAGACACACAGGATATGGGTAAAAAAAACCTCAATATCGGATATCGCTAACCATTTCCATAATGCTTTGGTACACTTCTCCTTGTGGATAGGGGGAGGGCTGTCTAAGTGGGAACATGTAGTGCTGGAAATAAGTGAGTCCTGTGAATAAATTAGTCCTGTGTCTAAACTAAATAAAAAAATATATTAACTGCGATCAACACCAAAAAAGCATTACACTCGTGTACAATAAGGGTCCACCGATTTCAGTTCAGAACAGAACATTTAGAGATCTCCATTTTCGTCACCGCTAAACCCCTTATGCCTTAACTTCTTTGCCTTTTTAAACTATTAAAAAAAACATTTTCAATAGTTAAAATGGCCAGTCTACAAGCTCACAATGTGTCAATAGATTGGCATGTTGAACTATTCCAAAAAGTTTTTCGAAATAGTAAAAAAAAAATGATAAGGGGTTTATGATAAGGGGTTTAGAGGGTAACGAAAACGGAGCCCGTTGTCTTTGTGATGTGTGTGTGGAGTCTGCATCCAGAAACAGATTTGAGTTTCCATTGGAAATAATAACTCCACTCACCCAACTGCGAGATCCTCTGAGAAGCATTTGGAATTATTACGTGCGCGTGTGTGTGTGTGTGTGCGTGTGCGTGTGCGTGTGCGTGTGTGTGTGTGTGTGTGTGTGTGTGCGCGCACGCGCACATGCATGCATGCATGTGTGTGTGTGGGGGGGCAGGGGCAGATCTAGGCATGGGCATGGGGGGGCAATGCCCGACTAAATGCCCTGACTGCCCCAAACACGATGGCATGCAAAACAACAACCCAAGATATTTCAAATTAAAGTGCTTATATTTAAAATGATTTGAAACACTACTACCACTACTAACTAACTACAGTTGTGTCACCACTAAACCAACAGCATTTCATCCTTGAAAACAGAAAACTCTCTGAGTCAGACCTTTAGCTTTATGCATGCTGCGTGTCTGTTGCAACTTCAACAACAACTGATGTTATTATTGATGCTTTACTTGCCTAATAAAGTCCTGTAACTGAAAATTGTATGGGCGCGGCTGAAAATGGTATAGGGCGCGGCTTCATCGCCCGTGTCGCTTCGCGCTAAGGGCAATGAAGCCGCGCCCATACCATTTTCTCTTGGGGAAGGTTACATCCGCCCCTGGTGTGTGTGTGTGTGTGTGTGTGGTGTTAATGATTGGTACAGGTGTGCAGCATGCGTGGTTGATGTAGTGTAGTGATACTGGGCCAGTTCAGGTTGAGACCTGCATGGTGCTTCATATCACAGTGGAGCGTTCCTGTGTCATGGATCCAAGACGTTGTGCATCGCTCTGTGGAGGACCGGCTCATGATGGGATCAAATTACCACACTTCAATTAGCCTCACCATTAGTGGCTCATTAAACCATTGTGTCTAGAGATGCCCGATATTGACTTTTTTACCGATATCCGATATCCCGATATTATCCAACTTCTAATTCCCGATACCGATATCAACCGATATCAACCGATATCAACCGATACCGATATATGCGGCCTCCAGTGGTGGAAAAATAACAGAAACTATTACTATACAAATATTTAATATAAATAAACATTTAGTATAAATACAAATTCATGTTATAGCCTAGAAATACTCCATACAACTATAAATTCAACATGTAGCCTACTTGAGTAAAGTACAAAAGTATTGGTATAAAACATGACCGTAGCGCTGAGTCTACATCTCTGTAATTAGTCATAATTTCCAGTTTGTAAATACCGATACCGATATTTTCCGATATGAAATTTGAAAGCTTTTATCGGCGATAATATCGGAGGGCCGATAATATCTGCCATCTCTAATGTGTCCTGTCTAGATTTCTAGTTTCTAATATTCAAAGATTTGCACCACGTTTTCACGATTTTTCAAAAATAGCAGAGATACAAGCTCATGGCGCGCCACTCGGTGGCGCGCTATGAGCTTGTAGATCTGCTATTTTCAATAGTTAAAACATAATGCTTAGAACACCAAAACGCGTTCAGTACACTAAGGTTAAACAGGTGCTCCTTCCCCACCGGAAAAAACCCACTTGGATTGGAAACACCGCCGTTATACCGCACACGTGTGTCCCCCCGCACACATGCACGTGTTGCGCATGCACATGCACACCCATTCGCACACATGCAAACCCAAGCACACACGCATACATGCCGTCTTCTATGTCAGGGTGATATGTCTAAAACTGTTAGACTATAGAGAAACTATAAAGAGACTATAAAGGAATCTGTGTTTGAATTAATTCAGTGTAATTTTTGTTTAGTCACAAAAGCTCTTGTTATTAGTAAATATTGTATTCCAGTCCTACTTTGGCCGTGTCATTATAGCTATTCAAATTTTCAGAAATGCAAATATCTAGAATGTTTGCTACTTTCGTAAGCTTCGTAAAGCTGTCATATTCTGTTTCAGACAATTAAAGGTGGAATGAACTGGAAACGGTGAGGTTTTTATTCTACTGTACCACCCAATTATCTGGCACAGAGGGTTTCTGAACCAATCAGAGCATGCATCCCTTGCAAAAAAAAAGAAACAGCTCTGTGCTGAGCTATACTACACGCAGCACATGGACTGTTTGTTTACAATAGTTGCTCAGCTCTGCCATTGTACTAGTACTATGTGCCATATAATCTTTCAGATATATATTCTAATGTGATGCTTGAGTTTAAACCAAGTAATACAGGGGTTTTCAACCTTTTTGACAGCAGGGACCACCATTTATTCAGCATTTGAGCCACGGACCACCATTTGATTACATTTTCACACCAAAGACCTAAAATGAAAGAATTCTTTTGGTTTTGTCCACAATTCCAGGCTGTATTTTGCCAACAAAACAGTGTAGACTTCTTAATTAAGTGGTGCTAATTCTGATGATGAATATTTTAACTCTTGAGAGTGTGAAAATGAATCCAAATGGACCCGCAAGGGTCCATTTGGATTCATTTTCACACTCTCAAGAGTTACATCTGGTTAACCAACTTTCCATCATTTAGCCTTGGGACCACCTGGAATCCTATCAGGGACCACTGGTGGTCCCCGGACCACCTGTTGAAAACCCCTGAAGTAATACACGGTACTACTGTATATGTGGAGGCACAAGTGACCATTTCTTTCAGCTTACACTACTTTCTCTCTCTCTCTCTGACTGGTGTCAAACTTATTCCAGTTCTCTGTCACCTCTCCTCTGCCTTATTACTTATTGCTACCTCTCCTCTCTCCTCGATGGTGGTAGATGGTGGGCCATCTACTCTCCTATACCTTTCCTCTCTCTCTCCACTTGTCTCTCACGTCCATTCTCTCATTTAAACCTATATTTACATCTTTGAAAACCATTGTACCCTCTCTTTTAGGTGATCCATCTCCATCTTGCTCTTTCAGTCTCTCAGTTCTTGAACCCCCAAGTTCCTCCCCCATGCAGCCAGGCGCGGATGTAACATTTCCCAATGGGGGGGGGGGGGGGGGGGGAATTACCATTTTCAGTTACAAGACTTTTATTAGGCATACAAGCATCAGTAATAACATCATAATATCAGTTGTTGAAGTTGCAACAGACACGCAGCATGCATAAAGCTAAAGGTCTGACTCAGAGAGTTTTCTGTTTTCAATGATGAAATGCTGTTGGTTTAGTGGTGCCACAGCTGTAGCTAGTTAGTAGCAGTAGTAGTGTTTCAAATCATTTTAAATTATATGCACTTTAATTTGAAATATCGTGGGTTCAATTGCATGCCATTATGTTTAGGGGGGCAGTCTGGGCATTTAGGGGGCCATTGCCCCCCATGCCCATGCCTAGATCCGCCCCTGCATGCAGCTGTCATTGCACAGAGCTGCAGACAGAGATGCATGTGTGCTGCAGGCTGCCATTAAACCCTGCTCTCTTTCTCACCTCCACTCCTCCTCCCTGTCATTCTGATGATTCTCTCCTCTTTAAAACATGTCAAACTGGCCATCAGTTCCCCTGGGGGGTGGGGGGGAGGGTGCCACGCCACAAGGGGCCATCGCTACCACCAGCACCCTATGGCTCTGCCAGCACCTGGGGGACTGAAGGCTATATACACCAGTGGTTTTCAACCTGTTTGATACCAGAGCCCACCATTCATTCAGCATTTGAGCCACGGACCATCATTTGATGACATTTTAGCCCCACACAGACCACAAAACTAAAAAAGATTTCCTTTGGTTTTGTCGACAATTCCAGGCTGGATTTGGCTGGAAACAAGATAGTAAACAGAAAATGATTAATCATTATTTTGAGCATACATTGCATACAGTATAGCAGCTTTAAGCCGTTCCCTTTTCAATTTTTCGGTCAGCTTGCAGCACTCTTCATACACATCCAGACACCTCGATAGGCCTACAGACATATACAGTACATACTGTATATGCAGTATTGGCACAAAAGGGAAAAAGACAGATAAAACGGGCTCTACGACAAGTTGACAACAGGCATTATGAAGGCCGGTGACCGACGGGCATACATCTGTTTTCATCTGGGCCGATGTAACATTTCCCAATTGGGGGGGGGGGCTTCATCACCTGTGGGCTTCATCGCCCGCTCCATCAAGCGCCATAACCATTTTCAGTTACAGGACTTTTATTAGGCAATTAAGCATCAACAATAACATCAGTTGCTGTTGAAGTTACAGACACATAGCATGCATAAAGCTAAAGGTCTGACTCAGAGAGTTTTCTGTTTTCAATGATTAAATGCTGTTGGTTTGGTGGCGACACGTCTGTAGCTATAGTTAGAAGCAGTAGTAGTGTTTCAAATCATAAATATAGGCACTTTAATTTGAAATATCTTGGGTTGTTTTGCATGCCATCGACTTTGTGTATGTTGGGGCAGTCAGGGAATTTAGGGGAGCATTGCCCCCCCCCCCCCATGCCCATGCCTAGATCTGCCCTGAAATAGATGTCTAGTCCCGTGTAAATGGAATATACATGTCCAGCTTTAAAGGTAGGGGAAGTGATTTGAAATTCATGGTGTAGTACCAGCCTGGTGCACTAGGGGCCCCAAAAGTAGCTACACTATGTGAACCTGCTGCTCTCTCCTGATTGGAGGAGAATTGTGGTGACCTGGGGAACTTTTATTAGCTCCTCTGCTAACGTGGGGGAGGGGGAAACTCCATATGGTGTTTCCACACCTTATAATAGAGCATTTTAACAGAAAAAAAAAATGGGTGATATCTGACAAAAGTGAAATCACTTCCCCTACCTTTAAAGACGAAGAGAGGAATGCATGGAGCAATAAGGAAGTCGGAAATGTAGATGTAGAACAGGAGGGAGGGAGGGAGTATAGGGCCCTGAGGGAAGCGGTAAATAGTAATAAACAATGGAGGAGGCAGAGAGATGATTGTTTTAAAGGGAATGCCTCCTAACAAGCTCCCAGGCTGCCATAGAGGTGTGATGGGGAGTCCACTGCTGCATACCTGGCTTTTTTACTGTGTGTGTGTGTGTGTGTGTGTGTGTGTGTGTGTGTGTGTGTGTGTGTGTGTGTGTGTGTGTGTGTGTGTGTGTGTGTGTGTGTGTGGTGTGTGTGTGTGTGTGTGTGTGTGTGTGTGTGTGAATGCACCAAGGAGCTCATTAACAATAAGAGCCCCAACCCCTGCTAACCTGCTGCCATCTCTCTGGCCTGCATGGCCGCCGTGTCTCACACTGAAGGACGGGACACCAAGCATGGTGCCAGGGGCCGATCTAGGCATGGGCATGGGGGGGCAATGCCCCCCTAAATGCCCTTACTGCTCCACCAAACACGATGGCATGCAAAACAATCCAAGATATTTCAAATTAAAGTGTCTGTGTTTAAAATGAAAGTCCAACATCTTAACCACTAGACCAAAGGGACATCCCCTTGGTTGGTCTAGGGCAGGGGTGGCCAACCGGTCGCAGACTAAGAGCCACGTTTTTCACTGTGTTACGGCAAAGAGCCACATCAAATGGTCACAAACGGTTAGAAAACCGCTGCGAGGAGGGCCGTCACGGCCGTCACGGTCGCAAATAGAAACATACAGACATGTATTTTGAAACGGGGTTTACAATCCAAAAAAGTATATGACATTCTCAAGAGTTAAAATATTCATCATGTGAATTAGCCCAAGTCTACACTGCTAGAGAATGTGGAAGATTAATGGTCAGTTTGATCTGTATCTTTCACTGTTTTGTTTTCTCTGAAATTCAGCCTGGAATTGTTGACACAAGTAAAGGAAATCTTTAGCTTTGGGTTCTATGGAGCTAAAATGGTGGTCTGTGGCTCAAATTCTGAATAAATGGTGGGCCCTGGTAGAAAAAAAGGTTGAAAACCACTGGTATAGGGAATGAATGACTGCGCCATGAGACCAAGCGTTTTTGACAGCTTCATGTGGAAGCCTCTTAAGAGCCGCATGTAACCAGCTGAAGAGCCGCATGAGGCTCGCGAGCCTCAGGTTGGCCACCCCTGGTCTAGGGGCAGATACTAGACTTTTGAGGCCATCACAACAGAGGCTGTTACCTGCTACAGTGCTACACACACCTCTGTTTTGATCTCCTTCCATGGGGAAACCCAATCCGGGTCACGGCACCAATGTAACGCTGGGGATTCGAACTCGGGTCTCCCACGTGAAAGTCCAACTTATTAACCACTAGACCAAAGGGACATCCCCTTGGTCCGGGGCAGATAGGCCATCACGACAGAGGCTGTAGCCACCTGCTACACTAGCAAACTACAATTGTGGCACCACTAAACCAACAACATTCCAACAACAACTGGTGTTATTATTGATGCTTTATTACTTGCCTAATATATGTCCTATAACTGAAAATGGTATGGGTGCGGCTTCACACAACACGGGCGATGAAGCCGCCCCCATGCCATTTTCTCCTGCCCCCCCCCCCCCCCCCCCCCTCCCAAATTGGGAAATGTTTATCCGTGCTCTCCATTGCGCACGTGTGCACGCATTGCTTTGCACTTGTGTAACTGTAAATGCTTCTGCAGTGCACACAGACTAGCTTTAGGCCTGTCTACTAGTATATCCACATTCATATACAGGTACATAAAGCTAGATGGCTCACACGTGCTGCAGTGCTGGCCAATGGAGAGTGATGTTATTGATGTTGATGTTGAGTGTACCATCTTCAGTCAGCTCACTCACTCAACATATGGTGTCTGTGAACTTTCTAAATAACTATAACAACATGCTCAAATTTCAACCGACTTTCAAGCGCTTTGGCTTGTTCAAACGCCAGGGATGTCTGCTTATATTTATGTGTGTGTATATATATGTGTGTGTGTGCGCGCGCGCGCCTGGGATTGTGGGGTCTCTCCCTGTCTCCCTAACAAATATGCAGACAAACATTCTATTGGGTAACATTCTATTACATCATCTCAGTCAGAGCCAGACCAAAAAGATCTGTGTGTGTGTGTGTGTGTGTGTGTGTGTGTGTGTGTGTGTGTGTGTGTGTGTGTGTGTGTGTGTGTGAGTGTGTGTGTGTGTGTGTGTGTGTGTGTGTGTGTGTGGTGTGTGTTGTGTGTGTGTGTGTGGTGTGTGTGTGTGTGTGTGTGTGTGTGTGTGTTGCGCGCGCGTGGCGTGCGTGTGCGCGTGTTGTGTAGGCAGTGCCTCCACTATGAATACTTAACAATGTAATATCATGTTTGCCTTAGTGATGATGACAGCATGCCAGACTTCTGTGTGTGTGTGTGTGTGTGTGTGTGTGTGTGTGGTGTGTGTGTGTGTGTGTGTGTGTGTGTGTGTGTGCGTGCGCTCCAGCCTGTTTCTCTAGCTACACTGATCCAGTATCAGTATGCCTTCCCTGCCACTGCCCTGTGCAGTCATTGCCCCAGACGGACACCAAAATACCAGGGCTGTCGCCATTACAAATTGAAGTTAACAATTCGATGTCACACTAACATGCGATTAGAGATGTTGCCATTGATCCAAAGCCGTTTAGGCTTCGCAATCAGGGACGATAATGTCAAATAACTGAATATGCAAAGAAATGAATGACATTTATTCATTAAAAAAAGTATTTAATAGCGGAAATTACTGATCCACAATCTTATACAACACTTTCTGCTTTCTCTTGAACATTTCAAAATGGAAACGATCAGGGGCGGATCTAGGCATGGGCATGGGGGGCAATGCCAGCCTAAATGCCCTGACTGCCCCACAAACATGGCATAAACAACCCAGATTTCAAATATATAAGTGCTTAAAGTGCTTATATTTATTAATTGAAACACTACTACTGCTACTAACTAACTACAGTTGTGGCACCACTAAACCAACAGCATTTCATCATTGAAAACTGAAAACTCTCTGAGTCAGACCTTTAGCTTTTTGCTGCGTGTCTGTTGCAACCTCAACAACAACTGATGTTATTATTGATGTTTACTTGCCTAATAAAAGTCCTATAACCGAAAATGTTATGGGTGCGGCTTCATCGCCCCCATACCATTTTTTCCTGCCCCCCCCAATTGGGAAATGTTATATCCACCCCTGCAAACGATTATGACAAAATGATTGTGATTATCTCAAATAATTGCCATTAGATGATTTTATATATTGTGACAGGCCTACCTGTTTCGCAGTCACATTTAGTGTGTGTAACTTCACACACTTCCACACATTCCAATTTAAACCTGGGGGCTGCACTGTACAAGCCTCCACAAAATAAAGCCTTGCGGTAGTGTGTTAACAGAACTAGACTAATTAACACTTTTATCTCAGTCAAATAATTGCAGGCAGTATACCAATGACAAACAACTTCTCACACTACTTATTAGCATGTCATGTTAAAGCAACACCACACACCACACACCACCCCACACACAACATCACACACACACACACACACACACACACACACACACCACACGCCCCCCCCATAAAACAGTACTTGTTGAAAAGTTGAGGTTTTAACTTGTGCAACTTAAGCAATTAATACTAAGACTGTATAGTACATATCATAAGGACTCCTCCGTACAGTATAGAGTGACATTGGCAAAACTTATATTCGTTCCACTAATTTAGAGTAGCCAATTATTTTTTAACCCCCTATGCCCAATACACGTTTCTGTGTTATCATTGCTCCTGATTCACCGGAAAAACGAGGACTAATTAACTTGAGTCAGTTTCCTGTGGGTTGTGCAGGGTAATATGTGTTTTCAGATGTTTTAGCATTTCAAAGTGCCAGTGATATATCCATGGACACTGGACTAAC
>CM076971.1:3459335-3525286 GCA_039105355.1 Benthosema pterotum | reverse complement strand
CCTCACTGTCAGTTTGCAAGAGGCATCTGCTGCGACGAGGCCCTGGACCAGTTGCCATGCTTGAAAAACAACAGAACAACAAAATGTTGTTTTGCACTATAAATGAAATGTATCTGAAGCAAACAGCAAAACGCAAACAGTTGAGTTGTGACTCTGATTTGAGGGAGAGGTTTGTTTTTGACAGATTTCTTTGCTATTCCAAGGTAGCAAACCCCAATTATATTATTATAAAGCCATGGATTTCATCCAGTGGTTCAATGGATTGATTTAGCTGAGGATTCAGGTGGTCCTCAGCTAAATGATGGACAGTTGGTAACCAAATGGACTGGTATAGATCCGTAAATCTTGAGACCGTAAAATAAAATGGACCCATAAGAGTCCACTTGGTTTCATTTTACGCTCTCAAGAGTTAAATTATATTTAAACATCTGAATTACTAAATTTTCAAGAATCTACACAATTAGAAAATGTAGAAGAGTAGTTATTTTGACCAACATTTTGCCAGTTATCTCTCCTAAATTGTTGGACACAAACTTGAATATCCTTAGTTTTGAGTCAGAGAGACTAAACTCAACATCAAATCATGGTCTGTGGTTAAAATACAGAATAAATAGTGGGGCCTGGCATGAAAAAGGTTGAAAACCACTGTTATAAGGGATGGAGTCAAACAAAGCCAGAACTGTGTGTTCTGGGGAAAACAAAAACACATTAGGCTAATTACCCATAATAGTTTAGGACACAATTAATCTCATTGTTCTCGCAATCCTCAATGTCCATTTTGTGTACAAGCTGTTCATTTTGATGTTTTCTTTTTTTTTCCTTTTCATGAAAGAAATAAAAAAATAAAGCTCACTTTTAATCCTGGTAACTCAAACTAAAACACATGTTTTGTTCCACAAGGTATGTAGGATTACTTGTGAAAGTCATACATGTCATCCATTATTATGATTTGCTAAAAGTGGAGCATAATTCTATTCTTTCAATGTGGATGTAGGCTAGAGAGAGATGTGTCCTGTCACTACTGCTAGACAAGACCTTAATTCTGAGAGAAACAGAGAAACACAAAAATAATAGAAGGTACAGTACATGCACATACATGTATCCCTGTACTTTATTTTTTTCGGGTAAGACACTATCAGCATTAAGGCTGTTTTCCAGGCTTTACTGTGACTTAGGGCTGCAATGATTGATTGATGAATTGTAATCAAATCGATAATTCGATTTGTTGTTAAGTACCGGTAATTTAGTAATCGATTAATCGGATCATCAAGTGGAATGGGTCCATTTGGTCCCAATTGTACACGCTCAGGAAAAAAAAGGGTGAATGATGTGTTTCACCATGTTAAATATTTTTTTCAGACCTCCAGTTTGTCATTTATTTTAATAGCAGCCTAATCAGCAGGTAATCAAATTTATTTTTGAGCAAATGATCTTTTTTTGTTAACAGTTACATAACATATCTCAAATAACCTAAAATATATTTTTTAAGGTGATAGCTAAATAAGCGCCACAACCCAATGAATCGATTCATCGTTGAAATAATCGGCCCAATGAATTAGGGTTAGAATTATGAAAATAATGTTTAGTTGCAGCCCTACTGTGACTATACAGTATATGGCTAGAAGACCTGGCACTCGTCCTTGTCCATATTTGCAAAAGAAAAAGGGTCCGTTCTTTCAGATGTATGTGCATCATGTGAATAATTCATGTGTTTGGGGGAGGATGTAAGGAGTGTAATATACCCAGAATAGCATCCGTGTCTGTCTGTCCAGCCACCTGAGTCAGCATCCCCTGCAAGCTAAGCCAACGCTTGTCCCCGGCAAGACCCGCTTAAATAAAAGAGCATTTAACTTTTCTGCAAGGCAGACCCAAGACAGCAAAACCTCAGTAGTGCACACATGTTGCAAACGGCGCACAGAAACAAACATCCACTTGCAAATGCAGCGCACATACTATAAAACAGATCTCCATTAGGCATCCTATTGGATTGGGATCAGGTGACTCTAAAGGCAAATTCCGATTGAAATCGTTCCCATAGCCATTAAAGCATTCGGTGACCAGGATAAAGTTGACCACTCAGAATAGAACCAAAATCATGTAAGCCAAATCCTGCCCTTCTGTCTCTTGTTTCATGCACTGATCAATGACCGTGGTCAAGGAATGTTTGCTTTTGGCCGCAATTTCCACCCCTTCACCTCACGGTTTCTATAGAAACACGAGCCAGTTCAGCAGTCTTTGTGACAGAAGCTACTGCCATCCGTGACACAAAAATCAACCTTATTTTACTGTTGCCATGTTGATCCAAATGTATCAACCAGACATGCTCAGCATTGTTATATATGTCACTAAGCATTATGTGAATTGCTTAATTGAATCATGCAGTCTATCTGTATGGAAGCATCCATGTTCATTATGTTTTTAAACATATTAAGTTTAAAAACATCCATCTATCCCTAGACAATAGAGTTGTTACAGGTTATAGTGTATAAAACGGCATGTGAGAGGGATTAAGAGAGTAACAGATAAAGTAAAAGATAGTTACTGATACAGATAGAAGGGAAGTTGTAATGCCAAAACAGTAGAATCTCTACTAATGACCAAAGGGTCAAGACTGTTGTAGCAATAGGCTGCTATGACACAATCACCGCAGTTGTCAAAATCATTAAGCAAACAGCTATCCGCAACAGTGACAGGTTATCATGGTGACGCGTCTATGCAACGTGTGTCAAACAGGCATTGTGGATGGCAAGCAGGCTTATCTATCGAGGACGGATCGAGTTCCTGTTGCTGTCATATGACTTATCGTCCCTATTAACTCTTACAACCATTTGGACCCAAGGAATTGCATGGGGACCCTTTAGTGGTGTGAAAAGGCTTTAGAGCTGTCGCCTCACAGCCAGAAGTTCCCGGGTTCGATCGTGATGCTGTGGTCGCTCGGGGCATGTTCTCTCCTCTGTGTCATCAGTGCCTATACCCTAGTTGTGGTTGGTGAAAGGGCCTTTCAGTGTGGACTGTGCATGTTTTCCCCTTGTCCCTTGGGTAGGTGCTCTTACAGAGAGCATGCACTGCTCACTTCTCATGCATTAAAGGAAGGATGAGCTCAGTTGGGCAGTTGGGGCTTTGACAGAGAGAGAGTAGCGTCCAGGATTACAGCTTTGGCAATCGCAATGGGTGAAAAAATGTGTTACAAAATTGTGGGAGTTTAATTAAAACGTTGCCCTGGCTTTGCAAAAGCAAAGAAAAAAAGGCCCAAAAAGCTTCTCAATGTAAATCTGAATGTTGTAAAGGTGGACAGAGCTGATTTTGCAGAAACAAAGAAAGCAATAGAAAAAAGGTTTCTCAATGTGAATTTGTTATCTAGGACCTTATATGAACACCAAAATATGCATTGTGGGTATTGTGATGCAATAGGTCACATTGTCCTGTGAATTTATTGACGATTCCTAACATGTTCGCAAGGGTCCATTTGGTTTATGCTACTGTCTGAATGAGCTCAAGTCTACACAACTACAGAATGTAGAAGATTAATGGTCATTTTGAGGCTTGTGGATGAAAGCAAAATCCAGCCTGGAATTGTGGACAAAAGCAAAAAGAACTCTTTAGTTTTGGGGTCTGTGGGGCTAAAATGTCATCAAACAGTGGTGCTATAATATGGAGATAAGAGGTTTCTGTCTGACTGTGACAACATGTATGTACAGTATGTGTGAAGGAGTCTGTAGGGGGGATGGGCCGGGTTGTTCTGAACCCTGATAATCCCACTGTGCTTTATTAAAGCGCAGGAATGAATCTGTGACCCCATGCCTGCAGAGAATTAAAGTAAAACCCTTCGCTCCAGCATATATGGGCCGGTCGGTTTGCACGGCCCGCCGCGTGGTTCACACAGGCGGGCGGAATGCTCTGCATGGCAGGAAAGGCAGGGCTACACACCACCACTTCCACGTGACTTAATCCAAATATTGTCCCGTGTGTCCGGATGAATGCCACAGCGCACACACCAGGCTGTGTCTGTGGCATTCACACAGTACAGTAGTAGAAAGATAGACATCTGGCCTCCGATGCTCTGTTCACGTTGCAGATGTGTGTGCCTGTCTGAGTTTGTGTGTGTGTGTGTGTGTGTGTGTGTGTGTGTGTGTGTGTGTGTGTGTGTGTGTGTGTGTGTGTGTGTGTGTGTGTGTGTGTGTGTGTGTGTGTGTGTGTGTGTGTACCAGGAAATCAGGTGACTGTAATATGGTATGAACGATAGTAGTCGACCAGAACAGTGGCCTTGTGGTTAGAGTGTCCGCCCTGGAACTGGGAGGCCGGGTATCAATTCCTGGTCGGGTCATACCAAAGACTCTAAAAATGGGACCCAATGCCTCCCTGCTTGGCACTCAGACTCAAAGGGATGGATTGGGGGTCAAAATCAGCTAATGATTCCCGAGCGCGGCAAGTCGCAGCTCACCGCTCCAAGTGATGGGTCAAAAGCGGAGAACAATTTCGCTGCGGTAACGTAGTGACAAGTAATGCGACTTTGACTTTGACTTTCTATAGTCATATATTTAGGTAGAAAACGCAGTGGTTTTGACACATGAACTCGCCAGTGGGATTTAGTTTCCTTTTATTTTTCATTGCTATATCATCCTGAGCAATTACCAGGAACTGTATCTAAAGTAGTATAGATGGTAAAGGGTAACAGAATGGTTGTGGTTTCAGAGCCAACAATGAAACTGTCACTGTCAAACTTCAGCCCCTTTCCCTCTTTGCGAACTTTGTGAAACTGTGATGACACAGTTGTGACAATAAAGCTGATTCTGACAAAGGTAAGAGGCAGAAGACAAAGACGCAAGTAAAATGAGCAAACAGGAAACCATATATGTACATCAAAGAGGAACCGCAGAGTGAGTAACATCCTCTCTACCTTGCTGCGTGTGTGTGATTGTCCTTTTCCTATTTCTACATAAAGCCCATCTCAGACTATAGTCATAGTTCATCTCTTTCTGACATTGCTCATAGTCCAGGGCAGGGGTTTCCAACCTTTTTCATACCAGGCCAACTATTTATTCTGAATTTCAGCCACTGACCACCATTTGATGACATTTTAGACCATGCGCAGATCCCCAAAACTAAAGATTTACCGTATTGTCCCGAATATAAGACGACTCGTTTATAAGACGACCCTCATTTTTCAAGACCCATTTACAGAAAAAAGAACATTGAATGTCAAATAGTATAGCCCCTGAATATAAGACGACTCCATTTTTGGGATATTTCCATTGGGAAAAAAGCATAGTCTTATATTCAGGCCAATAGGGTATTTTGTTTTTGTCCACAATACTAGGCTGGATTTCAAAGAAAACGGAACAGCCAAACTTACTGACCAAAATGACCATTAATCTTCTACATTCTCTAATTGTGTAGACTTGGGCTACTTCACATGATGAAGACCTGGTTTAACACCTGGTTAACCAACTCCATAATTTAGCATGGGGACCACCTGGAATCCTCTCAGGGACCACTGGACCACCCCGGACCACCTGTTGAAAACCCCTGATCCAGAGAGATGGTTATAGCAGGGCCCACTTTGATTGGGCAACTCCAATCAATAGCCTCTATGCACACATGGCATTTTGGAAAGAACTTGGGCCGTCCCCTACATGTCTATGGTCCCCTACCTTTCTGCGGTCTTACCAATGAAACTCTGTTCTGTTCTGTTTTGTTCCATTCTGGTCAAACAGAATTGTTCATGTTGGCTCACTGGAAACCCCCTGCTACACCAATGGCTCTCAAAGTGTTTTGATTGGGGTACCAAATTGCACTGTACAGGTCTGTAGAGCACACTCTCAGTTACAGTATGTCGGACCCTTGAAATTAAAAGGTTAGACAATAACTGTACACCCAATGGAACTGTGTCATCCGTAAGTCATGTAACAGTAAGATCATTGTTAACATTTAAAGGAAGTCCCGACACTAGATTTTAGTTTCCGACACTAGATTTTAGTTTCTGACACTAGATTCTAGTTTCTGACACTAGATTCTAGTTTCTGACACTAGATTCTAGTTTCTGACACTAGATTCTAGTTTCCGACACTAGATTCTAGTTTCTGACACTAGATTCTAGTTTCTGACACTAGATTCTAGTTTTTTGTGAAGAATCTATGTTCCTGTGTCAGTCAGGCTCATAATATTTCATGCCAAGGACCCCGAGAATTATCCACATATAGCTGCAGACCACCATCTGAAAACACGTTTGAGTAAAAACGTTTCCTTCTGAAATAATATATTCAAAGATTTGTGCCATTTTTTTCAAAAATAGCAGACCTACAAGCTCATAGCGTCCCACTCGGTGACACTATATGAGGTTGTAGATCTGCTATTTTTCAATTGCTAGAGTATAACATAATGCTTAGCACACCAAAACGTGTTACAGTAGAGAAAGGGTTAAGGAAGGGCCTGGAGGTATAGGGAAAAGTTATTCTGTGTACATTAGAGTAGAGTTCTCAAACTCTGCCCGAACCCGGCCAGGACCCAACCCGACATTTAGGGCCGGGTCAGGCCTAAAATCTATGCTAATCAGTAGAGCCCGGTAGGGCCTTGGGTCCCATGAAAAAATAATATACCGTATTTAGCGGACTATAAGCCGCTACTTTTTTCTTGTGCTTTGGACCCTGCGGCTTATTCAGCGGTGCGGCCAATGTATGGATGTTTACGGCTAACAAACACTATAGGGCGTTCTAAGTCTAAATGCACGGTATGCACCCCAACTTTAAGCCGGCCCGAGCAGGAAATGTAGGGGGACAGGGCACAGGCAGTTCGCTAAGACAGACACTACTAAATGCTTCATGGAAAGCAAACGAAGAAGTGCATATAACGCAGCTAAAGTCAGTCGAGCTGGTTGAAAAATAAGGAAATCTATCTGCTGCACGTAGCCTTGGGATCAATGAATCAATGGTTAGACGGCGGACCAACACGAGGAACGCCGGCGCGGCGGAGACACCAGCTCCTCGGAACGGCGGCGCGCGGTGGTGGTCCGCGCGCCATCGTTCCGAGGAGCTGGCGCCACCAGCGCGCGCACCACCAGGGCGAGGAACATGCTGAAAGCAACTTTTTCTCAAGTCTGCCAGTGGATCCTTACTGCGTGGAAAAGTGTAAAAAAAAAAACCATCCACGAACGGTTTTAGAAAGGCTGGCGGCAGCAGCAGCAGCAGCAGCAGCAGCAGCAGCAGCAGCCGCCGCCGCGCGAGGAGGAGGAGGAGGAGGAGGGGTCCGTGGAGGCGGCAATAAAGACGCCTCGTCGAGCGTCTTAAACATTGAGAGGATTCCTGGTGGTCCCCAGCTAAATGGTGGACAGTTGGTTAACCAGATGTACGCTAGGCTACCTTTTTTCATGAACCAAATGGACCCGCAAGCGCTCATTTGGTTACATGAAGTGATCGGAGTTGCGTATCTCCGGCTACACTCTATGGCCAGGCCTGGATGTAATATTTCTCAATTGGGGGTGCAGCCGAAAATGGCAGTTGGTTTAGTGGTCCCACAATTGTAGTTAGTCAATGTTTAACCCCCGCTATAAGCATTTGATTTGAAATATCTTTGAAGTTTTCATTGTTTGCATTCCGTCATGTTTGGTGGGGCAGTCAGGGCGTCTAGAGGGCATCCCCCCCCCCATGTCTATGCCTAGATCCGTCCTTGGTCTATGGCTCTAGCGTTAATTACATACAGCACGTGCAGTTCTGTAGTCGTTTAAATAATAAAAAAAGGATGCTTCTCAAACAGCATTGTTTGAGAATTGCCGACAATCTCATCTGTGCAAGAACCCTTACATATGGTAATTAAGCATTAAAACACCCGCGGCTAATAGGCCAGTGCGTCTTCTATATGTAGACAATTAATTTTTTCGCTAAATTTGGCCGGTGCGGCCTATATTAAGGTGCGCTTTATAACCCGGCAATTACGGTATATAGAATTATTTTATTATAGTAAAAATAATAGTTATTTTCTGCATTTACCTTTTATGAAGATGGTGCTGATTGCCATTTCATTTTTAATCTGTGGAGAATTCTCAAATTTTGCCCAAACCCGACAGTTTAGGGCCGGGTAGGGCCTAAAATCTATTCCATTTAGTCGGGCTGGGCCTAGAGCCTGAACTGTTAGGGCCCAGTTAGGGCCTTAATTTTCAGGCCCGTTGAGACCTTTACATTAGAGCCCATATAGCCTGATGAAACGCATAACCCACCCAAGCTTTTCACCTGGCACTGATGGAGAGGGCTCCTGACTCCTCTGGTGCCATGGCCTCAGCTGACCACTTTACCGTGCAGCCTGTGAGTACCAATTAAATCCCAGGTATGAGCTGTAAGGACATCATTTTGTAGAGTTGACCGTTTTCAACTGCAGCCACATAGTAAAGGTGTAATCCTGCTCACTGACCGTGACCCATGTCCTGTCTCCTGACTTCTGTCTTTAAATGTTAAGCATTTGCCTACTTGTTATGCTGGACGTTGTTGACATTTATTGATGGCAAGACATTTTAGTGGTGCAACCACTCGATGGAATGTTTAGCATACCAACATGGAGCACATCGTTTCACCAATACAGAATACACACACAGCACCACTCATTTCACATGTTGGTGTGTTTTTAATGTGGGTACCTATTTTTCTTGTTGTTATTATAGGTGACGAAAAAAAATAATGCAGATATACAATCTTACTGCACATCACAATGTGACCTGCTGTGAGTTCACATATTGGTTATTTTTGGAATCTCTGCATGACAGTGCATGACACTGCATGACACTACAAGTAATAAAACAGGGATTACGTGATTTATCAGTCAGTATAGTCAAGTCAATTTGGTTGACGTAAAAAGAAGATCAAGCATCAATTTATAATTAAAAAAAAAACATTCTTCTCATTTATTAACTAACTGACTAAATAATCACAAGACAATAATTATCAGTAGCTGCAGTCCTAAACCTGGAGAAACAATTTGCCAAAACACCCATTCCAGCTCACACAATATCATACACCTGTATACATTTCCCATATCTCTGGTGTCGGGCAAAACCTCCCTGCTTCTTGGCTACCTCGTCTAGAGCCCGACCAAATCGGTCTATTGTATTGGGGGGTCATATTGGGGATCGCCCTTCTGTTGGTGGTCCTATCGTACCGGTGGAATTGTCAACGATAGAATCCGATAGAAAGTGCCCAGAGCACAATATTAACTACTACAGTGTTTTTATGTTTATGTGGCGAAGTGATGCCAGTGGTGCTGGAGAGTTAGACTGGTATTTGTTTGTCTAACACTATTCACTATTCACTATTTGTTCCGTGACAGTTTGACTGAACAACAATTTAACAAAAAGAAATAAAGGTCTTGAATAAAGATGGTTTAAGAAAACAGTTTGTCTGTACTACCGTCAATGTGACAGCACCACTGCATAATCCCATTGGCACAGATTCTTTGCACAATTTACAAAGAAAAAGGTCTAATTTATTTCCAGCCTATATCAGTTGCAAATCAATTAGCAGTTGTATACCTCTATCATATCGGTTATCGTATGGTTCCCAAAATTCCACATCGGTCGGGCTCGAGTCATACAAAAGTATTTTGTAAGTTGAATCCACAACAGGTCATACAGTATGAGGTCTCTACCAGACAGAAACAATATATTTCCTCCTTTCAGTGTTCATACCTTAACAAAGATGTGAATAATGAAGCTGTTCCCGGGGTTATTGGAGCACTCCACCTGAAGGATGACAGACACACACACACACACACACACACACACATGCACACACACAGCAGCGGAATCAACTAAATATATGTGATCTCTAGCGAGGTGCAACGAAAGAAAGAAAGGTTGGGACATGTTTCTATTCAGGTCAGTTGATGCTCACAAGGGAACACATGAACACACACACACACACACACACATGCACGCACGTACACACACACACACACACACACACACACACACACACACACACACACACACACACACACACACACACACGACACGCACACACCTCAAACATACATACATACAGAGAGGCCCATATGGCGTCACAGACAGAGCCACTCTGTCAGGGCTGTAGAAAAGGCTGTGGCAGGCTGCGCCAGGGGCCGAGGGCACGGGGCACACAGGGTCTGGCATCAACAACACACACAGCGGGATGAAGGGAGCATATGGAGGGAGGGAGAGGGATTGAGAGGGACAGAGAGAGAGAGAGAGAGAGAGAGAGAGAGAGAGAAAGAGAGCGAGAGAGCAGGACACAAAGAGGATGAGGAAAGATGGAAAAACAAGGAGGGGATTGAACGATGATCTGTTTGTGAGAGTGCGTGTGAAACAATGTGTGTGTGTGTGTGTGTGTGTGTGTGTGTGTGTGTGTGTGTGTGTGTGTGTGTGTGTGTGTGTGTGTGTGTGCGTGCGTGTGTGTGTGTGTGTGTGTGTGCGTGCGTGCATATATGTGTGCATGAGAAAAGAGGAAAAAAAGAAAGAAAGTGACTTTCAAGAACAGTACAAGAGGAAGAGGAAGAAGAACACAGAGGCTCACTCACGGTGGTCCTTTGTGAGATAATGACTATCTGTGTCACTTTAGAATTCACACAAGGCTGCCAGCATACTCTGCAGCCAGCCCCGCGCAATCACGCATACACAGGCACGCTCAGGCTCGCACACACACGCACTCACACAATCCTGCAGTATGCAGCCAGCCGACTGATCCCATGGCTCCGCTGCCTGACCCCTCACAAACCTGACCTCTCTGCCCCTCCCCTGTGGCTTACTGGACAAGGATGAGGGGGATATAAGCTAGAGACAGCACAATCACTCACATTTCACCTATTAAATCCATGGAGAATCCACCAGGGCTGCCCTGAGCTGCAGTGTGGTGTGGTGATGCCCCATACTGTAGTAGTAGTAGTAGTAGGCCATGCCTAAATCCTGCTGTTCTTCCCCATAGATCCAAAGAGATATACAGGACCTCGAACGGTGCGGAGTAGAAAGGCCAGCAAAATGCAGCGTAATGCACAGTAAGAGAAGAGGGGATGTTCTCAGTGACATATAAGCTGGTAACTATAGTCTGGTAACTTAAAGCGCACATAACATGGATTGCTAAAATTATTTTTAATACGTAATGTCATATTGTTTATGTCCCTCAAGCTAATTTCTAATGGTTGCCCTCAATCGCCACTGATATAACCAGTCCCTGTAATTTCTTTCTGGGCAGTTTGGCTGCGGTACCACAGTATCCTGAGGTGGTTGGGAGCACTGATATGTAGGATATTTTATAGTAGACTCTTTATAATACTGATGCTAGATAAAAAACAGTCATGTTGACAGTCCTGCAGCCACATATAGTAAAGGTGTAATCCTGCTCACTGCCGTGACCCATGTCCTGTCTCCTGACTTCTGTCTTTAAATGTTAAGCATTTGCCTACTTGCTATGCTGGACGTTGTTGACATTTATTGATGGCAAGAAATTGTAGTGGTGCAACCACTCGATGGAATGTTTAGCATACCAACATGGAGCACATTGTTTCACCAATACAGAATACACTCACAGCACCACTCATTTCACATGTTGGTGTGTTTTTAATGAGGGTACTTATTTTTCTTGTTGTTTTTATAGGTGATGAAAAAAATGCAGATATACAATCTTATTGCACATCACAATGTGACCTGCTGTGAGTTCACATATTGGTTATTTATGGAATCTCTGCATGACAGTGCATGACACTGCATGACACTACAAGTAATAAAACAGGGATTACGTGATTTATCAGTCAGTATAGTCAAGTCAATTTGGTTGACGTAAAAAGAAGATCAAGCATCAATTTATAATTAAAAAAAAAACATTCTTCTCATTTATTAACTAACTGACTAAATAATCACAAGAAAATAATTATCAATAGCTGCAGTCCTAAACCTGGAGAAACAATTTGCTCTCTTTGCTGAAAAACAGCTATCGGAGTGCATTTTTGAGGACAAGTCCTCATGATAGCTTTGAGGGTGTGTGTAAACACAATGCATTGAATACCATTGACGACCATTCACACAGCCCTGATCCCTGATCACACAGCCCTGAACCCTGATCGCAGTGACCACACACACACACACACACACACACACACACACACACACACACACACACACACACACACACACACACACACACACACCCCTTCACTTCTAAAAAGACAACGTGAAGAAGTCTACGTCAAAGCCTTTCTCATTCAAACTCTGGCTTCACACAGCGGGACAGGCGTGTGTGTGGAATGACGGGGTGTTGGATGGTTGGAACATGGGATGTCATATCGTGATCATATATTAATTCCATACGTTTGAAGTTGAAAGAGAACCCCTTTAATAATCATGGGTACAAGGTCTTCAAAGAGAGACGAGACATGAGGAAGAAGAGTGTGGAGTTGAATGAGAGACTTCAAAGGCTTTTTTCACAACGCTCCCACAGCCGCCAAACACGCATAGCAAGCGCACATGCGTGCGTACACACACACACACACACATACATGCTCACAGACACACAATTAAATACACACAGAAAACACTGACTATACTGTTTAACATATTGTTTCAGATGAATGAAATAGCCAAATGACATTGCTGTATGCCTATAACAGAGTCCTCCATAGTGTCACCTCACCTCTGTCCTGTCCAGGCAGAATAGCCACAATTCTGATTGTTAATGAAACATGTCAATGAACAGAACACACGGCAAAAACAGAGATAAAAAGCACTAACTAAGCAGAGACCCCCTTTCATCTGCGTACTTCCAGTGAACACAGGTTCAAAATCCAGTCATCATTGATACTGTAACTGAACCCAATGCCAAAATACAAACATACTATACAACTTAAAGTATATATAAGCAATAAATCTCTTTTAATGGCATTTGTTTTCTTCTTTATCTTAGTTTCATTATTAGATCACTGTCTGAAAATATCTAGCATCTATGACAACCATAAGAAATGCAGTGGCCCTTTAAAAATCATAGTCGTCCACCACCACCTGATTGGCTAACAAATAGTCCCGCCGGGACTATTTGTTAGCCAATGACAATTATAGGGCTTTCTTTGGAGGCCTCCTGCAGCCCCTAGAGGTGTCAAAAAGATGGGATTTTTGGAGATGATCTAATTAAAGGAAGACTTCATGAAAAATATTAAAACTATAAAAAATGATGTAATTACTATTTTGGCCATAACATTACATACTGTAGGAACTACTGATGGGCCTTTCACACGAGAATCGATAAAACATGCCTCTATTTCATTTTCAACAGGACATGCATTTTGTGCAGAGAAGATGCCGTGCGATAACGCAAGTGTTTACGTGAGTGCGGTGTTTGCAAGCATGCTCGTTTGGTGCACAGTGCACACACAATTTTGCGATTCCGCCCACAATTCACCCAAGCTGGATTCTGGTCTTGGTCATTTGGCCAACGGACGGTCGCGGCAGTTGGAAAATACCATAAATGGGATGTGTGAACGTTGGGCCAATGGTCGCAAAAAAACAACGGTCGTGGTCAGGAAATGGTTTCGTTCCTCTTGCAATGTGGGGCACAGAGTGTACACAGTATGTACACAGTTTCACAAACAAATACAAATATAAAGAGGGGCACAACAACCCACCATGACATGTTCTGTGTGGAAACAGACACAAGATGGAACATGCATTTTTTTAAGCCATAACTGTAAAAACTGATGTCTTGCTCTCCATGTGAGACACACCAGCCTCCAGCCAAAACATGCCTTTCATCCTCCCAAAGGATTATGCATTATTGATGACCCACCAGAGAGAGACACAAATACATACTGAGACATTTGGCTGTATGTGCTTATGAGTGTGTGTGTGTGTGTGTGTGTGTGTGTGTGTGTGTGTGTGTGTGTGTGTGTGTGGTGTGTGTGTGTGTGTGTGTGTGTGTGTGTGTGTGTGTGTGTGTGTGTGTGTGTGTGTGTGCAAGCGTGAGTGCATGTGTGTGCGTGTGTGCGCGTGCGTGCGTGAGCCTGTGTGTGGATGTGTAAACAGGTGGGTAGACATCCCTCCTCAATGGAATGGAGTGAAAGTGATTAGCTGTATATTTTCATTGAGCCAATCGTGTGGCTTGGCTGATGAAAGCGCAGCAGCCATTTGCTCATCCCCGCCCACCAACGTCATGACAACAACCCGTGTGACCAATGACATTCCTCCGGCGTTTTATCCCCCCCCACCACCCCGTTATTCATAACAAGATTTTATGTGTGTTAAACACTATCGTTTGGAAGCTGACCCCGTGTGATGCAATACTTGAAAAACACCACTTGTAGCCTGTACCAAAATAATGCCTTTCTAATTTCCTCCAATTGAACATAAATATCATCAGGCTATAAGGTTTATGCTTTGCCCACGGGTTAAACATTATGTTTTATGTTCAGAGAAGGGTTAGGCTGCCGAACTGGTGAAACAGCGTAGAACTGTTTAAAATGGCTTTATCAGAACTTGTGTCCTGTTGTGCATTTTTGGGAAGGGAAAACGGCACAGGCTTTCCCAGCTTTCGCTGTGGATTTGTCAAATTATTTCTTTAAATTCAAACAGTCCTTTGACCTAGAATAATCAACCAATCGGGTAAAAATGGTACTTGTGAGTTGGTTCTGTGGAAAGATATAACTCTCAAATCATTTATCTACTGCTAATACCATACGTATGTCACTGGATCAAGGGAAATTATATGAATATTGTGGATTAAATAGAATGAATAATTTACCTAAGACGTATGAAATAGTCTAAAATAGACTACACTGCATCTTATCTACAGTAGAGTAGATGGTCTTTTTTAACTATTTTTGTGGTATGAATGTTATGCTGTTATGCTACTATTTGTACTTGTACACTACACAACAATGAATGTAACAATGCAGTAAACCTTGAACCTTGAGAACAACGTGACACCTGCTACAGTTAGTTAGTCAGTCAGCCTCAATTTCCCTGATCATGAATATTAGATGATATTCCACTACACGATTGAATGGCTCTTACAACAGAATCACTTCAATCATGTACTGTACCTTACTTAGGTTTACAATACATACCTGTAGCTCATCCCAAAGAGCACTTGTGATTATTAAAATGCCATGGAAAAACAAAACCACAAAAAATAAAGAAAAAAAAAACATGACAAAGTGCCAATGTAATATGATTGCTGGAAGGGAACTAGCTGCTTGTCCGTGTGTCCATGTGTGTGTGTGTGTGTGTGTGTGTGTGTGTGTGTGTGTGTGTGTGTGTGTGTGTGTGTGTGTGCGTGTGTGTGTGTGTGTGTGTGTGTGTGTGTGTGTGTGTCCGTGTGTCTGTGTGTGTGTTATTTTATCTGAAAAACTCCTGTGTATCTTGCACTCTCCTGACACGCAACGCTGTCTATATGTGTATCTGTGTGTTGTTTGCTGTGACAGCATGGATGATGTACTGTATACGTCTTTGAGGATTGAGGAATGCTCCCTTTTAGATCCTGCTGCTCATGACCCATAAGGCAGCTCAGCAGTGGTTGAAAATGAAAAAGTACTATTAATACATTTTTGAAAACAGCAGATCTACAAGCTCACACATCAAGCTGTCACGTCCCATTGTGAGCTTGTAGATTGGCGATTTTAAAACAGACGGAATGTAAAGTTGAAGTGTTTCATGCACAATGTAATGCAAGAGTACTTAGTTACTTTCCAGCAGTGGAGCTCATTGATGTTTTGCTGATGAAGAGCTCTGAGCCCCATTGATCCAGCAGGGATGAGAGTGAGCTGTCAGAAGCCATCACGCAAGTCACAGACCCACTTTCAGCCTATGTGCAGCCCAAAGTGATTCTGCTAATACAGCACTATACCCATGGGAACGTACATGTGAGAGTTTGATTGATTTATTGGTTTTAATATGTTACTTACACGTTAAAAGCTTGTCAATACATGTAATATTATAGCTATGACTTGTCACACTTTCATTTTGGTTTTATTCAGACCATGTTTTGTTAAGTGTTACATTTATATGGAGTTATTATTGTTATATATTATATATTGTTTCAAAGTAAGCACCAATTCACTAAAATGTAGCCTACAGTTTAGTTTCTATTTTTGATTCAAAATAATGTCCTTAATGTTCATGATACATTTTTTCCTAATAAGTATGTGTCTCATAGTTTAGAAACCCAGAAAGTGACATCATTAGGCATATCTTTTTAAAGGGGAATTAGCTTGGGTTCCCCAATCCCCATTGATGATGTCACTGGTGGATGGGTTTCAGAACTGGCCACAACCTTCCTCTGAAGAGTAGACAAACATGGTGCGATTTTATCATGAACATTATTGAGGAGGACCAATTATATGAAGATAGATTGAAAGGAGGTGAAGTGGTCCTTTAAGAAAATAACATATAAGGTTCTATTGGTGGAGACAAAACAGATTAGGTGTGATTGATTGATTGATTTAAGGATCTAGCAGCTACAGGTCATGCCACTGTGGCATGTCATCACTGCATACTGCACAATGACAAAGCTTAAGCGTGGAGCAGGGGATCTGTGTCACGAGGAAATGTCATTGTTCCATGTAAAGCACAATGTTTTTTGGAAGGAACATCATTGACGTATTGACGTTTAAGCCCTAATCACACCAAGACCATACCTGGGCATTATGCGGCCTGGGGGCCAAATGCGGCCCTTTGGCTGACTCTGACCGGCCCGGGGACCACCAGTGGTCCTTGAGAGAATTCCAGTTAAATATGGAAAGTTGGTTAACCAGATGTAACTCTTTGAGAGCGTAAAAATGAAACCAAATGGACCCTTGCGGGTCCATTTGGTTTCATTTTTACACCCTCAAGAGTTAAAATATTCATCATGTGAATTAGCCCAATTCTACACAACTAGAGAATGTAGATTAATGGACATTTTGATGTGTATGTTGGACTGTTTTGTTTGTGAAATCCAGCCTGGTATTGTGTACAAAAGCAAAAGAAATCTTTAGTTTTGGGGTCTGTGGGGCTAAAATGTAATCAAATGGTGGTTCTCTGTGGCTCTTTTATCTTGAAATTAAACTAATATTCCGCAGACTTTAGTTCAGCCTTTAGTCTTGGCCCTCCGCAATATTTTATGCATCTCATTTGGCCCCTTGGGAAAAATAATTGCCCACCCCTGGTCAAGACGGTTTTAGCATTAACTCTGTGGTGTGATATGTCCTGTTGCACGTTGACACACGTGGATGCGTGTCGCCCCTAGTAAATAAACGCTTGGAATTCAATCGACCATCACAACAGAGACTGTTTACTCCTGCAGCCGTGTGGAGCCTGTATGGTGACCCTTTGGTGTGAAAAGGGTTTAAGAGCTCACTCTCGCTGTTACATAAAGTGTACCGTAACAAAATTATGATGATTGTATGACACTTTTAGACTAGAGTCACTATAGGACATTCCTTGTGCTTCCAAAGAAGGCCACTACTTCAAACGTGTCCAAAGAAAACAAACACCTTCGATGCTGTTTTATACACATGCATTGTACATATGTGCACTGCTCTCTCTCTCCCACACTCCCACACTCACACACTCACACACACACACACACACACACACACACACACACACACACACACACACACACACACACACACACACACACACACACACATTGCCCAAATATCCCAGAGCAAAGGAACAGCCTAATCCTTCTCATACAGTACACACACACACACAGCATACAAATCCAGTAGTGTGGAGTACTCCAATCTCTCAATCTCTCCTTGACACTAAACCCAAAACAGTGGTCTATACATGACACACTGCTAAGCCAACGTGTACCCACGCTGCTAATACTGTGCATGGTACAACAAGGCCATTTTAATCAGCAAAGTTGCAACCATCACTAGAGAATAATCTGTCAAGGCAGCATAGTCAGTCGTGGGTGTGAGCAGTGATGTGGAATTATTAAATAATACAATTCTCCTCGCTGAATGATGTATTCAGTCAGTGAAAACAAATCAAAAAAATAAATCAACACAACACACACTAAACTCCAGAACTGTTGTAAGCAAGCAAGGCTTAGTTTATACTGTATATTCAGGAGTAAAGTTACAGCATGATACGAGAAGTAGCCTACAGATGAATGGATGAAACCACATGACAGTTGTTGCCCAAATTAACCCTCGCACCCCTATCCTGGACAAGTCGTAACACAGTGGGCGGTGTGGCATTCTGTGGAAATCCATCTACAAGATAGCGAGCGTTTTCGGTACAAGCGGTTTACTGTAGAGAGAAGAGGGCGGGGACGAACTATAGGCCTCAGCTGTAACCCCTCCCGGACCGCATACAACAAGGTTACTATAAGTGTTAAAAGGAATTAACAGGATTGACCCTTTACTGGTGGTGGCCTCCCCCTACCAAGACAGATATAGAACATTAAAATCACAAAGTCCAACGTGCTTCAGCCATGTTGTATTAAGAAGTTCTCGCTCTGTGCTCAACAGTATGATGTCAAAAAGGTACATTCATTTGCAGGACACTATCTTTATTCATTCACAGTAGTCAAGTGGGTGACTGCAAATTAATAAAACGTGCAGAAACATGCTCCTGCCCATGGTAACTTAAAACTTTCTTTTTTAGATCACAAGTAAACAAACAGGTGAATAGCACACACGCTACACTGACTGTTGCACTCATAACAACACCATTTGAAATCAGGATGTTTTGAGCCCATATACTGTAAGAAGAACAATGCAAGAAACAGAAACCATCAAAGAAACAATTCTTCCACCCGCACACAGGGATAAAGAAACAGGGGGGTGATGTCTCCAGCTTTGCATCGACTTAAGAAAGATTATGAAACTGTAATAAATGTGCACTGCGTCAAACTATTTTTCATCACAGCCATATGCTGTTACCTCATACAGTTCAGTGTGTGGTTAGTTAATAAACACACATGCCAGCCAGGATAACTCAGTCAAAGCATGCATGAAAACATGCAAATGTCTCAACTAATTCTCAATGAAGAGCAGTAAAACATTCATCTGTGTTTGTCTAAGCAGCACCATATATCAAATTCAAAACCACAATGACACAGATAGCAGAAGTGGTCAACAATGGGCGCATGTGAACAGGCAGAAGGTTTCTTCCAGGAAGTTGCTAAGGTGCATGAGAAGTCTTTGAGGTTTGAGAGAACAATTTATTGTTTCCACATCTTTTTTAAGTATTTTCTTTTCACTTTTAAATTATCGTTAAATAGGCATACAGTACATTGCATTACTGTAATGTGTGTGTTGTTAAAAGTTTCATGGTGATTTTTGGCAGTGTATTATTTTCTCTGGATGCCTGTACCACAAGCCTGTATCTGAGAGATACTACAGTTGTATATTGTTGTTGTTCAATTAAAAAGGGGAATTCCACCCATTTTCTATTTTTTTCTGAGAGTGTACAACTGTACAAATGTGAACCAAATGAGCCCCAGTGGGTCAATTTGGTTACATTTGTACACTCTCAAAAAATAGGTCCTAAAACACAACTTGATGGTGTCATCAAGTTGTTTAACCATGTTAATGATTTTTTAAGACCTCCATTTCTAGGAAACACAGAATGTAGGAACTTTTTTATCATGTCCACATAGCATCTCTAAGGGAGGGGTTTTCAACACGTGGTCCCGGAACCACCAGTGGTCCCTGAGAGGATTCCAGGGGGTCCCCAGCTAAATGATGGACAGTTGGTAACCAAATGGACCCTTATATAAATATGTGTAACTCTTGATAATGTAAAATGAAACCAAAGTTCTATAAAAAAATATATATATATAGAAGAATGTAGATGAATTGTTATTTTAACCAAAGTTTTGACAGTTATCCCTCCTAAATTGTGGACACAAACTTGAAAATCCTTAGTTTTGGGTCCGAGAAACTACACTCAACATCAAATGGTGGCCGGTGGCTAAAATCCAGAATAAATAGTGGTGTGAAAAAGGTTGAAAACCACTGCTCTAAGGCATACTAGTGACAAAGAAAAATGTTGAAAATGTGTGGAATTCCCCTTTAAGGCGGCAATATGAAATGCCGCCAATGTAAAATGCAAATAAAGTTCCACCAATGTCAGTAATAACAATAAATAATAATAATGTGTCAATGTGGGAGACAATTACGAGACGCATGACTCATGATTTTACATGCAATGACATGTCACAAAAACACGACATGTTACAGAACTCACTCCTCCTCACGACGGACATAAAGTAAGCCAGGTCAGGTAACTTATCATTAGTACATGATTCAAATTAAAACAACTTAGAGTCGACTATGACTGTACATTTGCTTCACTACTTCGTGAACTATAAACAAAATATACAGCGTATAACTTGGAAGAAATAATTCCAAAACAAAGCAACTCACCTTTCAGCGTGCAGCGCAGCAGCGAGCGGAGCGGCTCATCACATCAGACAGAGCAGAAGACAGAGCGGTGATGACAGCTCAGTTCCAAGAGCCCGGAGTGTCGAGTCTGGATCCCATTGCCTGGCAGTATGCGGTGTATGCTGTGATTGGCCGCTTCGTTAGAGAGCTGAGCAGTCCCGCCCCCTCGTGATGTCGCCCCTGTTCCAGAAATGGTTCCCCATTCATTTTACTCATAGAAAAATACAGTATATTATGAACCATAGAAAAGGTTCATATAAAGACGATTACGTCGCGGACAGAGCCAACTCGGGTCATGACAAATAAAATAATGATAACACACACAATGTTTTGGGACAATCAAACAATTTGCAAGAAGAAAAACGAAACAATAAGTGCCGTTTTTTTATTATTATTATTATTATTTTTTTTACTTCTGGCTTATTAGATATAGCATACAATTATTGTGGTTGTTGTCATGATTTGTCACGACCCGAGTTGTCTTTGTCTGCGACGTAATCGTCTTTATGTTGATCATTTTCTAAAAGTCTGAGGAAAATGAATGAGGATTTAATTTCTGGAACAGGGGCGACGTCATGAAAGGGGTGGGACTGCTCAGCTCTATTATCAGACTGTCATCTAGTAAAGGAATTGCGATATTGAGGAGGCTGAAAAACTGGGCGCTCGAGGACTGTGACATGCAGCCTAAGAGGGACAAGCTGAAGTCGGAAAGACATTGTTTTCAATGAGGGCGGCGCAAATGAGAGGCATGTGTACATGCACGATGTCAGTGGTTTTGTACGGTACCCGTCTATGACGGTAACAGCTAAAGTCGGGATGACGACGATCGTTAAAGCTGCGCTGTTGCCCGACTCCAACAATGCACATTCTGCTAACTTTCGGTCCAAGACTTTGTCCCTATTTGTTGTCCTCATCCTCAATAGAAGTCTACGTAGAAGAGCCGCCATTGGACTGGCCCTATGAAGGGAAGGGAGTTGTCGTAACCCTGTCTGACTCTATTGCGCTCATAAATGCTCATAAATGCATTATGCATTTTCTTGCTGACCAATGTTTAACAGCAAATAGATTATGCTCTGAGTCTGCTGCTGCTGCGGACCTGCTGAGAAGGAGAAACTTGATATAATACATTTTTTGTTGAACACATAAAATAAAACACAAAAGGAGATATATCATCGTTTGATTGAAATTTCAAGTTGCATTTCCTACAGTACTAACAATTGTTGTATATATTTTCTGTTTGTATTTTCCAAAGAAACAGCATCAACAAAACAAATACGACGCAAAATAATTACATTAAAAACATTATTTGCCATTTGTGCTTTAAAAATTCTAGAGAGAGAGAGAGAGAGAGAGAGAGAGAGAGAGAGAGAGAGAGAGAGAGAGAGAGAGAGAGAGAGAGAGAGAGAGAGAGATTGTAAGGTCCAGCCTGGCGCACTCAATTTATCTAACCCGGTCGAAAGATAGAGCTGAGGCCGCCCGGCCCGAAGCGGCACGACGTGAGATCAAACAAGCGCACCCACCATAATCCTGACGGGAGACGCTCGCGCTCACGGGTATTGTAGTGTATTCCGTTGACAGCTTACCGTTGCACGGGACGGCACGTGCGCTGTCACAAAAACTACAAACATGGCAGTTTGTGAGTCGATTGACCAGAGCTTGCGTCAGCGTAAGGAAACACAACACAGCACGCCGGTGGTGGAGCAAAACTTGCGAGTTGGGGGAGGTGGTCGTGCTGGGAACCGTTTTTTTGTCCATTTTAAAACATATATAAGGACACGCAGGTTTTAAGCCCCCACTTATTCTCATACATCGGGACTCAGTATAGCGGAACAGATGAAACTGTTCGTTAGTGAGGGCAATCCGCATTGCCTGAAGCCGTTAGCCACGCTTCAACTGACTGGAGTTACATGTGAGGTTCAGCATGTCAACCCTGAAGGTAAGACCGTACTGCTGGGCTTAAATGGCTTTGCCTAGGAGGTGTTTTTAGCCAAAATAATCGATCTACAAGCTATTCTAGCGGTCTTACGTTGACATGCCGAGCTGTCAACTTGTAGATCGGTTGTTTTCGGCAGCCACTGACACACTGTCAACATGATAACTTCTTAATCTGGTTTACTTGACGACATAAATGGATGACAGGTTGTATGAGTGAGTGAGTGGACACTAGTTGACAGCTGCACTTGAGAAGTGACCAGAAAAGCCTCTATCCATCTCTGCTTCATCCCTGCACTCTTTGTCTGGTTCCAAAGGATGTTTTCACCAGCATTATGGAGCCTTTTGTTTACTCGCTATGGCAGGAGCAGCATACTGTACATTTGTACTGTACAGTTATGTCTAAATAGCACAAAGGTATGCATGGAAAAGAATATTCTCTGTCGTTATTAGGGCTGCAATGATTAATCGTGATCAAATTGATAATTGGATTAGTTGTCAACTAATTTTAGTAATTGATTAATTGGATTGGCCACTAATCACTGGGGTTAAGTTGATGGAGTTTTGTAGTGTAAATAAATCAATACTCTTCATTCATTTATTTCCACGTTCACAGTAGCAACTGCAAAGCAAAATATGACACATAACCATAAATACTAGAATTATACTAAATGTACTAGAACAAAACATAGAGCCTGCCCTGAATATATATGTTGAAATTACCAATTTGAGTTCAGATCACTGTTCCCTTTAGACTGACACCTGAATCAAATGTATGCAGACACCATGAATTGCTTTAATTAATAGCAGCCTAATCAGCAGACAATCAATTGTATTTTTTGTTAGTTAGAACATGTCTAAGAAATATATATTTTTGTAATGTAATAGTTGAAGAAGTGTCGTAATCCAATGGATCGATTAATCATTTACTGTACCTACATTGTACTTACAGTTCATCATTAGTTGCATCACACATTGTTATACATAACATGACATATTCTCGTAGTACTCATTGTTACAGTATAGAGTTCAGTAACTGGAGTCCATCCCTGTCTCCAGCTCGAGTAAATAAAACTCACAAAGGATGATACATACAGATCAACAAGTACTAATTTGACATGTTGAGTCTGATGACAGAGTTATAAGCAGCCCACTGGACACTACTTATCTTTACATCTAAAAAATGTCTAAAAATGTTTTTTTTTTTTTTTTGTATGCAAATTGAAGAACTGTTTTGTTCTCGCTCTCCTTGTTTTTGCATCACTGCCCTGGTAATGATGTAATTTATGATGTCGTTGTTGTCATTTACTGGCATGTCAGATGTAAAGATCTTCCAGAGAAATTTTGAAACTGAAAGTGAAAGTGTACCGGATTGACTGCTTGAGTCACCAATTTCAGGAAATGTGTCCATATAACCTATAGATTAAAACTGAAAGTGAAAGTGTAACTGCTTGATATTTGAGTCACCATGATTAGGAAATGTGTCCATATACAGTAACTTATAGATTAAAAGTGAAAGTGTAACAGTTTAGGAAATGTGTCCATCACATGAGAAGAGAACATGTGTGTGTGTGCTCCTTTCTTACATCAGTCTAGAGGTCTAATCTTAGAGAGCAGTGGAGACATTTAAACAACCCCTAATCAACGTCTAATTGAAATTTAGAAAACTTTAACTTTTATACATTTTTTAGATCTAGTGCTCAGTGCGTGGTGAGAAATGAGAAATCGGTAATGGGAGCACTATAACATTGAAGCAGACCTCATTCTGTAAAGAATATAGTACTTTAACCTTTAGAGTTAAACCTTTCTTGTTACTAACTATATCATTCAGCGATGTGGAATCTGTTACCATGTGTGTTTAGAGTGATTAAAACAGTAGCTGTATTCTTGCAGTTGTTCATAGTGCTTGGTGAGGATGGCTGGATGGCCCATTACTCTCTACAGTGCAGATTATAGAACTACTCTCTCCCAACTACTCAGTGACGTCTTTTTCCCGTGATCTTTGGCCTGGTGGAAGGTCAACTGTGAAGTCGAGTAATTTGGCCCCAGCGACATGATTATGTGCCTGTGCTCTAAGACTGCTTTGGGCCTCATCTGGTTAAGTCTGATTGTGTCTTATGCTTAACACAGAGAAGAGTCCAGCTGTGTCTCCACTTAAAGAGCTGGATCACACATAGACAGATAACCAGTAACCAGTACAATCACCATCTGGTCTGCTGTGCCCACACTGCATCAATAGCGAGACTAAACGTGTGCACATGCACGCACCTGCACGCGTGTGCGCACGCGCGCACACACACACACACACTTTGCATTTGGACTTTTGCAGATTAAGAGGAACTCAGAACGTTGA
This sequence comes from Benthosema pterotum, assembly GCA_039105355.1. Taxonomy (NCBI): domain Eukaryota; kingdom Metazoa; phylum Chordata; class Actinopteri; order Myctophiformes; family Myctophidae; genus Benthosema; species Benthosema pterotum. The sequence continues at coordinate 3,500,622 of CM076971.1, read as the reverse complement.
TCTTTACAGTGACCTTTGTGCTATTTATAGACTGTCTGCCAGTGTCAACCTGACAATTTAAAAATGTTGACGAAACGGGCAATCGAACATGGTGGGCTCTACACAAATATTGCTGATTATCATGAAATATTCTATCCAAAGTTACTTGAGACTCAATAGAGCTCTACTTAGCAAGATCTTAAAGTGAGGAAAGCACTTGAATGAAGGGCCCTGGCCTGAATGGTGTGGCCAATGTATGGAGAACTCCAACCAAACTCTGCTTCTTCTGTACAACGGTAATCTGTTCTCCTATACAGTAGTGAATGCTGGACCCCTGAACCCTGCAGCCAAGAATGCTGCATGCCGTACTTAACATCAGCAAGAGTGCACATGTTACCATGAGGATGTGTATGATGGAATCCCAAGGGTTGAGCCAGAAAGTAGTAGCCAGGAGAATGTGCAGGACTCTGCCAGAGACATTGAAATACAGGGTCATTCCAATGGCGAATTCTATTGTTGAAGAGTGAGTCCTAGACCTCGCACACAGCTGCCCTGGTAATGATGTAATTTATGATGATGTTGTTGTCATTTACTGGCATGTCATATGTGAAGATCTTCCAGAGAAAAATGAGTGGTTGAGTCATCATTTTTAGGAAATGTGTCCATATACGGTAATCTGTAGATTAAAACTGAAAGTGAAAGTGTACCAGCTTGGCTAGTTGTAGTTGAGTTGCATATCAATCACATATGTGCGCTCCTCTCTACATGAGTTGCCACTCAGCTAATGTGTTTAACATGGAAGGTTAAGAGGGCAAAATTGGGGGATCAGTGGTCCCCCAATTTTTTTCGGCCTCTAGATGGACCACTAGCCTATCATTGTTGAATAATGACTAGTTTACTGTAATCCATCTCAAATGAACAAAATAAATGATTCCTTTAGCAGTCAATATAATTTAATTTCTAGATTTTTCCTCACACTTTTTTTCATCACTGTGATCAATTATGATTATTATTATTAGCGATTATTGTTGTATTTTGGTAGATAGAAATAGGAGTCAACCAAGTACAGTGTAGACTCGTTATAGTAGACGAATGGGGATGTCAGGGCCCAGGTGTCTATTCCTTTTTCAAAGGGGGCCAAATTAGCAAATATGAAATCACCCAAGAGCCGACTACATCAGCAAATGTAATGAGACGTGCAAAGGTAAGAAAAATGAGTGAGGCAACAAGAAGAATCCTAACAAATTATACTCTGGGAAATGCCCAAGTGAATAATGTAAATATGTCCCATACTTTTGGGTTCATAATAGTATTTTGCATTTTATTCAGACATATGAAGTCTAATGGTATCATTGTGTTTTTTTTTTTTTTTTTTTTTTCAGAGCGAGTGGTGCCATTCCTCAGCCGTCCGACCCTGCCAGCCATGCTACTGCCTAGTGGACTGCAACTGTTCAGCGCAAACGCAATGTGCACGTCAGTAACCTTCAGACTAGAGCTTCCTACCACCATAACTAATGTACTTTCTGCATTGCAGTTGTCAGTTTAGCTTGGGATTTTGGATATCGTATTAGCACGATTGAACCAGTCTGGTCTCCCGGGTTCATTGTGGGGTCGGTCTGGGTGATGTTGAGATTACAACAGTCAGCAACAAAACATACACACGGCCAGCCCTACTTTAAAGGATATGATTATTGAGGTGTTTTTAGCTCACTCCACTCACGCCATTTTTTGCCAGTCTTTGATGCCTCATAAGGGTGTGTGTTGTTATTGATTCCACATGACATCATGGTTCTCTCTCTGTAATGCAATACCTGGACACAGTAAAAGAAAGTAAGGCGACTGCAAACATTCTTTGGGGTCTCAAATGAATGTATTAGTACAGTGGTTTTCAACCAGTGGTCATGGGACCACCAGTGTCCTTGAGAGGGTTCCAGGTGGTTCCCAACTAAATGATGGAAAGTTGGTTAACCAGATGTAACTCTTTGAGGGCGTATAATGAAACCAAAAATGACCCCTTGCGGTCCATTTGGTTTGATGTTCACACTCTCAAGAGTTAAAATATTGATCACCTGAATTAGCCCAAGTCTATACAACTAGAGAATGTAAAAGACTAATGGTCATTTTGATCTGTATGTTTGCCTGTTTTGTTTCCCAAATCCAGCCTGGAATTGTGGACAAAAGCAAAAGAAATCTTTAGTTTTGGTGTCTGTGGGGTTGAAATATCATCAAATGGTGGTCCATGGCTCAAATGCTGACTAAATAGTTGGCCCTGGTATCAAAAGGTTGAAAACCACTGTATTAGTAGATGCCTCAGACTCAGGTCTGTGCATTTGAGTGCATTACATTAAAAACCAAGTCATGCTGACTCTTGCTGAGTGCTGATTATTAATTTGTTTATCCCAATATAACACCTCAGGTATCTGTTTGAAGTGAGTGGACAGCTACCCAATGACCAGTGCCTTCAGTGGCTTGAATGGGAAGCCTCAGTGCTTCAGGTAAGATCGAGAATAGAAAACATACTATAGTAGTAGTAAATCAAGGCTCAATAGACTTTCTCTTGAACGTGTTCTTTGCCTGATCTGAAGCAGTAATATTTCTCCTGTTTTGTGAGTGTGAAGTCGATCTGCTATTATCATGTTTGACATGCCCATTAATACAGTAATGCGGATGTGGTTAATGTTTTAGGGTTGTGTTTTATTGTTGTAGCCGGCGCTCATGGAGGCCCTCCACATGGCTGTGCTGCAAGGGAAACGGGCAGAGGCGTCCAAGTGCCTCCAGGGACCCCTCAGCTACCTGGACCAGAGCCTGAGGAAGACCACCACACCATACCTAACTGCTGTACGTATACATGCACACACACACACACACACACACACACACACACACACACACACACACACACACACACACACACACACACACTGTTAACTATATGTGTGTGTGTGTGTGTGTGTGTGTGTGTGTGTGTGTGTGTGTGTGTGTGTGTGTGTGTGTGTTGCTGCAAGTGTCCATACCTTTCAAGCTGTTCTTCGGAACTTAATGTATAGATTCATGTGTCGCTTAGACGAGTCTGTGAATAGCATCATCGTCAGTTTAAATAACCCCGCTAAAAGTTGCACTAGATAGTACTCTTCTAGCCTGAGAAAACACTGGCTTAAAAGTCTCTACTTATAATTGTCTCAAATGTTTTGTTTTTTTTAACCTGTACATTTGGACTGTCTTCTACTGAATGTTCTGTGTATTGTATTTGTGTCTTCTCTCTATGGACCCTGAGTCTGAAATAAAGGCATTCATTCATTCATATAAGGTCTTTAAATTTAGGGGTTTGGGGAGTGAACTGTATGGCAACTTGCAAGGAGGGCTTTAATAATTAAACAGGTATATTTGTTAACACAACTATCTGTTTGTTAACCGATAATTAATGCTGTTTATTGCCGTATCGATATAAAATTAGAAGACCCCTGATCAATTCAATATTGCAAAATCGATTACTTGAATACACAACTACTGTTACCCTACATCATGTCAACCTAAATACAGAGTGGGCCAAAATAGAAAAATTGGTACAAGTCGAGGGCCGGAGATACCGGTCTGTGTTTCACACAGGTTTACAATGACGTCCCTGTCAAACAGCAAATAGTAATTTCCCTTCAAAAATCAATGTCTCTTAATGGCAAAATAATTGTAAAGATGAAACTGCCTGCATTAAAAACTGTTTTAAGTTACAACGTATAATGAAAAATAGCAGGTGTTCACGTCTCATAGCGCGCCACACTGTGGCGCGCTATGAGACGTGAACACCTGCTATTTTTCAGGATTTTTTTCTTCTATGATCCTCACCAAGTGCTGCTTTCATAGTTAATTGAGAAAGTAAATGAGACTGAGTTGAGGAAGTAAAACAATTAGTTGCATTCATTTCTTATCATGATGTGTGCAATATACCAGAGGGCCAGTTCTAATACTAATTCAATTTCATCCCGCGGGCCAAAGATAATTCATTCACGGGCCTGATTTGGCCCCCGGGCCTTGAGTTTGACATATGTGCCCTACATGAATAACATTTTAGGACGAACTACTACTAAACACACTCACCGCTTACTCACTCACATCTCACACACACACACACACACACACACGCACAACTTGTATGTGTATTATACAGTATATTAGCAAGTTAAGAGTTCATGGCGCATTATTGGAAACATAGATTGAACTAAGCTTCCCCTCTGTGTCGTGCAGGCAGAGCCCCTCTGGCAGTGTTTGTCCCTGCTGTTTGCTTTCTGGTGATGCTTAGCTGGTGCCGCATCTTAAGTTGTTCACGAGTTAGGGGAGGAGATCCCTGATGGCACTGTTGTGTAGGCTTGCATGCGTGTACTGTATATAATTACGTGCGTCGTAGAGCAGTATGTATGTTCCTGATTGGAGATGGGGGATGGTAAAGTTCAGTTACACTCGGTAATATCCATATTCAGGACCTTGATGCAACACTTTTATCTGGTCTTGCACACTGACTGTATATCTTCTGTGTGTCTGATGTGTATGTACCACACATTGGGTGCCATCAGTTGTGTATGAAATGCATATAAAATATAACACAGTTGTTTTCTGTTTCAGGAAGCTGTTTCAGTGGCCGATATCATTCTGTGGGCATCATTGCACCCTGTTATGTCTGATTCCACCCTAACAGGTGAATGTTGCTAATATAGATGTCTAGGCTAATAGCTTTCAGCCTGGCTCTAAAGCCAGATAGAATCAGCTGTGCCTGTCATTGGATTGGTCTAAATTAGCTGAACATACTGTATGTGAGCTAGATCTTGAATCTAGCTCAACTGTACACCCATTTCCTACTCCAGAAAATTGGGGTGGCCAATGAGGACGCCTGTTGACAGCCTGTCGGTTGGCTATACCCAGACCGACAGGCAAGTCGGTCTGGGTATAGCCAGGATAAATAGTTTTTGCTTTACAAGTAACATTTTATATTATATTTTATATTTAACATTTTATTTTACTTTACTTGTTTATTTGGATGGGACGGACATATATTAATGAATTACATCAAATTGTAGCGTAAAATACACCTATAAATATCCATCCTTAGCCCCGTAGGCTAGAAAAGTCGGTGGCATTTGTTATCACTTGAAAAAATTCTTTATTTTATTCTTTAAGTCCTTATCTCGTCGTTATCTAAATACATTCTTGACTTGACAGGTATTCTGTCCTCATGGCAGTATTTCATCTTGTTATTCAAAAGCACTTTATAACACTGTTTTGAAAATTAGATCAAGTTGACTTCATTTAGTTGCTCATCCATGATCGAAGCTTGAATTTCCCTTTTACTTCTCTTTATTCTTCTGCTCTTCTTTTCCCCTACCTCTACTATCCCAGGCGAACACAAGGTGCTGCAGGAATGGTTTGACCGTGTGGCCGGTCTGCCGGCCTGTCAGGCTGCAGCTCTGCAGGGAAAGGGCCTGGAGGCGTTGAAGGGCTTCATGCAGAGGCAGCCTGCCCCACACTGCAGCCAGCGCAAAGACTCCCAGACACACAGCAGCAGCACCACTGAGGTACTGCACAGAGGCACAACAACCACTACAACTAACAGAAACTATACAGGGAACGTTGTCACTGAAGAATCCTGTACAATGGAGGTGTCTCTGTTGATGAGACGAGAGCTATGCATATAACTACGGTTCTATGAATACGGGATGACTGCCTCTGGCGGTCAGTAGGCATGAAATAGGACTATAGTTTTGGTATGTGCCTGGAGAGTGGAACACAGACTGTACCACCAGGACTCCACATCATACCTGCAGTATGCTCTTTCATGTACCCATTGCTACTGTTTCTCCTGTATCTCATATCCCCACTGCAGGAGATAGAAACAAACTGTACTGTAAGTTTGTTTTCAAATCCTAATGCAACCGAAAAGTTAACAGTGTTCAAAATGAGGCCAGAGTTACTCATTACGGCTCACTTCAATCAAGGAAGAACAGGATTCCTTTGAAAAGTATATTCAGTCCCTGGGTGAGATTTAACCTGGCTCTGTGGATTGTGAATTAAACCTCTGGTAGGCTATAGAACGCTGTACTGTATAGGATTACATCAGTATTTCTCCATCCTTTAGTCTGTTGTACCAATGTGGAGCTGTTAGACTCTTAACAGCTATTTTTATTACATAAGATCTCATTTTTCTTTTTAAAGGGCTTCAGTCAGTCACAATTTTATCACACATTGTAAGAAGAATTTGTTGTTGGATAAGTGTTTAATTGTTCTGTCATACCGACTCATTAAGTGTTGCCGCTAGCTCCTCGTATAAGCCCATTTGTCTGGGCTTGTGTAAAAACAAACATTGGCATGTGAATCCAAGTAAACACGGCCAGGACCGGGATGAATGAATGAATGAATGGATGATGAATGGATGACGTTTTGAATGTGTCCAGATCAAGCAATGCAAGACTAGTTACTGTATATCTGGTTCAAAATATCGCCTGATTTCAACCAACACAAATCCTGTCCACTGAAAACAGATGTCCCTGAAAGAATCAGAGATAGTCAGATTGAGACCAGACTAAATTAAATGAATCATAACTACTCAGATCTGGCCCAGAAGAGCATAGGTGTAGCTTTATTATTTAACTCATTGACCGCGATCGATCTTCTTTGTTTCCTCTCCACTGGCGGCTCAAACCAGTTCGATCGGTAAAAAAGCCCTTATTTTGAAGCTCAGATCTCCTAAACAGATGTGCTGTTTCTGTTATGCTGTGTCTGTTGTCTTGCCTAATCGATCATCTGGCGATCTACCCAAAAACATCCGGTTCACAAGTCAGGAAGAGCTGTGTAGCCTGCTTAACCCATGCGCCAGCGACATTGAGGGGCAAACCGGAGGAGAGCCGTTTGAATGCATTGGATTGAATGAATGTCAATGGGAAAAAAAAAAAGTTGTCCCCAATTCTGTCCCAAATGAAAGTCAGCAACGGGATGATCATCAGACGATGCGCACGGACTAATAGTTGGATTAAAGAATGAAATCTACATTTCCGCGTGATACGAGACGTCCGCGTGTTCGGCGGTGGTTCTAACGGGAAATCCACGAGCACGCGTGGACGGCAGGAAAACTATTAAATTGGCGAAGACTTCCTGGAAATGATGTAAAGATCATCCCTATATGGGCTGTGATTTGGCCTAATCTTGAACGTAACTGGAGACTCCAGCAACGCACAAGTTTGCACTCTACAGAGTGCTGATCTAGTTCAGAATGGGTGTCTGGTAATGTTCACCCCATAGCCGGAAGGACTTTGATGATTCAGACAATGGAATCTGATGTATGATGATGTATCTTACTTACTTCACACAAGGGTGTTGCGATTGGTTTGCGGTCGTGTGGTCAGGTCGGTGGAACGCCTTTTTAAGAACGACGATTAATTATTGTCACAAGTATTATCTCTTGGAAGTGTGTAGGCCGTGTCCTACTTGTGTGCAATGTGCAGGTTGTCTTGTCAGAGTACAGTTCTAGTTGTTTTTTTCCCAGATAGGATTGCACATGCACAACTAACACTTCATACCAGCCTTCTTCAAACAATATACATTATCATGTCACAGGAGTTTCTAGGACACACACAGTGACTGAAGTTAAACCTTTACTTTGGGACGATAAACAGCTGAAAATGTTTACTTAGCCACAACTGCTGTGTCATTTTCCAATTTGTTTTCTGTGGCTGCAGGGAGAGGGACAACGTCAGTTCTCTGAGGAGGAGATGGAGGCAGCCGCTGCCACCTGGGCTCAAGGACTGGACAGCTCAGTGGTCACAGAGAGACAACACCCCATGTAAGCATCCACCGCCATTAGCACACTGGCTGTTGATGGACACTTTACATAAGCACGTGTGGCCTAGTTTGGGTTCCAGCCTGATTTGCTGCGTTCCACACACCTGAAATGTCACTTTGCAAATCGGTCTGGCCAGAGCCTGCTTGACTTCTTGATATTTCCCTGACGTCACCTGTTTGTTTCTGATTGGATGGTGTTCAAACGAACGTGAACTATTTTTTTCCCTCAAACAAACCACAGACCAATTTGAATCCTCAGCTGTATTTCAGCCTTCATATAGAGGTTCCAGAACCAAGCTCCCGCAAGCTCCGGGCATTAAGCACCTGGCCTTGACTGACTTTCAGTTGACATTCTGTTATTTTCAATGAGCAACACGGTTGTACGAGTGAGTATTATTGTAAATTAGGCTAAGCCACCGCTGTAAAAATGATGGATTATTTAATGCTGATCACTGACTTCACTTGTGCAAGTCAACTCTAATAAAAGATAATTAGTATTGTCTCAAGTTGCATGAAAACCTTCCACTTCAGTAGGCTAGTTTTATTTGATGAAACCCGTCATTACCAAATGACCTTTTGAACCCATTCAAAGTTGGACTCATACAGTTTTCAAGAACATGACAATTTTAATCAAGAAAATCAACTTCTTCTGTTTGATCAAGTTTCAACATGTTGACTTTCAAAGTTTTTGTTCTGCATGATGTAAGAGGAATTTATTCAGCCTGACAGGTACAGATGTTGTGGTTATTTATACACCGTATCGTTTTTATTGGTAGGGGATGAGAACTGGTCAGATGGGACCGGGTAAAATGCATTTGTGTTCTTTCTTGTCGCCAGCCTGCCTCAGGAGGGTAAGCGTAACATCCTGCTGACGAGTGCTTTGCCATATGTCAACAACGTCCCCCATCTGGGGAACATCATCGGCTGCGTCCTGAGTTCCGATGTCTTCGCCAGGTAGGAGTTGAAATCTCTCTTTATCTTGATTATCTTCATGCCTGTTCACTTTTGTTTGTAATGTGAGCACGGCTGGCACAGGACCAAAATACGGATTCTAGAGCGATGCCGAGCATCTATACTAGCCGTTGCCAAACAATGGCTAGGGACCCATGTGTGGGCCGCAGAACTATTTTTATGGATCCCTTTAATTGTTTTTGTATCCCACATTTTGCTTTTTAATTATTAATATTTCAAAACATTAAAAAAAAAACAATTTCCACAAACCCAAACCTTGTCATGCATTAAAAACACAATTCAACGTTTTTTTTTTATTCAATACAAATGAATTAGAGAACAAATGTTTAAGAAGTAGTGAAAACAGCTGTTTGTTCCACTAGTTTCGGGCCAACAGCTAATCGATTGCTCAGCAATTTAGGTCACAGGCTAAAAAGTTTGGGAACCATCGATCAGCACAATTGTTGGCTGTGTTTGGATGAGGGAAGCAGGGCAGGGAGGGAAATCTTTGTCGGAAGGATTAAATCTAATTTAATCTAAATGTACTGTAAGGGTATTAAAATGAAGTCTATCATTCATGACTCTCCAGCAGCTTTCCTCCTCTGCAATTTTGTCTTTTACCCCATTCCGTCTAGTCTGCTACAATGTCATTTATCAATGTCTATACCTTCTACCGTTTTGTAATTTCTCTCAGAACTCTCTTTTATAACTCAATCTCTCTTTTATCTCTACAACTCTTCGTGTCCTCTCCCCAGGTACGGTCGCCTGCGAGGCTGGAACCTTCTGTTTGTGTGCGGTACGGACGAGTACGGCACGGCCACGGAGAACAAGGCCAGGGAGGAGAACCTGACACCGCAGCAGATCTGCGATAAATACCACGCCGTCCACTCCAGCATCTACAAGTGGTTCCAGATCGACTTTGATTTCTTTGGCAGAACCACCACAGAGCAGCAGACAAAGTAAGCCATGGAAACGGAGCGAGCAAGTAGGGTGGCCCCTTCATCGGGCGTCTGGGGAAACCCAAAACACCAAGAACAGAAATGGATAGAAGAGACCAGACATTTTTTTGTTGTTGTTTTACATAAGCTCATGGGTGAAGTACATTTAGTTACTTCATGTCAAGGTAACTAACTATTACAAGAACCCAAACCTGCACCAAAGATGTGAAAATAAAGTGTATAGATTTTAAGCGTTTTGTTGTTTGAAGATGAACAGTACCTTCTTTGTTTCAAAGCTAATCAGTTAGTTCATGCTAGTGGGTTCTCAAAATCAAATATAAGGTGATTCAAGGCAGGGTTTATAATGAAGATGAAAGACTTTAATCTGTTGATACAGTACAGTATAGACTAGCCTCTGAACAGCATGAAAGGGATATTATTGCAAAGTACATTTCAAAGTAAATTGTACTATTGTAGACCTCTGTGTAGAACACTCTTCTTTTGTTTTCCCTTTAATATTCAGCTTTTCTCCTTTTTGTGCTGTTTGAAGAAAAATACTAATAATAAACCTCCTCTTATCCCCTGTGTACTCAAGAAAAGAAAACAGAGCACAGCACAGACTTTAGTAAATCCGAGTTTCCCTCAGCGGGAAACTCAGTTCAGTGCTTTTATTTTGCACCTGCACTTAATCATTTGCAATGCTCCTTGAAAGTGAGGGCAGTCCACTACGCTCTGCTCTGAGTGTTTTCTGGTTGTTTCTTCCCAACTCAGAATAGCCCAGGACATCTTCTGGCGGCTCCACCAGCGAGGCTTCCTGGTGGAGGACATGGTGGAGCAGCTCCGCTGTGAGAGCTGCCAGCGGTTCCTGGCCGACCGCTTCGTGGAGGGCATCTGTCCTCACTGCAGCTACCCGGAGGCCCGCGGGGACCAGTGTGACAAGTGTGGTCGACTCATCAACGCCGTGGAGCTCAGGGTGAGGACGGGGGGACCTATTATTATCGTATATCATCATGTCAGAAAATAGACACTGAAAAATTGTACATTCATTGTCAAAGGGTATGTAATGTTTGTCTAGCACAAACACATACTGTACGTCAAGAATTTGACACATCGACAGCATAGTCTCTCGTCTTTCTCTGCCATCGCCTGAAGGGATCCATGATCTGATAGGTTCAGAAACCCGTTCACTTTAAACAGGGATGACATGGCGCGGTTGAATCTTCGATTGAATACTACAAATGCAAACGTCGTGAGGTGGAGTCAGGCATTAAAGCTAAAAGGATATACAAAAATATATTGGGAACCTGTTCATTGCAAAATACCATATCATGGTTCTCCCCCACCATCTGTGTATGAATGGGTGTGTAAATAGGTTAACGTAAAGCACTTTGCAACATATTTAATGCAACCAGTCCAGTCACAGACTAGCCTGTGGGATAGTCTAGCCTAGTTGACCTCTTAACCTCGCTGACCCTGTTTGTCCCCTCCAGGAACCCCAGTGTAAAGTCTGCCGGCAGACTCCTGTCATCCGCTCCTCCAAGCACCTGTTTCTGGACCTGCCCAAGGTATGCACTTATAAGCTTTTCACCATGCCATGGTGAGGTGTCCTCACCCTGTGCTTATGGTCAGGAACCAGTGCTTATTTAGCACCTTTTTTCCACACCGTTAAGAGTTAATTCAGTGTTAAAATGATATTGTTAAACCTGCTGTTTCAGGACTGAAGGCTGCTTTTGAAAGGGCTTGTGTGACGCAAGTCAGTTGAGGACAAACGGGGCATTTAGCGTAGCGCTGTCACAATCTCTGGGATAAGTGCAGTGTGGAAAAAGGGCTTACGACAGGTGTCATAACCCGTGTAAAGTGCCAGTCTTACCTTTTCATTTCTGTATGTTAATGCCAACGTCTTTCTTTCATACACAAAGCAATTGAACATGCTTTACAAAGGCATTTGCCTTTTTAAAGCATGTTGAATTGCTTTGTGTATGAAGGAAAGCATCTGTGTTCATTTAGATTTTGTATGTATTTTGTGAGAGCTGTTGGGATTAACTTGACAGATTTACCACGATTTATGGAGTGATTAATTATTCTGTTGTCTGCTTATCACTCCAAAAGTCACGTTTAGGCTTTGTTTTGTTCATTAACTCACTGCACACCACCTCATGAAGTCCTTTAAGTGGTGATTGCACTACAAAACATAGAAAACACCTCACACACTTTACAACTATAATTGATAAATGATATAACTTTAAATGCATTTATCTCTGAATGAGTCCTGGGAACAGTGAAATGTGAAAATACACATTTTCAACTCATTTTATTTTTTCCCTTAGAGTTTAGCTCCTTAGATCCTCAGTAATGCCGTAACTGTCCCTCCAGCCAACAAGTGGCCTCAATCTCACTACAATAGAAGAGCAAATGGGACTGATTGCCTGTCATTTTTTTAGGCTGTGTTCAAAATAACGCATGGGAATACATTTTTTGTGAATTGGTTTGAACTATATTCCTTAAAAAAACATTGATTACCTACATTTTGATAGAATCAATGAGAGAGAAACATGAAAGGGAGAGAGTGCATGGTTTTGACACATAGCAAACAGTCTGGCCGACTGAACCTGGGATGTGCTGAAGAACACATTTTGTGTCCACTGCTTGAACCCCATTCCTAGTTTTTTAAAGGTTGTATGCCTGCAGTCTAAACAAGCCTAAAAGTCTGATAATCACGCCACCCCATGACCCTTACTGTACGTAACGTTCACAACATATAAATGTTGCGTTGCTTTACACACATCCACATAACATGTTAATGTTGCACTCCCTCCCCGTCACTCAATGTCAGTTAACATCCACCCTAATTTTCCCAGTTGGAGAACCAGTTGGAGGAGTGGCTGGACAAGTCGACCAGTACAGGAGACTGGACGTCCAACGCCAAACAGATCACCCGCTCCTGGCTGAGGGACGGACTGAAGCCCCGCTGCATCACCAGGGACCTGAAGTGGGGAACGCCAGTACCTCACGCTGACTTTGAAGGGAAGGTCTGTAATGATCACATACTGGCAAGGGTTTGCATAACGGTTGAGGGTTAAGGTTAGGTTTAGGCATAGGTTTTAACTGTTATGTTTAGGTTTCTGGTTTAAGTACTTCAGTGTTATGCAAAACAGGCATGAGTGTTATGCAAAACAGTCGCGACTGTTCTGTGAAACATTTGCAACAGTTATAAAACCGCTGTGACTTATGTCGTGCACTCAAATGGATTTCGCTGTCTCTCCTTTTTTCCCCAAAAAAAGACAAACCAATTATTTTTTAACCTTTTGTATTTTTTTAATTTTTGGTTGCCGTGGCTTATTTCCAGCATTTAAAACCTTTTGTATTTTTAATTTTTCGTTGCCGTGGATTATTTCCAGCAACATGGCATAATAAAAGGAATTACAAACACGGTTCCATTCATCTATAAGCAATATTGTCATACAAAGACTTAGAGGAACATGAATACTACATGCAGTAGTGAACAGTCAGACAGCAGTCAGACCGCAGCACGTCCTGACTGTGCTCTCGCCTCCGCAGGTGTTCTACGTGTGGTTTGATGCCCCCATTGGCTACCTGTCCATCACCGCCAACTACACAGACCAATGGGAGAAGTGGTGGAAGAATCCACAGCAGGTACAGTAATCGTATATTCACTCCTTCAGCCCAGGCAGCAGCAGAGTTTCTGTTAAAGGGCCAGCCAAGCACGCTGGGCTTAGCTGAACACAACTGAATGTTTGACACTTACAATACGTTTAGTATTTGAACCACATTTACCCTTCTTGCATTCCGGTTTTGGGGATGTCATTATAGGCAGATTCAAACATTTGCAAAAAAAAAATAGCAGATCTACATGCTTGTGAGGAGTTGTGTGAATATTCTACATTTTTTTTTGTCTCTACTTTCTTTATGGAATGTAAGACGTGTCGAAAGCCACGCATTGGAACCATCTATGATGGTTCACTTCAAGCATCTCCATGTTTTAACATGAAAAGAAACACAAGGATTCATAGACATACTAGAAAAAGCATTGGCATTCTTGTAAATGATGCAAGTTGGGAATTCATACATATCCCACACATTTACGCAATACTACCTGTTGTCAGAGTCACTAATGCTCCCACTAACATACTGTAAAGTATAACCAATTGAAAAAATAATTAGATACAGGCATATTTATTGATCTTTATATTGAAGAAGCAACGCAATGTTCAGTCAATAATTAAAGCTGGCAGGTTGGGTTGCTCAATCAGGGAAGCTGGTGCCCTCATGATCCCTAAAACACAAAGTTCGACCAAATTATTACTTGGAAATGCATGGTGGATAAATATAGAATATGTGAAATAGTGAAGGGGGAAAAACAAATCATGGACATTTATCCAATGGAGTAGCTATTTATTTTTAATGTCTGAACTTAAGACCATTCCCTTGGGGGTGCATACTGCCAAAAACATTAGAAGTTAGTTAGAAGAACTCACCAACAACAGCAACAGTGGTTTGGCCGGGCGCAGTAAGGTCGGAGGAAACCTGAATGATTCAGAGGGCTGAGACTTTGACATGGGGCTCTGGAACACACCAGAGATACCAGGCTAAAATGCTCGCCAATAGCAAGAACTCCAGCTCCTCTGTGTCAAAATGTGTCTGATGATGATTACTTTAAAGGTGCACTGCGCAGCATTTTGCCTCTTGGTTGCCAGTAAAAAACAACTTCCAAAAGAGTTGCGTTTACCAGCGACAAACGTTCCAATAACCCAAAGCGATGTGACTCAGAGGGTTCTTCAATAATTTGATGACATCTGTTGCTACTGCTGTTCAGTCTGTTGTTTCATCTCAGCTCCGATTCTAGTTTGCAATTCCCTTTATGTTATGCCCACTAAATGTAGTGTTGTAGGGACGCTTTCTATATCTATAAATTCACAAAACTGCATGTATATGTACTCGTATGTCTGGGGAATAGCTCAGGCACTGCCGGAACCTGCCGAGTGTGTTCCACATGACCCGGTGGTGTTTGTGTTGCTGAGTGGCAATTTTAATCACATCACTGATTTCTTAACTGATTGGTTGGGTTTCGTTTAACCAAATGACAGAACCTTGGTGAACTTGAGGCACCAGCGAGCGAGCCAAAGCGAGTTGCCATGCTGAACGTGGCGACCCTGGCCATTCGACTATACAACCCAGGGAGTGTTTGCCCCAACTGCCACTACAGGCCAATCATCACAGCGCGTTCTAGTACAAGTGCACTGGCCAATCACAACATGTCCTTGCACAAGTGGTTCAGGCTTTGGGGTGTCGCGGCTAAGCCTTGTTTCGTTTGCCAAAGTCAGAGGCAGTATGTGCAATGCAACAGTAACTATGAGAGCTGTGGTCACGGGTGAAGAATCAAACAAAAGCAACAATGCATTCTAAACACAATGGGAGAGACATCAGAGAAGGGGAGGCATTATACAATGGTTTGGGGACTTACATTGTTCCGATTAGGCCGGCGACAGACAGACAGTTTTAATAATTACCCTTTTGGTACGACATAGTGGTGGATATTGCTTGCAATGCTACGATATTTATCGATTATACGTTTGTTAACACTGATTACCAGATAATCTAGGTGATTTATTGCCATATTGATATAGCATCCTCTCGATTGATCTACTGTACCAATTGCCCAGGTGTTCGATCGATATATTGCCATATTGGTATATCAAATACACCGCTGGTGCCACATGTGATGTGCTTTATGTCTTAAGAGGCAAGGCAAATTTACCGCTTTGCACTTTTATTATAAAGTGGCATTTATACAATTTTGACAGAGGAAGTTACCACCTCTGACAAGCAGATTGCTCTTTTGTGAAGGTCAGATTTCACAAGATTGTCTTAGCTGCCCTTGTTGTAGCAAAGATCTTCTAGACAATGGCTGGTATTCTCGAATGCTATGGTGTAGCCAGGTATGGTGTTAGTGTTCTCATTGGCTGCATGGCCAGGTCAATGAGCAGGTCTGGGGCCCTGCTCATTGGCTGCCATGCAGCCAATGTGCAGGGCCCCAGACCTGATTTGCTGGGGCCTTGTGGTAGGCCAAAAGCCTGTGCCACCAGACCTGAGCCTAGGCTTACCAAATAATTACTCATGATAATTAAAACCAGCCATCAAGAGCTTCAACTCATGATGAAGAAATCAGGGGAGTATTGGGGGGTCAGGTGATCTCTGGACTTTTTGAATTGAAGGTTTTAATTATTATGGATAATTATTTGCTTTTTACTAAACCCAGGTCTGGTGGTGTAGGCTTTTGGCCTACACTCCAGGCCCCAGACCTGATTGGCTACCATGAAGCCTTACACTATACCTGCCTACACTGTAGCGTTTGAGAATTCCACCCAATGGTTCAAAGGCCCTGACAATAGGTAACTGACGCCAGTACTTTATGTGACAATAGGGCGGCTGTGGCGGTTCGAATCCCGTCCTCCTGTCTACTGTATATGTCAAAGTGTCCTTGAGCAAGACTCTGAACCCCACCTTGCCTCCGGTGATTGCCACCACTGGTGTGTGAATGTGGGAAGTGGGGACGCGCTGGCGTTGACTGTTCGCCGCTCTACTTCCCAATGTATAAATGAATGGATCATTGTAAGCAATTGTAATGCAATCCATTATGAACATTTCTGAAACACTTCTTTCACCATTTTCTACCCGTCATTATAAACTGAAACAAAAGGAGAGTATGCACATTCACACAACTTACAGGTTCTGAACTAAACAAGTGGAATGTACAGTATAAAAGAAAAAAAGAGTAGTTTTTTCTTTTATAAAAGAAAAGGACAAGAAGACAACGTTTCGACTCTTAGTGGGTCATCGTCACCTGACAAAGACCCACCAAGGGTCGAAACGTTGTCTTTTTTTTTTGTACAACCTTTCATTATAGGCGTTTATTTAAAAGTTTTACAGCACGCAAGCAGATCTGCAAATTCAACCCATTGCATCACGAGGCATTATGAGCTTGTAGATCGGTATTTTCTGCATACAATGAATGTGTGCGCCTTAGCCTAGGGCTTAAGAATTTAACAGACTTTGAAACAGGACCATAGGCAGAAAGACGGTAATGTTTGAAGGGTTACGACCGATTGTTTAGTCTTTATCACATCCAAGCTTTCCACATGCCTGGATATATATATTATGATGAGAGTGCAAAGTCACAAAGCACACTTAAGCCCCACGATTTAAACAGAAAGATCTCTTCAAGCATTTTGTTCTCTCAACGAAACTGTACTTCACTCAACTGAGTCATCTCTCAGTCTATCCCTCTCGCTCTCTTTGCTGTCTTGCTAAAACCCCAGGACTCCTGTAATCTGGGATCAATGGTGTGTGTGTATGCGTGTGTGCGTATGTGTGTGTCAGTGTATGTCAGAAGTACAGATAGCAAGCATGCGTTGGCCTATATACACACACCATAGATGCCGATAGAGGGAATGCTAGAGGGGGGGTGGGGGAGGTGGAGAGCACAGATAAGTCCCCTTTGAACTGGATGATCTCACCATGATCTAATATGATGTCATCCTGTGTGCGTGCGTGCGTGCATGCTGTGTCTCTCTCTCACTCTCTCTCTCTCTCTCTGTGGCCACCAGGTGGAGCTGTACAACTTCATGGCCAAGGACAACGTTCCGTTCCACAGTGTGGTGTTCCCATGCTCCCTGCTGGGAGCTCAGGACAACTACACCCTGGTCAACCACCTCGTGGCCACCGGTAAACCCCTACGGCATCATCAGTGGCGACATTCGCGTTCATCAGCCATGGGTGCCGATATCAAAAGGGCCTCTCAGCGTTTGCGCTCACACATGCGCGTGCAGAGGTGTTTGTCAGATAATTTGGATCGTTTGGGAAGGCTGTCTTTTACGGCCTATATTCTCATTCCTATCCCACCTTGACTAATAAAAATCAAACAAGCAACATTAATTATAGGCCTAAGGTTGAATAACCAGAAATTTATAACAAGAGTCACCAATCAGCCAACCATATGGATAAGCAGGTGAAGATGAATGGATGTATTTAGATAAATTATTTTGATAGATGAATACAGACATCCCACCCTAGAAAAAACTAAAATATATTAACATTTAGGGCTATGCCACAACATGATAAGTGATTAACATATCCTAACATAGATTATATGGTTGCAGTGGCTGTTTTTTAATCAGTAGAGTCAGTAGGATTGTTATTTGGTTACAGTTCCTGTCACCTATGTTTTAAAGCTAAATTAAAATATATGATAAACACATAAGATATGTAAGCTCTTTGTGATTTTATATTGAGGACTTATAAATAGCTCTTGATTACCGGTATATTAAGATTATATTTTATAAATATAATTGATTATATATAGAGTAAAATAGATTATACTGTGCAAGCAGACTGAGATCATGTAATTAGCTTCATATACACAGCTGTGTCGTATTCCATATTATAAGAACGGGGAATCCCGATATGCACGGCACAGGGCACAGAGACAGTGCATGGAGAAAATGCGAAAATTTCCCCTCTCCTTTTGTGTGATAAATGCATACTATAAACGCATGACCTATATAGCAACTGAAAATATACTTGGATATACTTGGACCACACTTGGAATTATTGAAATCGGGTGAGAATGGCCTGAGAGTTTTTAGATTGGAATCTCAAAAAAAAATCTCGGCGGACTTTCAAAAGGTAAGCACAGAGTCGAGCAGCAGCGACAACTCCGTTCTCTTTAAGTGGCCAGTCCAAGGGCGGCCATTCTACATGGACTTCTATTGAGGATCGGGACAATAAATAGGGCCAACATGCTGCACAAACAGCTCTCGAGCGCTTAGTTTCTGACGCCTCAATGTCGCAGCTTTGACACTAGCCATCTTTGTACGTTCTGACTGTAATAAGGTTGCTGTTCACCGCACTTTTTTAGATGAAAGTAAAGTGACATTAGCTCATCTCCCGTATGCTGCTCGCGTGGGCCCCACGCGACAAGATATATTTTAATAAAAGGAGAAGGAAAAAGTCTGTTTGGGCCTCGGGGTCCCCCTAGAGTGGCGATGGGGCCCAGGGTGCCACGCACCCACGCACCCATTATAAATGACGCTAGTGGGCATCATTTATACCAAGGGTTTCAACAGGTGGTACGGGGACCACCAGTGGTCCTTGAGAGGATTCCAGGTGGTCCCCAGGCTAAATGATGGAAAGTTGGTTAACCAGATGTAACTCTTGAGAATGCAAAAATGAAACCAAATGGACCCTTGCAGGTCCATTTGGTTTCATTTTCACACTCTCAAGAGTTAAAATATTCTGAATCTGAATTAGCACTATTTAATTAAGAAGTCTACACTGTTTTGATGCAAAATCCAGCAAAGGTGATAAGGAACACGCACATTAAAAAAAAACAATTTGGGTAGGGTGCTAGATTAAAAATATAACATGACTAAACAACAGAAAGAAAATCTGCACACCATTTTGATGCTCCCGAATGTTGTTTTATTTATATGGTGACGTTTCTGGCCAAAGCCCTTCGTCAGACCTTTACCTGATGCAAAATCCAGCCTGGAATTGTGAACAAAACCAAAAAAAATCTTTAGGTTTAGGTCTTTTGGGCGGAAATGTCATCAAATGGCGGTCCGTGGCTCAAATGCCGAATGAATGGTGGTCAAAAAGGTTGAAAACCCCTGATTTATACCTGATACCTCTTTTGATTGGCTGGTGTGTGGGGAGAAAAAAAAAAAAGGTATACACAGCTATAGAGCTGAGTAGTCCCGCCCCCTTGTGACGTTGCCCCCATTCCAGAAATGGATATTCCATTATTTTTTTTGCCATAGACTTTTCGAAAATAATTTCTATGAAGACGATTATACCACACACAAAGCCAACTTGGGTCTCAGCAAATCATTAAAAATCACAAAACAAAAAAGTGTTGTATCCTGCTGTTTTTTTTACTTCTTGCTAATTAGATATTGTATGGTAACATTGTGTGTTATGATTTGTCACGACCCAAGTTGTCTTTCTCTGCGGCATAATTGTCTCTCTCTATAGATCATTTTCTTAAAGTCTATGGGAAAAATGAATGGGGATTCCATTTCTGGAACACGGGTGACGTCATGAAAGAGGCGGAACTGCACAGCTCTACTGCCCTGGTTGTAAGACAACCCCCATTTTTCAAGACTCATTTGTGTAAAAAGAAGATTGAATGTCAAATGATATAGTCCCCAAATATCCGAGAAATCATTTTTTTTAGGTTGTTCCCATGGGGGAAAAAACACTGTTATGTTATTTGGTGCTGGGTATATAATGTTAAAAATTTTCATAGTTTTGTCCAGGTGTTGCCATGGTTGTCTTTTTTATGAACAACTTTTTTCAATTGGAAGTTGGCTGGGCCAGGGGGGGGTTTATGGCACAAGCCAGGCTGTGCCGGAGGTGCATTGAAAATATTTGCATTCTCCTTCTCATACTTGCCTTTGGACCATCACACAACATATCACATTAGTTTTATTTAACTAACGTACAATGCAAAAATATTTTGCTTGGCGGTGTAGCCAAAAGTCATGTTTTTCAGATGACTAATGGTTAACTGTGTTATTCAAAAGTGTAAGAATAACAAATAATATGGCAAATAAACACTGCAAACTAACTAGGAATCCTTGCAATACTACCAAGAATGAGCGTATCTGCCCCAAGTTCATTTCTGAACACTTGAACACATGAATTTCACATGACTATGCGGCAGCCTATGATTAATATATTTTTGGAAGGAAATACACGCATCATGTAAAAACTGTCACAATTGGCCCCTGGGGTTGACATTTGTAGATGCTATTTTACCTCTTTTTTTTCCGACAAAACAACTTTCATTTCATGAATTATCAATAATGTTTTCTTCTTGGGGCGATTGTCCTTGCACCCCTAAACTTGGGCTCCCCTGCACAGGTTTGAACACTCTAAACGGTGATGAAGCAGGACGACTCACACGCTGTCACGCCGCCGCGCTGCCAATCCGCCCGCCTCCCGCTCACCAGCGCCTCACAGCCCATGCCCGTGGACCACCAGGCGGTGCCCGGAGCGGAGACGTCCCCCCCGTGGTTAGGGGCAGTGGACTGGGTCAACGCTGCAGAGTTTGTGCCAGGGCAGCCCTACTGTGGACGCGGTGAGTGAACCAGCTGGACTTGTCATCGCCGTGGAAGAGGTTAAAGCCCCACTGAAAAATAACGGTTTTCACACGTTTAGACCACATCCATAGTATTATGTCCATACCCAACAATGCATGCTTTTGTGTATTTTCATATCAAAAAGCCGATAAATCCTGAAAACCAGCATTGAGGGTTTGTATAAAAAACAAACATTGTTTTGTTACCACCACCATCTAAGACTGGGTTCTTATTTAGTGCTTGCATTAACCCGTAGTAGGCGAACCCTAGTGGTAGTTTTACCCTAGTTGACGGGAACACCAAATATGCGTTCTGTACAGTATGTACAGTAGCAAAAATGTCAAAATTTTGGTGATGTTACACAATAATTTGAAGTTTCAGTACACTTAGGTTAGTATTTCAGAGACATTTTTAGAATCGGGATTTACAATGGGTTAAAAAACAAACAAACTATGGTATAAATACAAACATTGAAGACAAAAGCGAAAGCTCAAATTGTGATTGGCCAGAATCGGATCCTTTTATGAGCCGATAGCCTCCCCTATGTCTAGCCTTTGGTGTACAGTTTTGTCATTAAATGCCATTGACAATGACAATTTTGACTTTTAAGTGTAAAGACTAAACACATATACTGTATGTATAACACTGTAACGCAAACAATGCTTGCTTGTTCACTATCACGTTTTATTTTGCACTGTTTTTTTTCTCATGGAAATATTGCAGGCCTATATTGCAGTACCCTACTATGTAGGACAAAATATATTTTTGTTGTGGGCAAGAGTGACATTCATATCAAGCGACTCTTCCCTCGCAACCTGGCTGTAATATGCACTCATTGGCAGTAGCAATGACTTGACAGAGGGAGTCAAGTCAGGGGAGTCGCAATTCCCCATTCATACTGTAATATGATGTCCAGTCAACGACAGAGCCAAATGCCAAACCTGCTAGATATTTAGAAATGCTCAAGAAGGCATTGCCAACCCACTATTATTGTGGCTTGATCCTTCGCAGTGCCTTATGCACCGTGCAAGCAAAACCTTTGCAACCATAGCTCGACCTTGAGTTTGAACAGGGTTTTGTTTGTGAGTGCAGAAAAGGCGCAAAGATCTTAGAGTGTATTCTGGACCTAACCGGCTTCTCCCTG
Organism: Benthosema pterotum; assembly: GCA_039105355.1. NCBI lineage: Eukaryota > Metazoa > Chordata > Actinopteri > Myctophiformes > Myctophidae > Benthosema > Benthosema pterotum. Next base: position 3,478,630 of record CM076971.1, on the reverse strand, counting down.
TGAATTTCATTCAGTCAGGACAGAGGAGTCCATTCACCACCTTCAGTTAGGTAGTGTTTCACTTTAGTTTTCTAATCTGTATTGCCCTGAAGAAAGTATTAGTAAAGAGCTGTAATGACGGGAAGAACCACATTACTGAACAAACACTGAATAGCAATGATTACTATTCTGAATAGAGGACTATTTAGGCTAACACACTGCTATATATCACTGCTATATATTTCAAAAACCTTTTTTACAATTGTCTTCAGGATTAAATGGGTTAAACCCTCCATAATTCATTGACTGGGATCCCTCAGGGCTCTATACATGGTCTCTTCCTTTTATCCCCCCTCTACACAAAACTGGATTGCTGAAAATAGCTGTTCTAGAAGCAGAGAAGTTCAGGGAAACTGAAAGTGCATGTACATCAGGTCTGTGCACAGCAGGGGGTGGTATTCGGTACTTCCTCATAGAAACAAGCCGAATGCAAAAATAACAAGTTCACATGGGGTCAGGATTATTATGCCTCTTGAGGATTGATTGCCCTCTTGTGTCTGATGAGACAAACTACTGCTGTGCTGTACAATTCAACTTGGATTTTTCTATTTTTTTCCCCCATCTGCTTAGAGCTCTGTTGCCATGGCTGCTTATTATTAGCAACGTTTGTATTTTTTGAAGTGTAGTTGCTTATTTTGGGCTTGCTTCTTAATGTTATTAAGACGGAGGTTCTCACACATTTTCATGACAACGGCATGGGCCATGGCCATAGCCCCATCAGAAAATTAAAACACTTCAATTTGGGGGACAAATAATAATAATAATAATAAAAATAGTCAAGTAGTAAAACTGGGTGCTACTTTTGGGCTTTTTTTTCCTAGACCCAGCCTTGTTTCTCTGACAAGAGCTGGCATAGGCTTGCTCAGAGTGAGGGCCAGTGTAGTGTTCTTTTGGCTGTGTGTGTGTGTGTATTTTGAGCTCTTGCCAGGCGGCTCCTACAGTGAATCTGTAAACAGGTGCATGGCACTGTGTGGTAGGCCCTGAGGAGAGTGTGGATGAACTGGCTGTATTGCAGCCATTGTTGTGACCCGCTGTTGTTATTTACACTTGTCATTACCCAACCCATTATGGTAGGGTTTTGGGCCATAGAGCCCCCAACCAGTGTTTCCCAAATAGTGGAGAAACACCAGACAAGGCCTTGGACATTGAACACACACACACACACACACACACACACACACACACACACACACACACACACACACACACACACACACACACACACACACACACACACCTGCGCATGTTAAAATATTCATCATCTGAATGTAGGAGATTAATGGTCATTTTGACCTGTCTGTTTTGTTTCCCAAATCCAGCCTGGAGTAGTTGACAAAAGCAAAAGAAATCTTTAGTTTGGAGGTCTGTTGGGCTAAAATGTCATCCAATGGTGGTCCGTGGCTCGAACGCTGAACAAATAGTGTGCCCCTGGTATCAAAAAGGTCAAACCACTGCCATAGACGACATCATCAGACGATCCTATAACAATTGGTTTGTGTTGTGCAGCTGATCCTGCGACGGCGGAGGGGCCCGGCGTCCCCTCGCTCATCGAAGAGCTGGAGAAGGACCAGGCCGTCCACAACGACGACAAGGACGAGCTGCGGAAGCAGCTATGTCCGTACGCCGCGCTGGGCGAGTGCCGCTACGGCCTCAACTGCGCGTACCTCCACGGCGACGTCTGCGACATGTGCGGCCTGCAGGTGCTCCACCCCACTGACAACAACCAGCGATCGGAGCACACCAAGGTAGCCGTTTTCCCCAAACATCTTTTTGTTAAATGTTATGTTGTTGTTACCGATGTGTAGTGTCCTGTCACCAATACAGCACTCCCTGTCTAGCCCTTTATTAAATGCAAAGTAACTCAGAGAATTGGGTAGCTCTTTCTGTAGATCTGAGGTTTTCAACCAGTGGTCCCTGAGAGGATTTCATGTAGTCCCCAGCTAAATGATGGACAGTTGGTAATGAAATGGACCCTTCTAGATCTGTAACTCTTGAGATCGCAACACATGTCGCATGTCACAGCGTCAGAATATCCCCACCGCCTATGCCGGGGGTCAGCAACGTGCGGCTCAGGAGCCACATGCGGCTCTAGAACACAGCCCTAGTGGCTCCCCGGCTGTAGCATTATTACATTACATACACACTGGGGTGATCCTCACCAAAATAATATAAACATTTCAGTCACTGACAGCACCCAAAACACGTTGCGCTGTCTGACAGTTGCCAGTTAAAGTAGCCCTTGTTGGCCATGCCAAAAAAGCCCAGCAGTTATCAAAGGTTTCAATCTGAACCACCCATTTTCAACAGTTTACTCAGTCTACTATGTCTGACATAGTAAACTCTACGTCTAAGGTGTATTAATGACATAGTATGTCATAGTAAGTCATTAATACACCTTAGACGTAGAGATGTTTTTTTCCCTCCAGAAACTCCATTTGTGACAAAAGGTTGTGTTTTATTATATAAATGAATTTTCATTCAGGACCTTTTTTCTGAGTGTACAAATGGAACCAAATGGACCCGCCAGGATCCATTTGGTTCACATTTGTACACTCTCAGGAAAAACAAATAAAATGGGTGGAATTCACCTTTAAGCACTTATTAGGCTTACATTTTTGCGGCTCCAGACAGATTTTGAATATAATTTTTGGTCGAAAATGGCTCTTTCAACATCTTGGGTTGCCGACCCCTGGCCTATGCTGACCTTTTTGACAACGGTTTTACCAAGTCACCACTAGGTGTCGTAATGGACTTCCCTGGCAATGAACCAGCAACAGAAACCACACTGGCCTCTTGCACTTTTAATTTAAAAAGTAACTTAGTTTGATGCTTTAGGCAGTAGGCACTGTGCAGGCACCGTGGTGGTAACTAGAAGATAAATAATAAGCCAGCAGAACTCTTTTTCACCATTTTATCTTCTTCACCAAGACCAAGAATGCACATGTTCAGCTCATGAGATATGCATCAAACCAAGCAATACCTTCGCCACAATGTGCTTTCATAAAAACAAATTATATTGTCCCAGATTTCATTAAGAATTCTCCAAAGAGAATTCACAAACATTAGTATGTCATTAGTTGGACTAGTTTGGAATCATAAATGTAGTCGGCCTAGAAATTTAATTTTGAACTCTGTTTTGTCACACTACCGTCACTCATTGACAATGGCAGTGTCACACAAAAGTGTCACAATCTACAAGCTTGTACATCAGCTATTTTGTACATGTACATCTTTGTCTGTGTGGGCTTTATAAATTCTGAATCAATGAAAGAGACCAGTACTGCATGCTTTTTGTGGGAAAAGAAAATATAAGGTCTGCACACTAATCTCCAAATCTTAAAACGTATTTTCCTTGGATTACACCATAGAGGGCATGATTTTTCAAACTTTTGCTGACCCTGCAACGGGTTCTGTTTAGTTTTTTGCATTTCCTGAAAAGTAACAGTTTTGGAATGGCCATTGGGAACAAATCCTGTTCCCAGCATGTTTAGTCTGGACTATAATTAGCATAGCATGGAATGACAGTATTGTTGATGACATCATCAGGCAAAATAAACTAGTGTTAAGATAAATCAGTTGGCAAGCCGTATGTTATGCTAGAAAATAGCAGTTAAGTCTGATATATATATATATATATATATATATATATATATATATATATATATATATATATATATATATATATATACATACACACACTCTGTAAGCTTTAATTGTGAAACATTCTGACAGGTTTATAGTTAAACACGGTTTGCGTTTTTTGTCTCCGCAGGCTTGCATCGAGTCCCATGAAAAGGACATGGAGATCTCCTTCGCCATCCAGCGCAGTAAGGACATGATGTGTGGCGTGTGCATGGAGGTGGTGTTCGAGAAGGCCAATCCCAGCGAGCGCCGCTTCGGAATCCTCTCCAACTGCAACCACTGCTACTGTCTCAAGTGCATCCGCAAGTGGAGGAGCGCCAAGCAGTTCGAGAGCAAAATCATCAAGTGAGTCCTTTGGCAGGAAGTGAATTGATTTGTTGAAAATCGAACGTTGCTTCTCTTTTGCTTTATGAAGCGTGACCAACCTCGGTAAAGCAGACTTAATTATATTGATTCATTCTACATAGCAACCCTTTTTGGTGTCTTAAGCATTATCTAGCATTAGTTTTAGCTATTGAAAGCATTAGCTTTAGCTATTGGGAAATAGCAGCTCTACAACCTTACAAACTTGTAGATCTACTATTTTTTGAAAATCGTGAATGTGGCACAAATCTTTGAATATTATGTTCTTTCAGAGCGAACATTATTAACACACACCTTGCTGAACTAAATAGGTAGCTGTTCAACGCAACACGCACAGTGATCCAGTACATTAATTGATCCCATTCTTTAATCCATCTTTTCAAGCGTATCGTTTGCTGATCGCGTTTTGTCACAAAGAAACCCCTACATGTTACATATACAGCGTGTTATGGGTTAACTCTAATTGGGACTGTATTTGCAGATGTGGGTTGATTGATTGATTGACAGATTGTCTTAGTACAAGGTACAGTCAAAAGAAAAAACACTCAATAAAGATCTTGAAGTCTTTTTTTTTTTCGTTCGGGTCCCATGTATTCAATAAAATAGGAGAAAACATTAAGATCACTCAATTTAAAATATTAAATCAACATGTACAGGTTTAAAATATAAATACAATGATGGAACAAGTTTAGAAAAATAAAGTGAAAGAGGTAAACGGGGGGAAATAAAAGAGAGTTGTACTTAATTTTATGTAGGCCAGTTTTAGATAGCAGCAAACCGTAGGTGCTCTTTAAGACTCAAGGGGTCATGGATTCACATGTCTTCATGCCTTTTTGGTATGGTGTTCCACATTTTGGTGGCATGGAAGCGAAATGAGTTCAGTCCCTTGTTTGAGCTGTATCTGGGCTGCACATGGTTTGTTGAACTTCCATTGGTTGTGGGAGTGGAATTCATTACCATTAAAGAAAGTAATTAGATCGGTAGATGGATACCGTGTGTTGGTACTATATCAAATCTTGGGGACCTGACCCATCGCTGCAATCTGTTGTCAACCCTAAGCCAGGGGTAAGATGGGTTTTGGGAGCAAGGCCAAGTAGCAGCCTGACCAGTTTGTTTTGTGGCCTGTAGCCTTGTTTTCAAGGCCTTTGAGATGCTGTAGTCTTGTCTTCAAGGCTTTTGAGGTGCCGTAGTGACTAAGAGGTGCAAGCATAGTCGAAGTAGCCCTGTATGAGGGCTCCTGTTAGGGGCTTCAGTGTGGTTTTATTGACCAGTGAGGAGACCCTGTATAGGAACCTGGTTCTTTGATTGACCTTTTTGATTACATTGGTGGCCATCTTATCACCAGAAAGGTTTGCCCTCGGGATCGAACCCATGTAGGTAATTTCATCTTTCAGTGTGATAATACTTCACTCACTTTAACCATGAAGCCATCAGCTTTACTGGGGTTACTATTTGATCCAAACGCAACCAAACACAGATAATTATGGGTGTCTGTGGCATGAAATGTTTTAGCAACGCTGCCACAAACATGTTTTATAGAATCTAGTGTCACAATGATTTAAAGTACATATAGTGCACACCCATAGTGTAAAAGAATGTTTTTAAGAGACAGCAATATGTGACATTCAAGTGTGTAAAAGGACATTGTGGGTTGCAACATCACTTGTAGCAACAATTGTTGAGAGATTTTCCCAACAATTAATAGATGTTTCCAACGTTGCTTCAACGCAGGTCTTGTCCCGAGTGTCGAATCACGTCCAACTTTGTCATCCCGAGTGAGTACTGGGTGGAAGACAAGGAGGACAAGCAAAAACTCATCCAGAAATACAAGGACGGCATGGGGTAAGTTGATAATAAATAGAATTTTGTTTCATATACTTTGCCAGTGCAGCTTTTCCTAAACATCAGTGCACTCACAGTAAAAGTGCGGTCTAAAAGGAGCACTTGAGTGAATTAGCTCTTCCATTTGGTTGATGAGAAGCTCCCCCTGTCACTCCAGTGCCCACGATCAATGTCACATGTCTTGTCCTTTTCCACTCTTTGTCTTTTCAAAGGGGAGAGACCGTGTATGTTTGTAGTTGAATCTTGAACTTGTGAGGGACATATCCCTCATATTTTGTGTGATCATAACTTAAACTGCTGTTTATGTTTTGGGTTCATTCACTGCAAGTATAGTAAGAACGACGACTCACTGGCACACACGCATGCACAGACATTTCTGCCTGGCTTACATACTGTAGTTATCTGGCTCACTGCATTCGCAATAAATGTTTGCGCGGACACATACTGTACATTCATTCACAATACGACCCCATCTCCATGTTTCCCAGGAGTAAATCGTGCCGTTACTTCGACGAGGGCCGTGGAACCTGCCCGTTTGGCTCCAACTGCTTCTACAAGCACGCCTTCCCCGACGGTCGCCTGGAAGAAGCACAGCCCCAGCGGAGGCAGACGGGAACCAACAGAAGGAGCCAGGTAGCATGTTAACTCTGGGGAGCACTGCACTTAGCCCAGGTCTCATTTCATACTCTGTCTTAAGGACAGTGGTTGTGAGCAGATGGCTTGTCGCTGTGCCTGTCTGCTCTACTGTAACTCACCTCTCAGTAAAAACAAATCACCATGGTGAGCTACAAAAACGCACTTTTTCTTTCTCCCCCAATTAGCCCTTCACCAAGTCCCTCCCCAATCCTTCCTTGTCCAATAGGCACGTTAGCAGAGGGAGGGCAAGATGGGAAAGCTTGACCTGCATAGCAACAGTTGTTAAACATATTTGGATTGGCATTGGGTTCTTTACTAAAAAACACTTTGAAAACCTACGTAGTTCAAATATAGAGCACTAAAGAACCAGCCTCCACTCGACTTCCACAACCAGTTTCATGGTCTGACTGTTAAAGGTAATGTTTTAGCCAAAAATCAAAATCCCTGTGTACGTTGCTTCTACTTTGATGCCGCAGCTGTTTCCCTGCAGACAGACACTTACTTCGTCCTGCAGATGGTCCAGAATTTTGTTGAAAATAAAACATGCGTTGGGCTCAGGCCATGGCGGGCGCTAGGTGTGAGGGGGAGGGGGTTTGTGTGGGGTGAGGCAGCGTTTCATCCTATCACAGCACAGCAGTCTCCCGCAGTTTCAAGATGAGCCAATAGAGTGGAGGTGAGGTGGAGTTAGCTTGTTTTTTTTTTTTTTTTTTTTTTTCTTTTTTTTTTTCAAATCTGTTTTACAAAACGGTGTTTGTACACACCTTCAAGTCTTATTACTTATTTCCACCCTCAGAACTCGAGGCGAACGCCCCTGTGGGACCTCTTTGACGAGCGGGAGAGCACGGACTCGTTTGACAACGAGGACGAGGAGATGGTGACCCTGGAGCTGAGCGAGATGCTTCTCATGCTGCTGGCCGCGGGCACCGACGACGACGCCACCGACTCCGAGGACGAATGGGACTTGTTTCACGAGGAACTGGACGATATCTACGAGATTTACCTATAGCAGCCCACACAATACGACACACCCATAACCCGTTTCTTCTCTCCAACTAGGCACTTAGAATAAACTGTCATGTGTGAGTGATGGACAGTACCCTCCTTCCCCTCCCTGTGTTGTGGCAGTGCCTTTCATCGGGCCGCTAATAAGGAACTTAATAAAAGTTTGAAAATATAATAAAAATACAAAAATATAAAAAAATAAATAAAACAAAAAAAATATAATAATTCAAGCAGGTCGGTGCACTTGTGCTAAACATTTTCTAGAAACCTGTCCTTGTGAATCTGTCCTTGTACGGTTCTTGTAAAAAGTTAAATTTTACAAGTTAAAATTGTAAAATTACAAACCAACCCATATAAATGGTATCTAATTTTTTGGGCGAATATCGCTAATAAACCATATCAAGTTTATTTGTGGGTGTGGGTTTGACTTGTTTATCATCTACCCAGGTGTTTGTATATAACTCTCCATATATATATCTATATACAGTAAATATATATTCGAGACAGAGGATTGACCCAACTTTCACACATCTCCACTTACTGTACTAATGACTGTGGTGGTGTTCTGGGCTACATCCTCTTCTCATGCACTGAACTGAACTCAACTGGGTGGTGGAGCCGGTGATCCACTTCTTATATGTACTGCACTCATGCACGCTTATGGCTCAAGCCTAGTTTACACTTCATCGTATGCTGGATATGCTCTTGATTTTTCAAGTTGGAAAACAATGATGCTTCCCTTATTTTCGACTTGAAAGGAACCGCTATGCACATCCATGTGTAGAGTAGACGCGGATGCAGGATTAAATGGACGCGTAACAATAATACAGGAGCTCAGCACAAGCTAATACTCCAACTATTGTGCACTTCAGAACCTTTTCCACCGAAACAATTCACAGGTAAAATATTTGTGCAGACTTTATTCTTGTTACGCTTCCCTTATGCTCGCCAAACGTGTTGAAGTGCAAATTAGGCTTCGCTCTTCTTGTCCTAAGGGATGGGATCGAATAGAAGAAAAAAAATACATTGTTCTCTACAAATTCCAAAGTGCACATTTTTTTTTTTTGTTTCAAATCTCGCCTAATCTGCAACACCTGTAAAGACCAAAAGGCGAGGCCTTTCCGGCAGAACTAAGCCGGAGTAACAAATTGGACAGAACATCGACAGAAGCAGGCTTAAGACTAATTTATACTTTGTCGCACAGCCTTTAACACAAGTGTTGCTTGACAACCAATCAACCAATGTGTTTGCTACTTATTTGTTTAAGGACATTTATTATAATTTAATTTTGTGTTGTCCTATTGAAAATGCATCTTCTGTTTACAGGGTGGCTCAGTGGTTTTAATAGCTCTCGTTTTAGAAAGGTCCTGTGTTCAAAACTTCAGATAGCACTTGTTTCACCTGGGATCCATTTGTGTGACTATTGGCATGTTCTCCCTATATGTTCACGTGGGTTTCCTTTGTCTCCTCCCATACTAAAAGCGTGTGCATGATAGTGACCCATTAACCTGGGCACTGGCCTTAGAGCTGGAGATGCCTAAGCTTGCCCACTGTTCTCACTTGTGGAACCGTCTGTACTTAAACTAGAACTTGGTTGACTGGCGTCCACTGTACTTACTGTCGAAATACACCGATACACAAACTTGTTATGCATTGCGGTATGTTGTGAGCTTGTGGGTAGCCAATGACTTTCCCCCCCACAGTATAGGGAAGCAGAGATTCAAGTTGTTAGTAGTTAGGATTGGTTCAATGTTGGAGGTAAATTCAGTGTGTGCGCAAAATGTGTATTTGGCAAATGATGTCTGTCAAGAGACACTTATCAAAAGGCATTGTGGGACCAAGCATAAACTTAGTTCCTTCTCTCCCATACACACCACAGCAGAATGTGTATGAACTGTACATAGTTTCTTTTTTCTTAAAGCAAGTCATACATGTTGTTAAGCCAGGCTGACGGATGTCGTCTCACAAACCTACAGATCTGGTCGAATTGTCAAACTCCATTGGAATGCATATGTTTATACTGAAATGTGTGTTTTCTATGTACCACAACCATCCATCATAACTTGAAATTAAAGTTTATTATCAAAGTCTGCAGTTTGAAGTTGCTTTAATTTTTGTTTACCACGAATGAAATGGATCACAAGCTCTGAATATAAGGATTTGGGATTCGGACAGATACCATCACAATCTTTTAGTTAAGCGCTTGTATTGTTCTCTTTAAGTTCACTTTAATGCAGCGGAGAGCACCTCAATACTCAAATCGCACATGGATACCATTCACAGGTGTGAGACAGACTCCTCTAGGAGTCTGATTATCTGACCTGTCACTGTGCCTTTTTGGGGCTGGTGGCCCCTATCCAATATATCCTAATCCAGGTTTGCTTCCCCACAGTTATTACAATCTTGAATGAAATAGCGTTTCCATTTTCCACAGTGCGATAAGACAAGACAGTGCAATAAGACAATAGTCAAGACAATAGACAGTGCAATAAGACAAAGTCGAGACAATATATGGACGAGACAAACAATAGTGCAGCAGACCAGTAAAGTGCAAACTGTACACCTAACTTGAGGTGAAGGTGCTAAGCTAACCAGGTGTGGTAAAGTGGCAGTAGTGTGAAGCTAACAGACAGCTATAGACAGGACATACAGGCTATTGGATAACATACTGACCCCTTATAACATGAGACTGACACAATCTGACCAATGACCATGATGCTGTCATGCTACTGATTTGAACTTGAACAGGATGCAATTTGCAAGTTGCTGTTATTAAAGTGCCAGCTCCTCTGCATACCAATCACTGCTACTGTGCCACAGGGGTCTCCTCGCCATCTGTCCTTTCTATACTAATGATAACTTAGTCGTGACCTTGGTTGGTCATCTGTATTTGTTTTATAATTACACTGAAATCTGCTGGGGAGACTGGGACATCTCAGAAGTCCTCAATAAGTTCACCATGGCCGGCCATAGATGGCGGCAGTGAGGGGGCGCATGCATGAAAGCTGAAATTACGCCCAACGTAAACAGGAAGTAAACGATGGGTTGAAATGGCAATCTGCCACAACTGGATTTAAAAGACGTCTTTATTGAAAAATACAGACTAATACATTGCACAAGCAAGCCGAAGACCTCGTTAACATTTGCGGCATCAGGTTAAGCACCGTAGATTTTGCATTCGTAAATGTTCGAATCTCTAACTGGCTCCGCTCCTGTTCGTTCTCCAACCAGGGGGAATCGAAGCCTGTAGTGGTGTGAACCCATGAAAATGTCAAGCTCATAGTCAGAGCTTTTAACTTTGCGCCGGGAAAACACAAGCTGATTCACGTGCCGTGAAGCTTGTAGGTCGGCTTGTAGAGCTTGCAGATCGGCTATTTTCAGAAGAAAGTAACTAGACCCCCCACCCCCCCACCACCAACAACAACCGGCCGCCCCGATCCGTTATCAGATGCGATCCATGCCTTAGTTTGCGCTCGCCTATCGCTCTCCCCTCCACCTTCAAAGCAATCCATCACAACAAGCGGGGAGGTGTGGTGGATGGAAAACTGGGGAGGGAGGCGGACACGCACAAAATACAATGATCGCAGAAATTTGCACCAACGACACCACCACCACCACCACCAATAAGGCCAGCCGTTCCCGATCCGAAGCGAGAACAACAATCTCCCGCGACGACACCCCGTCGCCGCCGGTGTCCCACGCCTCCTCGGCCCCGGAGAACGGCCAGCTGTTCCTCGGAAGAAGCGCCTCGTCCAGGCGGGACACCCAGACGTCCACCGCGGCCAGCATCAACCCGGAGGAGGAGAGCAGCATCCAGCCCCTGGTCTCCGCATCCTCGGCAGCTGCTGCAGGCAAGATTCAGGACACTTTATTATTTGTCATTTGCAAGGCAAAAAATAGAGGAATTAGCCTTAAAATAAATAATATGGTACAGTAAGTAAGAGTAATGAGCATACATTCTACAACATGTTATAAGGGGCAGTCTATAAGTCTTATTTAAAAGGCAACACAGATTCAATGTAATTACATTTAATATTCAATTGAACATGCTTTGCAATTTGCTGCTGCTTCAGATTATAACACGATATTGCACAATGAAAACTCAGTTCTGTTCCACCTATCGTTTCGCACGCAGGCACCATGACATCTTCGGGGGAATTCATGCAGACCGCTCCCCTGTTCGTGCAAAAATCCAAGCGGCACCTGCTCTACAAGGTGCTGTGCTTCCTCCTGCTGGTGTTCCAGGGCGGCGTGCTGGACTTCTACCTCATCGTCTTCACTGACCTGTACTGGTGCTCATGGATCGCCACGGACCTGGTGGTGATCTCGGGCTGGGGCATCTTCTTCATGAAGAACGCACGGAGCAAGCGCGAGCGCGCCTGCGGCTTCCACCAGAAGAGCTCCATCTTCGGCTGCAACCTGGGCGAGTTCACCTACGCGTACCTGGCGTGGCTCATCTACGTGATCGCCTGCACGCCAAAGGCGGTGCTCGTGCTGGAGACGTCCATCCTGGACCTCGTGGCGCTCAAGGTGCCATGCGGCGTCACCGGCTTCAAGGTTGTGATGCTGCTCTCGGCGCCGCTGCTGTACTGCCTGATCAACTCCATCGTCGAGGACCTCAACGGAGCCACGCGCCACCACTCCCAGAGCTGCTTCATGAGCACCTGCCTGGACCTGGTGGACAGCTTCACTCTGGTGGAGGCGCTCCTCCGGAACGAGATCCCCACCGTCTACCTGAAGTACACGGTCATCTCCGTGTACTTCGTCGCGCTGGGCGTGCCGGTCATCTGGCTGTACGAGCTGACCGCCTCGGAGATGCGCTGCCGCTGGGTGTGGGCGAGGTTCTTCACCGGGGTGGTGGTCAATGCGCCGCTCCTGGTGGTGCGGTGCTTCCAAGTGTACGTCTACAAGGCGTCCATCTCCGTGTTCATGCTGAAGAACGTGTTCTTCCTGGTGTGCAAGGTGCTGGAGCTGGTTGAACAGTGTCTCACGGTGAGAGGAGCGAGGAGGTTTGCCAGCGGAAGCAACCCTGCTCAGTTCTCTCACTGCGTCTCGGAGAATGACATGTGCCCCCATGGCTATGTCAACACCCTGGCTGTCAATACTCAGTCATGAATGGCGGTGTCCCCAATGTCATTGTCAACACCCTGGTGGTCAATAATAAGTTCTGAATGACAATGTTCCCATGGCTATGTCAACACCCTGGCTGTCAATACTCAGTCCTGAATGACAATGTTCCTATGGCTATGTCAACACCCTGGCTGTTAATACTCATTCCTGAATGGCGGTGTCCCCAATGTCATTGTCAACACCCTGGTGGTCGATCCTCATTTCTTAATGACAATGTCCCCATGGTCAGCCATGTCAACACCCTGACAGTCAATACTCAGACCTGAATGACGACCCCAATGTCATTGTCAGCAAACACCCTGGCTGTTAATATTCATTCCTGAATTACAGTGTCCCCAATGTCATCACCCTGGCTGTGAATACTCAGTCCTGAATGACAGGTGTCCCCATGGCTATGTCATCACCCTCGCTGTCAATACTCAGTCCTGAAAGACAAGCGATCCCAATGTCATTGTCAGCACCTTGGCTGTCAATATTCAGTGAATGACAAGTGTCCCCAAATCAACACCCCTGGCTGTTTTACCTCCTCTAATATGGCTGTAGTAGTGTTTTCCATTCCCACTCCACTGCCTATTCAAATTAGCGCAGGGGATGAGTGCCCTTTGAAAGATAATCGGTCCAGAGTCCACCTCCACAAGTCTTTCTCCAAGCCAGTCTGTCTATTTCAACATCCTGGCTATCACTATACTCAGCCATAGTGATGAAGCTATCCTTTTGATATGGTTCTCCTTTTTAGTTGCTGGAGGGGGGATCTACACAACAATACTCAACGTTCATTTCAGTCCCATCAAAAATATTTACCATTCTAGATGACAGAACCCTGTGTCCATTTGGATGCCTGGACGCCACGTTGAGATACAGTTTGCCAGTCATAGGCTATCTGACTGTTTCTTTTGAGAATAACACGTTATAATTAATCGTCCCTGTCGGGTGGGAAGTTTCCTTATGATAATACAAAACTGTTATTTTCAGGATTCAAAGGGCAACATTTCTAACTAAGTCCTCAGGCTAAAAACAGGATATTTCACATTGCATTTTGAGCCCACGGATGTTCTACTTCAGACACTTAAGTGACCCTGTAGTGTGATCAAGCAGTGTGTTAAATTACAAAAATACACAAATGGTTAAAATGTGGAGATATGAGGTTTCAGGCTAGTGTCCCTTTTGAATGTCAGGATAGTGTGAATAGTGTAATTCTCCTGTGCCCTTCCAACAGGTGCTATTTTCATCGTAACCTTAATTATGCACTCTGGACACACAGTATTAGGACTGACTGAGACTACAAAACGGCGTAGGACCTTGTGAAGTTGTGGTTTTAAAAGTCTTCTGTGAAGTAAATTGTTGGCATGCACTTGTAATGGAAGACTTTAAAGAGTAGACACTGTTTTTTGACTGTGTAGCCTATATGTTTCACTGATTAAGTGCAATATCAGAACCCATGTTCTTGGTGATCCGGTGTAAATTAATTGTTTTGTATTGATGAAAGTATCGTCTACTGTAACTGGTCCGTGTTGATTCGAGATGACATTTCTTAATCCGAGAATAGAGCAGAAATCTCTGCTTAATCCGTGCAATGACCCATCTGTGCTTAATCTGTGCGATCATCCAATAGTGCATTGCAAAAAGAAATTCTCACTGACCTTTTTTGTTTTGCTTAAAACAATTATCTGTGTGTGTATAATCGGTTAGCGTGGTGTGTATTCCTGAGCTTTCTGAGGCAGACTTCATCAAACCTCTCAGTTCTCTTCATTTGGCTATTTATATCCACTAATTTAGACACATCTGACACATGCAGTGTTCCATTTTTATTGAACATGGTGGAATACTAAGAGGCTACATGTGCTAAGAACAATGCACTTGACATCAAATCATTTTTAAGTATGTCAGAACAGCACAAAGAAATAGGCCAGCACGTGATTGCATTGTTTGAGGAATACTTACAAAAGGAAAAAGTAAAGTGTTGAGTGTTGTGTGAAAGTATATTGTGCAATACGGTTGAGACTTTCAGTTAAGAGACTGTGCAATACTGTATATGGCTATTGCCTTTGGTAGGATCTATTTTCAGTGCCTAAAATAATTATTTATTCTATAAAATAGATCCTAGTATGTAATGGTGAAAGATGGTTGTATTGGTTATTGAAGTGACTTTAATGGAAGTAAGGTTATTCTGTGCGGTTCTCTAATTTTGCTACTTTAGGTCATCTAATTTATACTTTGTGTTCATTCAGTTGAAGACTTGCAGTGGTGGAAAGTACATTTACTCATGTATTGTGCTTGCATTACCATTTCGACTACTTTATACTTTCACAACATTACATTTTGGAAACAAATCTACTTTTTTACTTCTACATTTGATACTTTTAGTTTGCAGATTAACCACCTCAAATATAATCAACGCACTAATTAGCATGTAGTTTATATTGAATTGGGGTGGGGACATGAGCTACCCAAAAGTATTTTAACCCATTCTGTACAGGGTGATTTAAGGTTTATTGAAAAATAGCAGGTGTTCACGGCTCATAGCGCAGCATAGATTGACGCACTATGAGCCGTGAACACCTGTTATTTTTGAGGAAATCATGAAAACGCAGTGCAAATCTTTGAATATTATATGTACTTTCAGACCTAATGTTTTGTAGAATCTATATTGTCAGGTCAAAATAAGCCCATCCTTTAACAGGCGTAACCTAATGGATCACACATTAATGCATGGACAATTACGATCTAATAACAATAACCGTAAGAAAATTGAGGGGAAAGAAGCTGCGCATGCGTCCGCTTGCGTGACAGTGACAGCAGACTTCTGGGCGAGTGCCGGTGCTTTGGCATGGGGTGTGAGGACAAGATATGGATTGAATTCTGTACTGGCCATTTGTCTTGAGAGTTTGATGAGGTCAGATCAACATATGGAATATCAGAACAGGTCAGCTCCATATATGCATATCGAAGGGTGGCCGCTGCGGGGAAGTGTCTTGAGCGTAGACTGTTTGCCTTCTTTTTTGGGCCTATTGATAACTCTAGTTTTCACCAGCTGCCAGGCAGGGCTGCACTAATAACTTTGGGGCAGGCTGGTCAAGAGTTTAAATGGACAGTCAAAAGGGAAACATCGAAGAGGAAGGGTGGATGGGGAAGGATCAACATGTGGAATGTCAGGTCAGCTCCATATAAAGATCTTTGAGGTCAGAGATAGAGTGACATCGATGACATCAGGAATTCCCTTGTGTAGAACGTATTCTTGATATTGATGGAGAGTTCCATCCCTGATGATGTTGTGTGATGTCACAATGCATGACCATATATGGCCATGCCTGAGGTGACCAATCAAACAACCGACTGAGGGGAAATGCACAGTTTCATAGTAAATGCAACGTTTGGGCGTCTTACTGGTAATAACAATATTAAATCTGACATTCTGCATTTTGTTTAATCTGTAGTCAAATTTTGAACGTGTGACTTTCACTTGTCACAAAGTGTCTCTGCACTGTGGTGTTTGTACTTTTACTTAAGTCAAGACTATGTTGGGCTGAGGTGACGTGTGCCTTTTGAGTTGGTTTAGCAGGACAGTATTGGTTGACGTTGATCGAAAAGGAACATGCATGTTGCTCTTGTTATCTTTGGCGTTTTGGACAGGTGTGTGTGACCACAGAAACCAGGGAAACAGATGCGTTGTCAATGGACCACAAAAGGTTTTCCAACATTTCCACGTTAAGCACCCCCTATGTATTTGGACACGGCAGACCACCTTCTGTAAAGACTTAGTGAAGGACCCCCTAAAGGAAGATATAGATTTATGTAAACACTTATTGTGAATATTTTTGGAAATAGTAAAGTGGTTTATCTGATTTTGATGCTGCTGTTAGCAAAGGTGACTGGGGGACCCCCGGGGACAGTTGGGGGGGGGGGGGGGGGGGGGGGGGGGGGGGCAGAACTGCACTTTGAGAACCATTGATGTACAGTGTATGCAGAGGTATTTGATGATGTATGTATGCAATGTTTAGTTCAAGATTTGTGAAGTAATGCTCACTGTGCAAAGGAACCAACTGTATTGTGTCTTATGTGTACAATGTGACCATGAAATGGGGGAAAAGGTACATTTGAATTTTGAAATTAAGAATTAAATTTAAATCACACTTTAATTGAGATGTTGAGTGAATTGGTCAAATATATGGGGATACATGAAGGCACGGACCAAATAACACTCGGACCAGCAGAAATGTTGCGACATCATGTGAGGGATCAGAAAACTGGGCTGTCGTAAGGGCCGTTGCTGCCTGAAAGAGTGACATTTCCAATCTTTTCCTAAGAGAGTACAAATGTACACTCTCCGAAATGTACAAATGTACACTCTCATTTGTACACTCTCAGAAAAAAAGGTCCTAAAAGAAAAATCATTAATATGGTGAAACACGATTGATTAAAGCTAAGCTAAAGATAAGTGGACGGAGTTTGCGACAGTGTAACTCTGTCCATACTCAGGGCCGAGTATTATTTGGGCTGGGTCTTCCTGTTACCATATACGGTATTATTATGTTCAGTCATAATTTAACCAAAATATCTAGCTCCAACAGTGCTGTTGTTAAAGTACTGTAAAAGCACTGGTGGTGATGTCATAAAGTCATATGTTGCTTAACTTGCTCCTCAAAGTGCATTTGAAATTATTTTTGTTATTTTCTTTTTTTTTTATTATATAGAACAATGGCCTTTGTTTGATGTTTATCACAACATGCCAAATATTTTATAGTTAAAATGAAACAATATATATGTACTGTATATACTTTTGCATAATGCCAGTTTGCAACGGAGCCTGACTGAAATGGTATTTTTTTCCATTTCCAATCTTATTAGGTTGGAAAATATATTACTGGAATGACATACCTCAAATATATTACAATATATATATATATATATATATATATATATATATATATAAAAGAAGTCATTAGACAATTCTGCCTGTTTAGCTCTAGAGCAGTGGTTTTCAACCTTTTTCATACCAGGGCCCACTATTTATTCTGCATTTTAGCCACGGACCACCATTTGATGTTGAGTTTACTGTAGTGCCAAAACCAAGGTTTTTGTCGACCATTTAGGAGATAACTGGCAAAACGTTGGTCAAAATAACAATTCTTCTACATTTCTTCTACAATTGTGTAGATTCTGGAAAATTAAGTAAGCCAGATGTTTAAATATAATTTAACTCTTGAGAGCGTGAAATGAAACCAAATGGACCCTCATGGGTCCATTCGGAGGGTTTGGTTACCAACGGTCCATCATTTAGCTGGGGACCACCTGGAATGCCCTTTAGGACCACGGGTGGTCCCCGGACCACTGGTTGAAAACCCCTGCTCTAGATTGCATACTGTGAGCTTCTTGGGAGAATCACGTTATAGTTTTCTTATGAAATTTGACGAGAGGCTTACCAGACAATTCTATATCACAGTCGGGATGTTTATTTACAAATAATATAAATTTCTATCTTTTACTGCGTGTAAATAAGTGGGCCCATAGGGCCGGGCGATATCAGCATCTATAACAATATTTGATATCTTGACGACACTTTACATTTTCCTTCATTTGTAATCCACAGGGTGTCTCATTACACAATTATGTTGACAATTGACAATTCATTGTGTTTTTGGCATTAGAAATTGGAACATTATGACTAGAAATGACATTTGTTTGGCTTTGTAATAAAAATGTGCACATTGACATTTTTTATAGCTTTTATACTTTACGAAAGGTCTAAATTACAATATGCCAATTAGATCTGCTATTTCTGCTGTTTTATGTTGTGACAAAATGTTTGCAATTATCGCAAATAATTGCAATTAGATGATTATTTAATAATTGAGACACCCCACAAGATCAATATATCCATATATTGCTCAACTATTAAGTATGATCAATCACAGGGTATCATCTCATACATTCTATGAAAGGATGTGGTTGCAATGGTTCCTTTTTGTCAAGAACAATAAACAGGTTTTGTGCAAATCCAAGACCTTTCTGTGCCCTGATGTGGACCATCATTTTCTCCCCAAAAAATGTTTACAGGTTAAGTAATGCTATATTGTTTACAGAAAGCAAATTCTACCTGTAAAAACATTGTGCGTGGTATATCCATTGGTATAATCAAATCAATGTACTGTCTAGTATGTACAACAGAGTATTGTGTGGTTGAAAATTCAATAAATGTGAAGAAAGTACTGTGTAACGTGGCTTTTGTGTCATGTAATGAGACAGCTGTGATGAAATAAGTGCTAGGAAGGTTTATGTGACTTGTATTAAAATGGTATGCAAAATATGCGCACAATTTTCTTTTAAAAAAAGTTCCATGAACAGGGTTAATTTTCAGTGATGCCTGTGGAACTCTTCTAAATCCTTGTTCCTGACTGCATCTCTGGCGTGCCAATAATCACAATAAAGCACACCATCTTGTGTAATATTGCTCAAAGGTACCTTTTAGACAAAAATCAAAATATACAGTATATATATATTTATTTCACTTGCTTTGCCCTGCAGATGGTCTAGAACTTTATTGTTGTCACCAAAGCTTTTCACTGGCGGTGCTAGTATGTGGGTGGAGACGGTTGTGGTGGGTGAGGCGGCAATTTAGGCAATCACAGCACAGCAGTCTACAG
>CM076971.1:3418276-3458835 GCA_039105355.1 Benthosema pterotum | reverse complement strand
CTGTAGACTGCTGTGCTGTGATTGGCTAAATTGCCGCCTCACCCACCACAACCGTCTCCACCCACATACTAGCACCGCCAGTGAAAAGCTTTGGTGACAACAATAAAGTTCTAGACCATCTGCAGGGCAAAGCAAGTGAAATAAATATATATATACTGTATATTTTGATTTTTGTCTAAAAGGTACCTTTGAGCAATATTACACAAGATGGTGTGCTTTATTGTGATTATTGGCACGCCAGAGATGCAGTCAGGAACAAGGATTTAGAAGAGTTCCACAGGCATCACTGAAAATTAACCCTGTTCATGGAACTTTTTTTAAAAGAAAATTGTGCGCATATTTTGCATACCATTTTAATACAAGTCACATAAACCTTCCTAGCACTTATTTCATCACAGCTGTCTCATTACATGACACAAAAGCCACGTTACACAGTACTTTCTTCACATTTATTGAATTTTCAACCACACAATACTCTGTTGTACATACTAGACAGTACATTGATTTGATTATACCAATGGATATACCACGCACAATGTTTTTACAGGTAGAATTTGCTTTCTGTAAACAATATAGCGTTACTTCACCTGTAAACATTTTTTTGGGAGAAAATGATGGTCCACATCAGGGCACAGAAAGGTCTTGGATTTGCACAAAACCTGTTTTATTGTTCTTGACAAAAAAGGAACCATTGCAACCACATCCTTTCATAGAATGTATGAGATGATACCCTGTGATTGATCATACTTAATAGTTGAGCAATATATGGATATATTGATCTTGTGGGGTGTCTCAATTATTAAATAATCATCTAATTGCAATTATTTGCGATAATTGCAAACATTTTGTCACAACATAAAACAGCAGAAATAGCAGATCTAATTGGCATATTGTAATTTAGACCTTTCGTAAAGTATAAAAGCTATAAAAAATGTCAATGTGCACATTTTTATTACAAAGCCAAACAAATGTCATTTCTAGTCATAATGTTCCAATTTCTAATGCCAAAAACACAATGAATTGTCAATTGTCAACATAATTGTGTAATGAGACACCCTGTGGATTACAAATGAAGGAAAATGTAAAGTGTCGTCAAGATATCAAATATTGTTATAGATGCTGATATCGCCCGGCCCTATGGGCCCACTTATTTACACGCAGTAAAAGATAGAAATTTATATTATTTGTAAATAAACATCCCGACTGTGATATAGAATTGTCTGGTAAGCCTCTCGTCAAATTTCATAAGAAAACTATAACGTGATTCTCCCAAGAAGCTCACAGTATGCAATCTAGAGCAGGGGTTTTCAACCAGTGGTCCGGGGACCACCCGTGGTCCTAAAGGGCATTCCAGGTGGTCCCCAGCTAAATGATGGACCGTTGGTAACCAAACCCTCCGAATGGACCCATGAGGGTCCATTTGGTTTCATTTCACGCTCTCAAGAGTTAAATTATATTTAAACATCTGGCTTACTTAATTTTCCAGAATCTACACAATTGTAGAAGAAATGTAGAAGAATTTTTATTTTGACCAACGTTTTGCCAGTTATCTCCTAAATGGTCGACAAAAACCTTGGTTTTGGCACTAAACTCAACATCAAATGGTGGTCTGTGGCTAAAATGCAGAATAAATAGTGGGCCCTGGTATGAAAAGGTTGAAAACCACTGCTCTAGAGCTAAACAGGCAGAATTCTCTAATGACTTCTTTTTATATATATATATATATATATTATATTTGTAATATCTTTGAGGTATGTCATTCCAGTAATATATTTTCTAACCTAATAAGATTGGAAATGGAAAAAAATACCATTTCAGTCAGGCTCCGTTGCAAACTGGCATATGCAAAAGTATATACAGTACATATATATTGTTTCATTTTAACTATAAAATATTTGGCATGTTGTGATAAACATCAAACAAAGGCCATTGTTCTATATAATAAAAAAAAGAAAATAACAAAAATAATTTCAAATGCACTTTGAGGAGCAAGTTAAGCAACATATGACTTTATGACATCACCACCAGTGCTTTTACAGTACTTTAACAACAGCACTGTTGGAGCTAGATATTTTGGTTAAATTATGAGTGGACATAATAATACAGTATATGGTAACAGGAAGACCCAGCCCAAATAATACTCTGTCCTGAGTATGGACAGAGTTACACTGTCGCAAACTCCGTCCACTTATCTAGCTTTAATCAATCGTGTTTCACCATATTAATGATTTTTCTTTTAGGACCTTTTTTCTGAGAGTGTACAAATGAGAGTGTACATTTGTACATTTCGGAGAGTGTACATTTGTACTCTCTTAGGAAAAGATTGGAAATGTCCCTCTTTTGTCACTCTTTCAGGCAGCAACGGCCCTTACGGCAGCCCAGTTTTCTGATCCCTCAATGTCGCAACATTTCTGCTGGTCCGAGTGTTATTTGGTCCGTGCCTTCATGTATCCCCATATATTTGACCAATTCACTCAACATCTCAATTAAAGTGTGATTTAATTCTTAACTTCAAAATTCAAATGTACCTTTTCCCCCATTTCATGGTCACATTGTACACATAAGACACAATACAGTTGGTTCCTTTGCACAGTGAGCATTACTTCACAAATCTTGAACTAAACATTGCATACATACATCATCAAATACCTCTGCATACACTGTACATCAATGGTTCTCAAAGTGCAGTTCGTACATATAATATTCAAAGATTTGCACTGCGTTTTCATGATTTCCTCAAAAATAACAGGTGTTCACGGCTCATAGTGCGTCAATCTATGCTGCGCTATGAGCCGTGAACACCTGCTATTTTTCAATAAACCTTAAATCACCCTGTACAGAATGGGTTAAAATACTTTTGGGTAGCTCATGTCCCCACCCCAATTCAATATAAACTACATGCTAATTAGTGCGTTGATTATATTTGAGGTGGTTAATCTGCAAACTAAAAGTATCAAATGTAGAAGTAAAAAAGTAGATTTGTTTCCAAAATGTAATGTTGTGAAAGTATAAAGTAGTCGAAATGGTAATGCAAGCACAATACATGAGTAAATGTACTTTCCACCACTGCAAGTCTTCAACTGAATGAACACTAAGTATAAATTAGATGACCTAAAGTAGCAAAATTAGAGAACCGCACAGAATAACCTTACTTCCATTAAAGTCACTTCAATAACCAACCATCTTTCACCATTACATACTAGGATCTATTTTATAGAATAAATAATTATTTTAGGCACTGAAAATAGATCCTACCAAAGGCAATAGCCATATACAGTATTGCACAGTCTCTTAACTGAAAGTCTCAACCGTATTGCACAATATACTTTCACACAACAGTATTCCTCAAACAATGCAATCACATGCTGGCCTATTTCTTTGTGCTGTTCTGACATACTTAAAAATGATTTGATGTCAAGTGCATTGTTCTTAGCGCATGTAGCCTCTTAGTATTCCACCATGTTCAATAAAAATGGAACACTGCATGTGTCAGATGTGTCTAAATTAGTGGATATAAATAGCCAAATGAAGAGAACTGAGAGGTTTGATGAAGTCTGCCTCAGAAAGCTCAGGAATACACACCACGCTAACCGATTATACACACACAGATAATTGTTTTAAGCAAAACAAAAAAGGTCAGTGAGAATTTCTTTTTGCAATGCACTATTGGATGATCGCACAGATTAAGCACAGATGGGTCATTGCACGGATTAAGCAGAGATTTCTGCTCTATTCTCGGATCAAGAAATGTCATCTCGAATCAACACGGACCAGTTATAGTAGACGATACTTTCATCAATACAAAACAATTAATTTACACCGGATCACCAAGAACATGGGTTCTGATATTGCACTTAATCAGTGAAACATATAGGCTACACAGTCAAAAAACAGTGTCTACTCTTTAAAGTCTTCCATTACAAGTGCATGCCAACAATTTACTTCACAGAAGACTTTTAAAACCACAACTTCACAAGGTCCTACGCCGTTTTGTAGTCTCAGTCAGTCCTAATACTGTGTGTCCAGAGTGCATAATTAAGGTTACGATGAAAATAGCACCTGTTGGAAGGGCACAGGAGAATTACACTATTCACACTATCCTGACATTCAAAAGGGACACTAGCCTGAAACCTCATATCTCCACATTTTAACCATTTGTGTATTTTTGTAATTTAACACACTGCTTGATCACACTACAGGGTCACATAAGTGTCTGAAGTAGAACATCCGTGGGCTCAAAATGCAATGTGAAATATCCTGTTTTGAGCCTGAGGACTTAGTTAGAAATGTTGCCCTTTGAATCCTGAAAATAACAGTTTTGTATTATCATAAGGAAACTTCCCACCCGACAGGGACGATTAATTATAACGTGTTATTCTCAAAAGAAACAGTCAGATAGCCTATGACTGGCAAACTGTATCTCAACGTGGCGTCCAGGCATCCAAATGGACACAGGGTTCTGTCATCTAGAATGGTAAATATTTTTGATGGGACTGAAATGAACGTTGAGTATTGTTGTGTAGATCCCCCCTCCAGCAACTAAAAAGGAGAACCATATCAAAAGGATAGCTTCATCACTATGGCTGAGTATAGTGATAGCCAGGATGTTGAAATAGACAGACTGGCTTGGAGAAAGACTTGTGGAGGTGGACTCTGGACCGATTATCTTTCAAAGGGCACTCATCCCCTGCACTAATTTGAATAGGCAGTGGAGTGGGAATGGAAAACACTACTACAGCCATATTGGAGGAGGTAAAACAGCCAGGGGTGTTGATTTGGGGACACTTGTCATTCACTGAATATTGACAGCCAAGGTGCTGACAATGACATTGGGATCGCCTGTCTTTCAGGACTGAGTATTGACAGCGAGGGTGATGACATAGCCATGGGGACACCTGTCATTCAGGACTGAGTATTCACAGCCAGGGTGATGACATTGGGGACACTGTAATTCAGGAATGAATATTAACAGCCAGGGTGTTTGCTGACATTGGGGTCGTCATTCAGGTCTGAGTATTGACTGTCAGGGTGTTGACATGGCTGACCATGGGGACATTGTCATTAAGAAATGAGGATCGACCACCAGGGTGTTGACAATGACATTGGGGACACCGCCATTCAGGAATGAGTATTAACAGCCAGGGTGTTGACATAGCCATAGGAACATTGTCATTCAGGACTGAGTATTGACAGCCAGGGTGTTGACATAGCCATGGGAACATTGTCATTCAGAACTTATTATTGACCACCAGGGTGTTGACAATGACATTGGGGACACCGCCATTCATGACTGAGTATTGACAGCCAGGGTGTTGACATAGCCATGGGGGCACATGTCATTCTCCGAGACGCAGTGAGAGAACTGAGCAGGGTTGCTTCCGCTGGCAAACCTCCTCGCTCCTCTCACCGTGAGACACTGTTCAACCAGCTCCAGCACCTTGCACACCAGAAAGAACACGTTCTTCAGCATGAACACGGAGATGGACGCCTTGTAGACGTACACTTGGAAGCACCGCACCACCAGGAGCGGCGCATTGACCACCACCCCGGTGAAGAACCTCGCCCACACCCAGCGGCAGCGCATCTCCGAGGCGGTCAGCTCGTACAGCCAGATGACCGGCACGCCCAGCGCGACGAAGTACACGGAGATGACCGTGTACTTCAGGTAGACGGTGGGGATCTCGTTCCGGAGGAGCGCCTCCACCAGGGTGAAGCTGTCCACCAGGTCCAGGCAGGTGCTCATGAAGCAGCTCTGGGAGTGGTGGCGCGTGGCTCCGTTGAGGTCCTCGACGATGGAGTTGATCAGGCAGTACAGCAGCGGCGCCGAGAGCAGCATCACAACCTTGAAGCCGGTGACGCCGCATGGCACCTTGAGCGCCACGAGGTCCAGGATGGACGTCTCCAGCACGAGCACCGCCTTTGGCGTGCAGGCGATCACGTAGATGAGCCACGCCAGGTACGCATAGGTGAACTCGCCCAGGTTGCAGCCGAAGATGGAGCTCTTCTGGTGGAAGCCGCAGGCGCGCTCGCGCTTGCTCCGTGCGTTCTTCATGAAGAAGATGCCCCAGCCCGAGATCACCACCAGGTCCGTGGCGATCCATGAGCACCAGTACAGGTCAGTGAAGACGATGAGGTAGAAGTCCAGCACGCCGCCCTGGAACACCAGCAGGAGGAAGCACAGCACCTTGTAGAGCAGGTGCCGCTTGGATTTTTGCACGAACAGGGGAGCGGTCTGCATGAATTCCCCCGAAGATGTCATGGTGCCTGCGTGCGAAACGATAGGTGGAACAGAACTGAGTTTTCATTGTGCAATATCATGTTATAATCTGAAGCAGCAGCAAATTGCAAAGCATGTTCAATTGAATATTAAATGTAATTACATTGAATCTGTGTTGCCTTTTAAATAAGACTTATAGACTGCCCCTTATAACATGTTGTAGAATGTATGCTCATTACTCTTACTTACTGTACCATATTATTTATTTTAAGGCTAATTCCTCTATTTTTTGCCTTGCAAATGACAAATAATAAAGTGTCCTGAATCTTGCCTGCAGCAGCTGCCGAGGATGCGGAGACCAGGGGCTGGATGCTGCTCTCCTCCTCCGGGTTGATGCTGGCCGCGGTGGACGTCTGGGTGTCCCGCCTGGACGAGGCGCTTCTTCCGAGGAACAGCTGGCCGTTCTCCGGGGCCGAGGAGGCGTGGGACACCGGCGGCGACGGGGTGTCGTCGCGGGAGATTGTTGTTCTCGCTTCGGATCGGGAACGGCTGGCCTTATTGGTGGTGGTGGTGGTGTCGTTGGTGCAAATTTCTGCGATCATTGTATTTTGTGCGTGTCCGCCTCCCTCCCCAGTTTTCCATCCACCACACCTCCCCGCTTGTTGTGATGGATTGCTTTGAAGGTGGAGGGGAGAGCGATAGGCGAGCGCAAACTAAGGCATGGATCGCATCTGATAACGGATCGGGGCGGCCGGTTGTTGTTGGTGGTGGGGGGGTGGGGGGTCTAGTTACTTTCTTCTGAAAATAGCCGATCTGCAAGCTCTACAAGCTTCACGGCACGTGAATCAGCTTGTGTTTTCCCGGCGCAAAGTTAAAAGCTCTGACTATGAGCTTGACATTTTCATGGGTTCACACTACAGGCTTCGATTCCCCCTGGTTGGAGAACGAACAGGAGCGGAGCCAGTTAGAGATTCGAACATTTACGAATGCAAAATCTACGGTGCTTAACCTGATGCCGCAAATGTTAACGAGGTCTTCGGCTTGCTTGTGCAGTGTATTAGTCTGTATTTTTCAATAAAGACGTCTTTTAAATCCAGTTGTGGCAGATTGCCATTTCAACCCATCGTTTACTTCCTGTTTACGTTGGGCGTAATTTCAGCTTTCATGCATGCGCCCCCTCACTGCCGCCATCTATGGCCGGCCATGGTGAACTTATTGAGGACTTCTGAGATGTCCCAGTCTCCCCAGCAGATTTCAGTGTAATTATAAAACAAATACAGATGACCAACCAAGGTCACGACTAAGTTATCATTAGTATAGAAAGGACAGATGGCGAGGAGACCCCTGTGGCACAGTAGCAGTGATTGGTATGCAGAGGAGCTGGCACTTTAATAACAGCAACTTGCAAATTGCATCCTGTTCAAGTTCAAATCAGTAGCATGACAGCATCATGGTCATTGGTCAGATTGTGTCAGTCTCATGTTATAAGGGGTCAGTATGTTATCCAATAGCCTGTATGTCCTGTCTATAGCTGTCTGTTAGCTTCACACTACTGCCACTTTACCACACCTGGTTAGCTTAGCACCTTCACCTCAAGTTAGGTGCAGTGATGGGCAAGTTACTGGGAAAATGTAGTAACCTACACTACTTGTTACTCTCGAAAAAATGTAGCTAAGCTACACAACAAGCTATCCCTAGTAAATTGTAGCAAGATACACTACAAGCTACATGACAAAAGTAGCTTGATGTAGCTTGCTACATCAACACTAGATATATAAAAATATATATCTCATCTTAATGTACAACTTTCTGAATAATAATCATAATAATAAAATAATATCAATAAATGTGTATTATGTACTGTTTTGATTGATTGATTGAATTGAATATTTTATTAGACGGTATAAAAGTACAACAGCACAATTACAGTCGAACATTTTACAGCCCAAAGGGATGACTGAAGAAAGACCTAGAGGTCTTATTTCCATTCAGGTCCCCCCAAAAAAATACACATAAGTAGAAATAGTCAGTACAGTACATACATTTAAAGTATTCAAACGACAGCTACTGGTCCTTCAGTCTCAGAGTTTGCAAAAAACATATGTACACTGCATACATGTTAATGGATAGTAAAAGATACATAATAATTGATAATATATAGTGTTCTCTATTCAAAAGAACTGCTAACGGTCACCTTCTAGACCTTTCCTTTTGCCTTGCTGACAAGTAGTGTTTTAAGCCTTTTTTGAAGGATGCCAAAGAATTATTTGTTTTGAGGGAAGGAGGTAAGGCATTCCATGCCTGCGTAGCCGTGCATCGGAAGGTGAATTTACCCATATTAGTTTTGTAGGTGGGAGGCACCAAAACGTTGTTTACGCTGCCTCTGGTTTTGTGGCTGTGTATTTGGTTCACCTTTTTAAAATAATCAACTAAGTAATTAGGCACTGAGGGCGTAGAGGGCAAATCTGCGTGAACAATCTTGAATGTTAAACTCAGTTTATTAGAGGGATGTATATTTTAGGTTTTCTACCCATTAAAAATGAGTGGAATTTGAAAATGTGTGTGGGAAAATGTAGTAAGCTACAATCCTTGTTACTCAAAATAAGTAGTGTAGCTTTACTACAAGCTACTAAAAAATGTAGTGTAGCTTCACTACAAGCTATTCCCAGAACAAATGTAGTAAGCTACACTACAAGTTACGGGAAAATGTAGTTAAGCTATGTAGCTTAGCTACTTGTAACAAGCTACTGCCCATCACTGGGTGTACAGTTTGCGCTTTACTGGTCTGCTGCACTATTGTTTGTCTCGTCCATATATGTTCTCGACTTTGTCTTATTGCACTGTCTATTGTCTTGACTATTGTCTTATTGCACTGTCTTGTCTTATCGCACTGTGGAAAATGGAAACGGTATTTCATTCAAGATTGTAATAACTGTGGGGAAGCAAACCTGGATTAGGATATATTGGATAGGGGCCACCAGCCCCAAAAAGGCAGTGACAGGTCAGATAATCAGACTCCTAGAGGAGTCTGTCTCACACCTGTGAATGGTATCCATGTGCGATTTGAGTATTGAGGTGCTCTCTGCTGCATTAAAGTGAACTTAAAGAGAACAATACAAGCGCTTAACTAAAAGACTGTGATGGTATCTGTCCGAATCCCAAATCCTTATATTCAGAGCTTGTGATCCATTTAATTTGTGGTAAACAAAAATTAAAGCAACTTCAAACTGCAGACTTTGATAATAAACTTTAATTTCAAGTTATGATGGATGGTTGTGGTACATAGAAAACACACATTTCAGTATAAACATATGCATTCCAATGGAGTTTGACAATTCGACCAGATCTGTAGGTTTGTGAGACGACATCCGTCAGCCTGGCTTAACAACATGTATGACTTGCTTTAAGAAAAAGGAAACTATGTACAGTTCATACACATTCTGCTGTGGTGTGTATGGGAGAGAAGGAACTAAGTTTATGCTTGGTCCCACAATGCCTTTTGATAAGTGTCTCTTGACAGACATCATTTGCCAAATACACATTTTGCGCACACACTGAATTTACCTCGAACATTGAACCAATCCTAACTACTAACAACTTGAATCTCTGCTTCCCTATACTGTGGGGGGGGGGTCATTGGCTACCCACAAGCTCACAACGTACCGCAATGCATAACAAGTTTGTGTATCGGATATTTCGACAGTAAGTACAGTGGACGCCAGTCAACCAAGTTCTAGTTTAAGTACAGACGGTTCCACAAGTGAGAACAGTGGGCAAGCTTAGGCATCTCCAGCTCTAAGGCCAGTGCCCAGGTTAATGGGTCACTATCATGCACACGCTTTTAGTATGGGAGGAGACAAAGGAAACCCACGTGAACATATAGGGAGAACATGCCAATAGTCACACAAATGGATCCCAGGTGGAACTCCGGAGATTTCTGAAACAAGTGCTATCTGAAGTTTTGAACACAGGACCTTTCTAAAACGAGAGCTATTAAAACCACTGAGCCACCCTGTAAACAGAAGATGCATTTTCAATAGGACAACACAAAATTAAATTATAATAAATGTCCTTAAACAAATAAGTAGCAAACACATTGGTTGATTGGTTGTCAAGCAACACTTGTGTTAAAGGCTGTGCGACAAAGTATAAATTAGTCTTAAGCCTGCTTCTGTCGATGTTCTGTCCAATTTGTTACTCCGGCTTAGTTCTGCCGGAAAGGCCTCGCCTTTTGGTCTTTACAGGTGTTGCAGATTAGGCGAGATTTGAAACAAAACAAAAAAAATGTGCACTTTGGAATTTGTAGAGAACAATGTATTTTTTTTCTTCTATTCGATCCCATCCCTTAGGACAAGAAGAGCGAAGCCTAATTTGCACTTCAACACGTTTGGCGAGCATAAGGGAAGCGTAACAAGAATAAAGTCTGCACAAATATTTTACCTGTGAATTGTTTCGGTGGAAAAGGTTCTGAAGTGCACAATAGTTGGGAGTAGTAGCTTGTGCTGAGCTCCTGTATTATTGTTACGCGTCCATTTAATCCTGCATCCGCGTCTACTCTACACATGGATGTGCATAGCGGTTCCTTTCAAGTCGAAAATAAGGGAAGCATCATTGTTTTCCAACTTGAAAAATCAAGAGCATATCCAGCATACGATGAAGTGTAAACTAGGCTTGAGCCATAAGCGTGCATGAGTGCAGTATAAGAAGTGGATCACCGGCTCCACCACCCAGTTGAGTTCAGTTCAGTGCATGAGAAGAGGATGTAGCCCAGAACACCACCACAGTCATTAGTACAGTAAGTGGAGATGTGTGAAAGTTGGGTCAATCCTCTGTCTCGAATATATATTTACTGTATATAGATATATATATGGAGAGTTATATACAAACACCTGGGTAGATGATAAACAAGTCAAACCCACACCCACAAATAAACTTGATATGGTTTATTAGCGATATTCGCCCAAAAAATTAGATACCATTTATATGGGTTGGTTTGTAATTTTACAATTTTAACTTGTAAAATTTAACTTTTTACAAGAACCGTACAAGGACAGATTCACAAGGACAGGTTTCTAGAAAATGTTTAGCACAAGTGCACCGACCTGCTTGAATTATTATATTTTTTTTTGTTTTATTTATTTTTTTATATTTTTGTATTTTTATTATATTTTCAAACTTTTATTAAGTTCCTTATTAGCGGCCCGATGAAAGGCACTGCCACAACACAGGGAGGGGAAGGAGGGTACTGTCCATCACTCACACATGACAGTTTATTCTAAGTGCCTAGTTGGAGAGAAGAAACGGGTTAGGGGTGTGTCGTATTGTGTGGGCTGCTATAGGTAAATCTCGTAGATATCGTCCAGTTCCTCGTGAAACAAGTCCCATTCGTCCTCGGAGTCGGTGGCGTCGTCGTCGGTGCCCGCGGCCAGCAGCATGAGAAGCATCTCGCTCAGCTCCAGGGTCACCATCTCCTCGTCCTCGTTGTCAAACGAGTCCGTGCTCTCCCGCTCGTCAAAGAGGTCCCACAGGGGCGTTCGCCTCGAGTTCTGAGGGTGGAAATAAGTAATAAGACTTGAAGGTGTGTACAAACACCGTTTTGTAAAACAGATTTGAAAAAAAAAAAAAAGAAAAAAAAAAACAGAATCTAACTCCACCTCACCTCCACTCTATTGGCTCATCTTGAAACTGCGGGAGACTGCTGTGCTGTGATAGGATGAAACGCTGCCTCACCCCACACAAACCCCCTCCCCCTCACACCTAGCGCCCGCCATGGCCTGAGCCCAACGCATGTTTTATTTTCAACAAAATTCTGGACCATCTGCAGGACGAAGTAAGTGTCTGTCTGCAGGGAAACAGCTGCGGCATCAAAGTAGAAGCAACGTACACAGGGATTTTGATTTTTGGCTAAAACATTACCTTTAACAGTCAGACCATGAAACTGGTTGTGGAAGTCGAGTGGAGGCTGGTTCTTTAGTGCTCTATATTTGAACTACGTAGGTTTTCAAAGTGTTTTTTAGTAAAGAACCCAATGCCAATCCAAATATGTTTAACAACTGTTACTATGCAGGTCAAGCTTTCCCATCTTGCCCTCCCTCTGCTAACGTGCCTATTGGACAAGGAAGGATTGGGGAGGGACTTGGTGAAGGGCTAATTGGGGAAGAAAGAAAAAGTGCGTTTTTGGAGCTCACCATGGTGATTTGTTTTTAATGAGAGGTGAGTTACAGTAGAGCAGACAGGCACAGCGACAAGCCATCTGCTCACAACCACTGTCCTTAAGACAGAGTATGAAATGAGACCTGGGCTAAGTGCAGTGCTCCCCAGAGTTAACATGCTACCTGGCTCCTTCTGTTGGTTCCCGTCTGCCTCCGCTGGGGCTGTGCTTCTTCCAGGCGACCGTCGGGGAAGGCGTGCTTGTAGAAGCAGTTGGAGCCAAACGGGCAGGTTCCACGGCCCTCGTCGAAGTAACGGCACGATTTACTCCTGGGGAAACATGGAGATGGGGTCGTATTGTGAATGAATGTACAGTATGTGTCCGCGCAAACATTTATTGCGAATGCAGTGAGCCAGATAACTACAGTATGTAAGCCAGGCAGAAATGTCTGTGCATGCGTGTGTGCCAGTGAGTCGTCGTTCTTACTATACTTGCAGTGAATGAACCCAAAACATAAACAGCAGTTTAAGTTATGATCACACAAAATATGAGGGATATGTCCCTCACAAGTTCAAGATTCAACTACAAACATACACAGTCTCTCTCCCCTTTGAAAAGACAAAGAGTGGAAAAGGACAAGACATGTGACATTGATCGTGGGCACTGGAGTGACAGGGGGAGCTTCTCATCAACCAAATGGAAGAGCTAATTCACTCAAGTGCTCCTTTTAGACCGCACTTTTACTGTGAGTGCACTGATGTTTAGGAAAAGCTGCACTGGCAAAGTATATGAAACAAAATTCTATTTATTATCAACTTACCCCATGCCGTCCTTGTATTTCTGGATGAGTTTTTGCTTGTCCTCCTTGTCTTCCACCCAGTACTCACTCGGGATGACAAAGTTGGACGTGATTCGACACTCGGGACAAGACCTGCGTTGAAGCAACGTTGGAAACATCTATTAATTGTTGGGAAAATCTCTCAACAATTGTTGCTACAAGTGATGTTGCAACCCACAATGTCCTTTTACACACTTGAATGTCACATATTGCTGTCTCTTAAAAACGTTCTTTTACACTATGGATATGTACTTTAAACCATTGTGACACTAGATTCTATAAAACATGTTTGTGGCAGCGTTGCTAAAACATTTCATGCCACAGACACCCATAATTATCTGTGTTTGGTTGCGTTTGGATCAAATAGTAACCCCAGTAAAGCTGATGGCTTCATGGTTAAAGTGAGTGAAGTATTATCACACTGAAAGATGAAATTACCTACATGGGTTCGATCCCGAGGGCAAACCTTTCTGGTGATAAGATGGCCACCAATGTAATCAAAAAGGTCAATCAAAGAACCAGGTTCCTATACAGGGTCTCCTCACTGGTCAATAAAACCACACTGAAGCCCCTAACAGGAGCCCTCATACAGGGCTACTTCGACTATGCTTGCACCCCTTAGTCACTACGGCACCTCAAAAGCCTTGAAGACAAGACTACAGCATCTCAAAGGCCTTGAAAACAAGGCTACAGGCCACAAAACAAACTGGTCAGGCTGCTACTTGGCCTTGCTCCCAAAACCCATCTTACCCCTGGCTTAGGGTTGACAACAGAGTGCAGCGATGGGTCAGGTCCCAAAGATTTGATATAGTACCAACACACGGTATCCATCTACCGATCT
Organism: Benthosema pterotum; assembly: GCA_039105355.1. Classification (NCBI taxonomy): domain Eukaryota; kingdom Metazoa; phylum Chordata; class Actinopteri; order Myctophiformes; family Myctophidae; genus Benthosema; species Benthosema pterotum. The sequence continues at coordinate 3,444,788 of CM076971.1, read as the reverse complement.
AATTACTTTCTTTAATGGTAATGAATTCCACTCCCACAACTAATGGAAGTTCAACAAACCATGTGCAGCCCAGATACAGCTCAAACAAGGGACTGAACTCATTTCGCTTCCATGCCACCAAAATGTGGAACACCATACCAAAAAGGCATGAAGACATGTGAATCCATGACCCCTTGAGTCTTAAAGAGCACCTACGGTTTGCTGCAATCTAAAACTGGCCTACATAAAATTAAGTACAACTCTCTTTTATTTCCCCCCGTTTACCTCTTTCACTTTATTTTTCTAAACTTGTTCCATCATTGTATTTATATTTTAAACCTGTACATGTTGATTTAATATTTTAAATTGAGTGATCTTAATGTTTTCTCCTATTTTATTGAATACATGGGACCCGAACGAAAAAAAAGACTTCAAGTTCTTTATTGAGTGTTTTTTCTTTTGACTGTACCTTGTACTAAGACAATCTGTCAATCAATCAATCAACCCACATCTGCAAATACAGTCCCAATTAGAGTTAACCCATAACACGCTGTATATGTAACATGTAGGGGTTTCTTTGTGACAAAACGCGATCAGCAAACGATACACGTGAAAAGATGGATTAAAGAATGGGATCAATTAATGTACTGGATCACTGTGCGTGTTGCGTTGAACAGCTACCTATTTAGTTCAGCAATGTGTGTGTTAATAATGTTCGCTCTGAAAGAACATAATATTCAAAGATTTGTGCCACATTCACGATTTTCAAAAAATAGTAGATCTACAAGTTTGTAAGGTTGTAGAGCTGCTATTTCCCAATAGCTAAAGCTAATGCTTTCAATAGCTAAAACTAATGCTAGATAAAGGGTTGCTATGTAGAATGAATCAATATAATTAAGTCTGCTTTACCGAGGTTGGTCACGCTTCATAAAGCAAAAGAGAAGCAACGTTCGATTTTCAACAAATCAATTCACTTCCTGCCAAAGGACTCACTTGATGATTTTGCTCTCGAACTGCTTGGCGCTCCTCCACTTGCGGATGCACTTGAGACAGTAGCAGTGGTTGCAGTTGGAGAGGATTCCGAAGCGGCGCTCGCTGGGATTGGCCTTCTCGAACACCACCTCCATGCACACGCCACACATCATGTCCTTACTGCGCTGGATGGCAAAGGAGATCTCCATGTCCTTTTCATGGGACTCGATGCAAGCCTGCAGTGACAAAAAACGCAAACCGTGTTTAACTATAAACCTGTCAGAATGTTTCACAATTAAAGCTTAGTATATATATATATATATATATATATATATATATATATATATATATATATATATATATATATATATATATATAGTCTTCTATAAAATATTTGCATCAATGCTTTCAGACTTAACTGCTATTTTCTAGCATAACATACGGCTTGCCAACTGATTTATCTTAACACTAGTTTATTTTGCCTGATGATGTCATCAACAATACTGTCATTCCATGCTATGCTAATTATAGTCCAGACTAAACATGCTGGGAACAGGATTTGTTCCCAATGGCCATTCCAAAACTGTTACTTTTCAGGAAATGCAAAAACTAAACAGAACCCGTTGCAGGGTCAGCAAAAGGTCCTTTCAGTGTGGAGTTTGAAAAATCATGCCCTCTATGGTGTAATCCAAGGAACCTTAATAAATACGTTTTAAGATTTGGAGATTAGTGTGCAGACCTTATATTTTCTTTTCCCACAAAAAGCATGCAGTACTGGTCTCTTTCATTGATTCAGAATGTATAAAGCCCACACAGACGAAGATGTACATGTACAAAATAGCTGATGTACAAGCTTGTAGATTGTGACACTTTTGTGTGACACTGCCATTGTCAATGAGTGACGGTAGTGTTCAAAATTAAATTTCTAGGCCGACTACATTTATGATTCCAAACTAGTCCAACTAATGACATACTAATGTTTGTGAATTCTCTTTGGAGAATTCTTAATGAAATCTGAGACAATATAATTTGTTTTTATGAGAGCACATTGTGGCGAAGGTATTGCTTGGTTTGATGCATATCTCATGAGCTGCATGTGCATTCTTGGTCTTGGTGAAGAAGATAAAATGGTGAAAAAGAGTTCTGCTGGCTTATTTATCTTCTAGTTACCACCACGGTGCCTGCACAGTGCCTACTGCCTAAAGCATCAAACTAAGTTACTTTTTAAATTAAAAGTGCAAGAGGCCAGTGTGGTTTCTGTTGCTGGTTCATTGCCAGGGAAGTCCATTACGACACCTAGTGGTGACTTGGTAAAACCGTTGTCAAAAAGGTCAGCATAGGCAGTGGGGATATTCTGACGCTGTGACATGCGACTTGTGTTGCAATCTCAAGAGTTACAGATCTAGAAGGGTCCATTTCATTACCAACTGTCCATCATTTAGCTGGGGACTACATGAAATCCTCTCAGGGACCACTGGTTGAAAACCTCAGATCTACAGAAAGAGCTACCCAATTCTCTGAGTTAATTTGCATTTAATAAAGGGCTAGACAGGGAGTGCTGTATTGGTGACAGGACACTACACATCGGTAACAACAACATAACATTTAACAAAAACATGTTTGGGGAAAACGGCTACCTTGGTGTGCTCCGATCGCTGGTTGTTGTCAGTGGGGTGGAGCACCTGCAGGCCGCACATGTCGCAGACGTCGCCGTGGAGGTACGCGCAGTTGAGGCCGTAGCGGCACTCGCCCAGCGCGGCGTACGGACACAGCTGCTTCCGCAGCTCGTCCTTGTCGTCGTTGTGGACGGCCTGGTCCTTCTCCAGCTCTTCGATGAGCGAGGGGACGCCGGGCCCCTCCGCCGTCGCAGGTTCAGCTGCACAACACAAACCAATTGTTATAGGATCGTCTGATGATGTCGTCTATGGCAGTGGTTTGACCTTTTTGATACCAGGGGCCCACTATTTGTTCAGCGTTCGAGCCACGGACCACCATTGGATGACATTTTAGCCCAACAGACCTCCAAACTAAAGATTTCTTTTGCTTTTGTCAACTACTCCAGGCTGGATTTGGGAAACAAAACAGACAGGTAAAAATGACCATTAATCTCCTACATTCAGATGATGAATATTTTAACATGCGCAGGTGTGTGTGTGTGTGTGTGTGTATGTGTGTGTGTGTGTGTGTTCAATGTCCAAGGCCTTGTCTGGTGTTTCTCCACTATTTGGGAAACACTGGTTGGGGGCTCTATGGCCCAAAACCCTACCATAATGGGTTGGGTAATGACAAGTGTAAATAACAACAGCGGGTCACAACAATGGCTGCAATACAGCCAGTTCATCCACACTCTCCTCAGGGCCTACCACACAGTGCCATGCACCTGTTTACAGATTCACTGTAGGAGCCGCCTGGCAAGAGCTCAAAATACACACACACACACACAGCCAAAAGAACACTACACTGGCCCTCACTCTGAGCAAGCCTATGCCAGCTCTTGTCAGAGAAACAAGGCTGGGTCTAGGAAAAAAAAGCCCAAAAGTAGCACCCAGTTTTACTACTTGACTATTTTTTTTTTTATTATTATTATTATTTGTCCCCCAAATTGAAGTGTTTTAATTTTCTGATGGGGCTATGGCCATGGCCCATGCCGTTGTCATGAAAATGTGTGAGAACCTCCGTCTTAATAACATTAAGAAGCAAGCCCAAAATAAGCAACTACACTTCAAAAAATACAAACGTTGCTAATAATAAGCAGCCATGGCAACAGAGCTCTAAGCAGATGGGGGGAAAAAATAGAAAAATCCAAGTTGAATTGTACAGCCCAGCAGTAGTTTGTCTCATCAGACACAAGAGGGCAATCAATCCTCAAGAGGCATAATAATCCTGACCCCATGTGAACTTGTTATTTTTGCATTCGGCTTGTTTCTATGAGGAAGTACCGAATACCACCCCCTGCTGTGCACAGACCTGATGTACATGCACTTTCAGTTTCCCTGAACTTCTCTGCTTCTAGAACAGCTATTTTCAGCAATCCAGTTTTGTGTAGAGGGGGGATAAAAGGAAGAGACCATGTATAGAGCCCTGAGGGATCCCAGTCAATGAATTATGGAGGGTTTAACCCATTTAATCCTGAAGACAATTGTAAAAAAGGTTTTTGAAATATATAGCAGTGATATATAGCAGTGTGTTAGCCTAAATAGTCCTCTATTCAGAATAGTAATCATTGCTATTCAGTGTTTGTTCAGTAATGTGGTTCTTCCCGTCATTACAGCTCTTTACTAATACTTTCTTCAGGGCAATACAGATTAGAAAACTAAAGTGAAACACTACCTAACTGAAGGTGGTGAATGGACTCCCTCTGTCCTGACTGAATGAAATTCACAGGGAGAAGCCGGTTAGGTCCAGAATACACTCTAAGATCTTTGCGCCTTTTCTGCACTCACAAACAAAACCCTGTTCAAACTCAAGGTCGAGCTATGGTTGCAAAGGTTTTGCTTGCACGGTGCATAAGGCACTGCGAAGGATCAAGCCACAATAATAGTGGGTTGGCAATGCCTTCTTGAGCATTTCTAAATATCTAGCAGGTTTGGCATTTGGCTCTGTCGTTGACTGGACATCATATTACAGTATGAATGGGGAATTGCGACTCCCCTGACTTGACTCCCTCTGTCAAGTCATTGCTACTGCCAATGAGTGCATATTACAGCCAGGTTGCGAGGGAAGAGTCGCTTGATATGAATGTCACTCTTGCCCACAACAAAAATATATTTTGTCCTACATAGTAGGGTACTGCAATATAGGCCTGCAATATTTCCATGAGATAAAAAAAAACAGTGCAAAATAAAACGTGATAGTGAACAAGCAAGCATTGTTTGCGTTACAGTGTTATACATACAGTATATGTGTTAGTCTTTACACTTAAAAGTCTAAATTGTCATTGTCAATGGCATTTAATGACAAAACTGTACACCAAAGGCTAGACATAGGGGAGGCTATCGGCTCATAAAAAGATCCGATTCTGGCCAATCACAATTTGAGCTTTCGCTTTTGTCTTCAATGTTTGTATTTATACCATAGTTTGTTTGTTTTTTAACTCTTTGAGAGCTAACCATTCTGGGAAAACAGGTGGAAGTACTGTGCTAAGCTTTTTGAGTGATGTCACTAGGGATGTCACTAATTTAAAACAAGGCCAATAAAAAACAAAGTCCTATAGCGACATTTACATGCCATATACCGTCTGAAAGAGCACACTCGCTGCTTTCACAAGAAAAAAAAAAATCATTTATACCACCTATCGTTCAGGACTTATTGCCATTTGAATGCTATAGAGACATGAGCAGTCTTGTAAAAATACATTGTATAGAGACATTGACAGACAAATATATATATGAACCAAATAAAGATATTGTACATGCTATACACCGATTGACAGCCCTATTTGTCCATTTTTAGGGGAAAAAAAAATTACATTCCTCCCATCTTCCGTTCGTCTGTAATTGTCATTTGAATTCAACTTGCGTTGTGGGCCAACACCATATCATTTATGGAATAATATTTTTCAGGTCTATATAATATAATTATGTTGACAGTAATATATAAAAAACCATATACCATATGAAAGGGCACACCCTCTGCTCCAATAAGAAAAAAGAAAAAAAAATATGCCATCTATAGTTCACCAATTATTGGGGATTTTATGTCAGAATCCCTGCAATAGTCAGAGAAATGCCTCAGATCTGTTGCGTGTGTGCACGTGTGTGTGCGCACGTGTGTGTGCGCACGTGTGTGTGCGCACGTGTGTGTGTGTGTGTGTGTGTGTGTGTGTGTGTGTGTGTGTGTGTGTGTGTGTGGGGGGGGGGGGCTGTTGTGCTTTCTTTGCAAAGACGTTTAGCGTAGCATAACTTGAAGACCACACACACGCACACGCACACGCACACACACACACACACACACACACACACACACACCCAACACACACGCGCGAACGACCCAGATTTTCCTAACGATCATTAGCGAGCTGCAGGTGCCTGCCTGACTGCTCTTCCATAACGCCCCTCTGCCTCCGACAGAGAGAGAGGCTGCGTTCACATCTAAGAAATCGAAAGTCTAATGGAGGCGGCCATCTTGAAACCATTCCAGTCATTCCCTATGGGGATGACGTCATTTCCGGTTTCTTCAAGGGCCTGCATGAAACCAAACTACATGAAACCAGTTGTAGGCAAGTCGGACTACAGAGTCCATGACAACCCAAAAAGGGTTGGGCAAACAGCCAACCAGTAGTAGAAAAGTCGCATCTTTGATGTCATTAGGCAGGGTTTATGTTGTAGTCTTTTTAGACTCTAGTCTTCACTCTTTATTGACTGCTGTCAAAGAACAGCTTATTGGCATCTTTTAAACAGAAATGATTTTCATTTAAAGTATGACATATTCAGGCCCTGTCCATTAAGCAATTCAACAGGATAATATAAACCCTGGCACAACAGAAAAACAAAACCTTAGAATTCAAGGTGCATATACAAAAATACATTTCCAGTAACCTACCCAATTAAAAGTTCGCATTGTACAAGCCTTGAACACTTCACACAACAATCAGTGATAGTCTAGTGGTTAAGACATTGGTCTTGCAACGTGGCGGCCCGGGTTCGATTCCTCTCTATGGAGTTAACTTTTTGAACAAAGTGGCCGGTAAACAACTGTTGCTAACTAATGTGTCCAATCACATTTTTTCAATTTGTTGTAGTTGTACTTGAATTGTACTGTAATTCTCCAAGCTTTTATCACTTTTGTTGTAGCAGTCCAACTTGACATGTAGGCTACTGTAGGGAGTTCATATTTCATTTATTCATTCACTATTGTATGGACCTGGGGCAACCCCCCCCCCCCCTAGGATAATTTCTCAAAAATATGTTCTTTCTTCTTTACAACACAAGTGGACAAAGAGAACTACAAGGCAAACATGTGGGTCTGTTTCCTCATTTCCTGCCTTGCCCACAACATGCCAAAGCATTGTGGGAAATGGTTGCACAGACCCATGAAACCCATGCTACCACTGGTTTCTAGGATTTCAAGGATTTCAACTGTGGGAACGCACACAGAGAGAGAGAGAGAGAGAGAAAGAAATAGAGAAAGAAAGAATGCAATCCCCATGCGAGTGCAGTCACACTGTGTCCAGATGACTAAAGTAAAATAGCCTCTTGCATTTGATGAAAAAAAAAACAAGCGATCGCTTCACAATGCTGTTTTGATAAGAGCAGAGAGAGAGAGAGAGAGTGCAGGGGACTGACGAGTGCCAAGGCTCTGCTACGTCCAGCCCTCTCTCCTTGTGTTTACTTCCTCAAAGCAGGGAAAAAAATGGGTAGGGGGGCGGAGTATTGGTTGTGACGTCGTCAGGGCCTTAAAGCAACAGTATACTACAGCTCCATTAGGGATTTAATGCATACAGCTTGGGTTTTAATTGAAAAAAATATGATTGAATGATAAATGTCCAATCGACGTATATGTATGTACTTAGCCTCTAGGTGGCACTGTTCTACAACGACGTTTATATACCCACTCAGCTCTCAAAGAGTTAATGCAAGCACTAAATAAGAACCCAGTCTTAGATGGTGGTGGTAACAAAACAATGTTTGTTTTTGTATACAAACCCTCAATGCTGGTTTTCAGGATTTTATCGGCTTTTGATATGAAAATACACAAAAGCATGCATTGTTGGGTATGGACATAATACTATGGATGTGGTCAAAACGTGTGAAAACCGTTATTTTCAGTGGGGCTTTAACCTCTTCCACGGCAATGACAAGTCCAGCTGGTTCACTCACCGCGTCCACAGTAGGGCTGCCCTGGCACAAACTCTGCAGCGTTGACCCAGTCCACTGCCCCTAAGCCACGGGGGGGCGTCTCCGCGGCACCGCCTGGTGGTCCACTGGGCATGGGCTGTGAGGCGCTGGTGAGCGGGAGGCGGGCAGATGGCAGCGGCGGCGGCGTGACAGCGTGTGAGTCGTCCTGCTTCACCGGTTTAGAGTGTTCAAACCTGTGGCAGGGGAGCCCAAGTTTAGGGGTGCAAGGAACTAATCGCCCCAAGAAGAAAACATTATTGATAATTCATGAAATGAAATTGTTTTGTCGAAAAAAAAAGAGGTAAAATAGCATCTACAAATGTCAACCCCAGGGGCCAATTGTGACAGTTTTTACATGATGCGTGTAATTTCCTTCCAAAAATATATTAATCATAGGCTGCCGCAATAGTCATGTGAAATTCATGTGTTCAAGTGTTCAGAAATGAAGCTTGGGCAGATACGCTCATTCTTGGTAGTATTTGCAAGGATTCCTAGTAGTTTGCAGTGTTTATTTGCTATTTATTAGTTATTCTTACACTTTTGAATAACACAGTTTACCATTAGTCTTCTGAAAAACATGACTTTTGGCTACACCGCCAAGCAAAATATTTTGCATTGTACGTTAGTTAAATAAAACTAATGTGATATTTGTGTGATGGTCCAAAGGCATAGTATGAGAAGGAGATGCAAATATTTTCAAATGCACCTCCGGCACAGCCTGGCTTGTGCCACTAAACCCCTAGCCTGGCCCAGGCAACTTCATTGAAAAAAGTTGTTCATAAAAAACAACCATGGCAACACCTGGACAAAACTATGAAAATTTTAGACATTTATAACTCGTGATCATGTCAATGGGGCACCACAATACAAATATAAACTATGAAAAACAAATACAACCGTATTCACACTGAATGAGCGGGCTGCCTACAGGTAGATTTGAGCAGCCCAACCTGAACAAGCTAGTGTTGGCTGCATAAAGGGGATTCCTGGAAGGTTAACATGATGAAATAGAAGCCGTTGCTCCTGCAGTAATACAAATACAAGAAATGGGATGCTAGAATTCATATGAATAAAGTAAACAGTTTGATTGGGAGCTATCGGCTATCTAAAGTCTAAACATAGGCCAAACAAAGATAAGGCCTTGAGTGCCTGGAAGTCTGTAGCACTGTGAAGTAAAGTAAATTTATGTTTTGATTAATGTACACCGATTATCTTTTTGGACAAGGCCAAGGTGAACAACGGTACAAATAAGGTAAACAAAGTGTAGTGGCCATAGCCTGTATGCAGGAGTAATATTTATTTTTGCATGCATAGCAGCTGTTATGGAGGGGGGATAAGAAACTATGAAAACAATGCCTTTGACTGTCGTCAGTAGAAGGTCATAAATATTGATAACCTTGTGACGTGGGTTTCCATATGTCTGAAAGAAGTAGTGGTTCGCTGAGCTAATCTCTCATGCGTGACTGGGACTTAATTCTTTCAGAAACCATAGAGCCTCACTGTTTCATTGCAAGTTTCCAGAAGAGCAAAACAGAATATTTGTCTTACATTACGTTAAAGAAAGGACAGTGAATTAGGAACAGGAACGCAGGGAGAAGGGAATGTTTTCTATGTTTGTTTATCTACAAGTAGAAGGTAGAAAAGGGAGGTGTCGGTCAACCCAGATCCTGGCCTCATGGAATCCAGGATGTTGTACCTTGTGAGCAAGCTTTCCAACTGTTAAGATCCCAGAACGCCATCTGATCACCATCTTAATCATGTTTTTACATTTCAGACTGTTGACTTTTGAATCCATGAAAACTGGAGAGGTAATGAAACAACTTCTAAAGATAAAAGCAGTATTTTACATTTTACACCAGACATAAGCCTATTGGGCATAAATGGTGTCTTACATCTAGATCATACACCATTTGCATTTTTATGAAATGCCACAGACGTTGCAGTTATCTCCATTTATCAAGGCAGCAGTTACTTTGTTACTTGTCCTTGAAACTCTAAGCAATTCAGAACAGTAAATGGTTATCAAAGAAACACATTGGGATCAGAATTATGAACATGATCAGACTATGAGGCCATAACAAGAACATTCCTGTACTTTCCTGATTCAATAAGAGGCCAAGGTGTCATTTGAACTCCTTTCTCTGACATGCCGGCATGTTTATTGTCCATTTTTCAACCAGTCATGAAGTGGCATGGTGTTCAAAGAATAAAATAGCACAAGCCCACACTCACAACACACCACACACAGGCTTGTAGGTGGATTTTTTTTTCCACCATTCGACACGCAGTAAAGTATGTAAGCAGACGAGTGGTTAATTTCATGTCATGACAGCAGTCACCCTCTACTAGATGACGGCTGATCCCGTTAGCATGGACTAACTAGGAAAAACAACACAACTCAACACCGGCACTGTACAGTAATGACTAATGCTCATTGACAGCCAGCATACATGATGGCCAAATCAATGGCCGTCCTTCTGTTTCAGCTGCAAAGAGCAGCGTGAGGCGCTGCGTTCTACTGGGAATGAACCCAATGTTCAACTGGTGTGGCTCTTAGAAGAAACCCACTGGAACGTTGACTAAACATCGGGGCTAAATGGAAATGAAGTGTGTGTGTGTGTGTGTGTGTGTGTGTGTGTGTGTGTGTGTGTGTGTGTGTGTGTGTGTGTGTGTGTGTGTGTGTGTGTGTGTGTGTGTGTGTGTGTGTGTATGGGGGGGGGTAGTGGTTTGCATAAATAAAAGAGAGGAGCAGCATGCTGCAGTAGAATGGCGGAGTGAACTGGGTGAACCCGCCGGCAACAGCGGTGAAGAGGGAGAGGGAAGTGGGTGGGATGATGGGGGGAATGGGAACAGGAGCAAAACGCACAGAGAGGGTTATGCAATTGCCATGCAGGCTGCAGTGTGCGCTGCTCCGTCGGGCCTGGGGGCTGCGGGATGAAGAGGATGAAGGAACCAAACAGAGAGGTTGAGAGACTGAGACGGACGGGAGAGTCAGCCCCATCACAATGGCAACAACGGCCCCAGCGGAATTCATCCATAAAGGAGCCCCCCACCGTGGGGCCCATTCTCTGGGGGTCTTAATAGAGGCTGCGGAGCCCCCCAAGGGGTCACAGAAATAATGAGGAAGCCCTCCTCGTCGCATTTCCATCATATGGATGAAGGAATGCCACTTATCAACGTGAAAAACAACAACCCATGCCATGGCAACTATGGACCAAAGGTAATAGGCCAACCGTAGGAACTCATTATTCGGGGATGGAAGTTATCAAACATTCAAACAACAAAAGGGAAATTCTTTGCTCTGTCAAGCTAGCAGCTTTGAGCTGCTGTGGTAACTATGGGGATGCTCCTGAACGCAGACATACGAGGCAGACAGTGTCTGCCCTGGCTGTCTGTGCCTGTCTGGTTACAAACTAAAGGTCTGCAATTCACCAGGGAGCCGTCCTTCTGGCTTACACTTGGACTATAAGTATGTTAATTTCAGTTAAATGATTTTTTTGGGGGTGCAAGTATTGTAAAAAACAATCTTCCCATGTATAACCCTGAATAATTTAATGAGCATGAATATTAAACATGCAGTTAAAAAAAAAAAGAGTGCAAATCAGCAATGTCAAGAAATTCCAATACTGCTGCAGCAACATTCAACAGATTTGATGTAGAACAAAGACCGCATCATTTGTGCGATACTGAAGGCAATGAACAAACAAACAAACAAACATCAATGCAAATTTCAATAGACTTTCTAACACAGCAATGGTGCCAGGCTCGTTGTATAACAAGGATGGCGTTTAGGGCCATGGATGTTCCCCTCTGGCGGCTGGCTGGGCATATTGACTTCCAACAACATGTTGACGTTAGAAAACTGTATTCTCGGGTGTCAGGTCCACTAGGAGGAGCAATATGCCTTGCCCTAAACAATTTAGTTGGAAGTCTTGCTATAAAAGCTGCTCTGTCATTTAGAAATTTGATGTTTCCCTGAGACCTAAAATAGTGACATTAGTTTGGACTAGTTGATATATGGACTATTTTCACTACTTCACTACCATTTGTTTATTTATTTATTCAATGTTTTCATGAAATTACTGAAGACAAAAAAAAACTGAAACTGTTTTGATTGATCGATTTTGGAATGTTTTTGATTAAAAAATGTTTAAGGTTATTTCAAGTTAATTTAAACAAATGAAGGAAGGAAACCAAAGATAAAGGCACCATAAAAATGTGTCAGTGGTTTATTGTGGTAGAAAGCAATACAAATGAGCTGAAGTACCTGCACCGGTCCCCGAACACACAGTTTCCTTTCTGAAAGAATTTGCAGATCATGGCGGCAGGTTTGCTGCTGGCGAGATCATGGGAATATCGACAGTTATCTCCTTCTTTGCAAAGCCCGTGCATGAAGTACCTGCAAAATATAGAGAAAAAATGAGTCATAATTGAGTCTTTCACAATTGTCTGTCAATCTATTGGCATAACAGCTGGTCGAATAGCACAGGCATTGTGACTTTTATTAAACAACTTTCATAAACACTTTCCTTTTCTTACTGGCGTGTGAACTCTGTTTGTGTCCCATATACACTCCATATTTGGGCATGCCTAAAGAGGACACATGCATGCACAGACATTTTTGACTGGCTTACATACTGGGAGTAATGTATGTGTGTGTATGTGCGTGGTGACAACCAGATGCCACTTGCATTTTATACTTTTTGTACTGTATACTGTAAGTATATTTTCATACCAATACTTTCACATACTCTTACGTGTGTACATGTTTTTTGATTGCCATCTACATTACACCATTGAATATTTTTAGTCTGTGGTACCCCAAAGTGAACCCCCTTAGGGGTCAATGAGGGAATTCCCAGCTAAGCATTAACAATGATTTTAAAATATAAATTGGTATTTCAAAGATAGTGCTATTAAATGCTATTAAATGGGTGGTCCGTAGACTAAATGTGAAACCGAGGTTCCTTGAAATTAAACGGCTTGAGAATCACTGCTGGAGCCGTAACAATATCGTCTCTCAGGCGGTCCGTGACATACTGGGGTCCGCGGGGCAAATTTGTGTGTCAATTTGGGGGTCCTTTACGTGAAAAAAGTTTGGAAATCCCTGATATAGAGCCCGTATTGCCATAATGACCAAGGGCTCTGTCTGTCTGTCTGTCTGTCTGTCTGTCTGTCTGACTGGTGGGAAGGAAATCATCACAACAACAAAACAACAGCTGAGCGGCTCAGTCAGAGCCATCTAGTAGAAGAGTAGCGACATCAAGGGGTCAGAAACTGAGCGCTCGAGCGCCGTTCACGCAGCTCGAGGGGGACAAACTTTAGTTGAAAATGAATTCTTTTCGAAGAAAAGAAAACATGTCAGCTGTTTTAAAGTATTGTACAGTGGCAACTAAAGTCACTCTGCTGTTTAACGTGTACCATTACAACAAAACGTTACAAAATAAAGGGATTCAAGATCAACAAAGGTGGGCTGTTGCATTGAGTCCATTGCATTTCTGGCTACTCCCAGTCCAGCACTTGACCTCATTTGTTGTCCTCATCATCAATACAAGTCTATGCAGAAGAGCCGCCATTATACCGGGCCCATGGAAGTGCACGGAGTTGGCGTGACTGTGCCTCTATACTCTGGGCTCGACAAGCCGAACGAACGATGAACAAGACAAGACCGTAAACGGACACTCCGTCGTGTGAAACGCCGTCGTTTCGCTATGTTTTACCTGCAGGTTACGTGTTTGGTCCAGCCTCCGGTCGCCGTTACTGCTGTGGTTGTTGTCGCGGTGGTGGTGGCTGAAGCCGCCGTAGACAACACGGCTACCGCTGCTGCCGCTGCTGCTGCCTCCGCCATTGCTGTTTATGTTGAAGACGCTCGGCAGCTCCAGACAGCCAGCCAGCAACAGCAAAGCCCGGATCTTCCGGAGAGGAGAAGACCGACCGGCGCGTGCACGCACACGCGCGCGCTCGGGTGCACGCGCTCACACACAGCAGCAGGAGCAGGGCTTCTGGGATTTGCAAGAAGGCGATAATGAAGGAAGGAAACGACACAACCATGGACACAACCCGATCTTGAGTTGCGACGCATGCACGAGTGGCGCGCGCGCGCGCGCGCGCACACACACACACACACACACACACACACACACACACACACACACACACACGCATCTTTCCAATTGGAATAATGTATTTATTACATTTTAGACATGATATTAACCCCCCATGGCATGTATTATAACAAAAGTAAGTGGTGAAGCAGTGACACCTCGTGGTGAGAATATGCTACTCCATTCCGTGCTCAGACACAGGGACCCAGTTGCACCACTTTTCAAATTAACAAATTGTTGATTAATAATGCATTTATTATTGGTGCATAACATTTTCCCATCTGCTTAACATTGGCAATTCCCCTTATAGCCATAGGGGGCAATGCAAATAGCAAATAGCAAAACGTGCACGCACACACACGCGCACACACACACACACACACACACACACACACACACACACACACACACACACACACACACACACACACACACACACACACACACTTTCATCAAAATACTTCATCAAAATACTTGCATCCTTGGTAAAATCACATTCACATCACATTAGCCTACATCATTTGGTGTAATGTGATACCCGTTGTATATGCGCAACGGGTAAGGTCCTAGTTTACATACAGTATACTATATATATATATATATATATATATATATATATATATATATATATATATATATATATATATATATATATATATATATATATATATATATATTATATATATATATATATATATATATATATATATATATATATATATATATATATATATATATATATATATATATATATATATATATATATATATCGTGATCGTGTGGCCAAATAGGCTACATATTCATTTGGGGGGGGTGTTGACATGACAAAGTAGTGAAATGTAAAAATAAAATAAAAATAATAAATGCCAAATTTGGAATTTTGAAGTGGAATTCCTAGGGCCTCGTAGATGTGTGTCAGATAGAGTGATCATTAGATTCAATCGTCTCAACCCGCTTTCACACATTCATATTCGCTTCACATGTTTATGCCGTCCCAGGCCACTGGGTCAGCAGTCACTTCACATTCACATGTGAAGTGAAGGGCAGAAATGCTCACTGACCCCTTGCACTCTGTGAGGCAGTCCGATGTTACCGGATTTTTAACTGCTTAACTGCAACATAAAGTAGAATGCCAACCCCTGGACCATTAACAGTATAATGTTCCCTCATAGTAATATGTTGATCAACATATCCAGTGCGATTGATCCCATCAGGGGATGCTCGGAAAGATACACAAGGATGGGGTACCCTGTAATTGGTTGGCTATAGTTGTCATGCAATCCATATGCAACCCACTACTGCCACTGATGCAAGACTCCATCCTTATGGGGACTAGGCTTCAACACTATACACATGATTGTACTTTCACTTCACAGTTCATAGTAGAACATTCTTGTTTTCTTGATTCCAATTCAGAAACAAAATATTACAACTCTTGATTTGATTTTAACACAGATTCTTTGCATTCACATGTTTTAGCTTCCTTCGTTAGCTATGACCAGACTGGCACAGTTAGCAGCTTCTCCCCTTTCTTCCTTTTTTGGAAGGGCTACAGCAAGCAATGTGTTTGTATGAACACAAACGCTGACTGTTGATTACCCCATAATGATGATTTGAATGGTTGAACAAAGTACATAGCCTATTGAGGATAAAAGTGAGAGCAGAAAAGTGAAGGCGACAACAGTGATTGAGAGTGATATAAAGACTGTTTTATTGACATAAACAGACATATTGACAATTATAGACATACCTGTACATGCAGACAGTACAGGAAAATCAACCTTCATGGCCAGAAGAGAGACAACCCCACCTTGTGGCCACATGGAGTAAATCAGTGGTCCAAAAATACTGTTATGACATTCCATATGTTGACCCTTCCCCAGTCCCCACCCATCCCTCCTCTTCAATATCTCCCTTTTGACTGATGCCTGTCCATTTTAAGAAGGGACAACTAGAGTGCTTTAACAGGCCCAACATTCAATGCCCCACCCTACCTGGGCCCTCATCAAACCCTCTACACTCAAGACACTGCTCCGCTGCCAGCCTTAGATCTCCATATACAGGTATATGACCTGTCCATATACAGGTATATGACCTGTTCTGACATTTCATATGTTGATCTGTCATCAAGCCCACAGTATACACTCAAGACCCACCCCCTATATGTCCAGTACAGAATATATGCCATATGTTGATCAAGTTAACCCCCATGCCATCCAGTAGTTCCAGGTCAGGTGAATGCGTTCACTTGAGCTCTCCCTGTACGGCAATGTCACTTCTTGTCGTCAGACTTCTTAGAATATATATTGTTAGATTTAATATAGTATTATAGTATAATATATTTATTAGAAATATAGAATAGTAGCAATAGTTGGTCCTAGCAATTTGAGTTGAGTTGATTTGAGGCCTACTTTGAAAGTGCAGTGTGAAGGCTTCTAACTTCCTATTCAATGTAATAAATATCAACTTTTATTTATCTAAAAAATTCTCTGTGTGCATTCATGCATGTGTGTCTGCATCTTGTATATGAATTTGAGACATTCAAAAGTGTTCTCAGTTTTCTGACAAATTACAGTATGTAGGGAACCCCAACAAAATAAGTTGTCTCAACTACCGTCTACAACAACCAAGACCAATCTCTCGTTTAAGGCTTGCAGAAAGCCCAGTGGAAATGTACACAGAGGAAAATATGTTGCTTGGATCCCAAGTATCAATATCCAGTAAACATTCAAGCTCCCACATAATATAGGATTATTGGGAAAAGTAAAGCAAATAGCAATATCTTTTGAAATGTAGCCAGGTGCTCCTTCCCCAATCGGAATCATTATGTGCGCCTCTTAAGCAGTTTCAATGGTTGTTTGAATTTGTAATACGGCTCATTTTGTCATGGCCTGTGTTTTGGTGGATGACATCAAAACATTGTTTGAAGTAATTGTTCATACTCTCATCGCCTCCGCTCCACACACACACATCCTGTGTTCTGTATCGGTCTCCTTGGTGATGACACATCTGTGTTTTCCATGTGCAAACGAAGCACATAGTAAACATTAATAGATCCCCTTGACTGCCTGTGTCCACACAGGGCGACTGTAAGCGTGTGAATCTACAGATAAGGATGTCATCACATGGTGATGACTATCTTCCCTTGTGCAGCCAACTGATCTAGCCAAGTAGTGCCCCTCTCCGCAGATGTGAGAGAACCCAGCAGAAAGTATTGTTTTACGTACAGGGAATTACACCCATTTTCAATATTTTACTATGTCATTAATATACCTTAGATATGTTGTGTGGACATAATGAAAAAGTTACCCCATTCTGTGTTTCCTAGAAATGGAGGTCTGAATAAAATCATTAACATATGGTGAAACACAACTTGATGATGTCATCAAGTTGTGATTTTTCTTTTAGGACCTATTTTTCTGGGAGTGTACAAATGGAACCCAATGGACCCGCTAGGGTCCATTTGGTTTACATTTGTACACTCTCAGGAATTTTTTGAAAATGGGTGGAATTCCCCTTTAAGTAAAATGTTGAATGGAACAATGTAGGCATAGGCAATATGGTGTCCTGTAATTCAAAATGAATTTAAATAAAAGTGCAAATCAACAACAGTGCATCAACATTGACATTTACTTACAGCACCAAAGTAGAAGTACAAAAGAAGGCAAAAATCTTGTCTAAATGCGTAAAATATAGAAAATCTACAAGCTCACATGTCCCAATGTAATGAGCTTGAAGCAATCTTCCAATAGCTGAAGAATAAAATAGCCTGGATCAGGGTTAATAAACTAAATTTGCAAAGAAACTAAAGTTTCCATGTAATTGTAGTGGAGTAAAAAACAAGTTGTGTCTCTTATATGTAGTAGAAAGTATAGAAGTATAGAAAATGCAATTACTTATAGGTAATGTTAAGATAATAATAACAATAATTGTGCATGTGTACAGTACTTGTGTCAATACTACTACCGTTATGCTACTTTCCACCAGTGGCAGAGGTCTATCATAACAAGAAAGGAATGGAAAAAGAGTGTGAGATACACATGTAGGCGTACAATGACTAACCACCAACATGCCATGCAAAATAATCCACTCAGCAATTAGGTAGCTAAATGTCTCTAGGTTACAAAGCCGAGGGATAAGAAGCTCCTTTTAAAAGTGAAACAGAGGTGTATTAATTTATTTGAACTTATAAAGCAGCTATTTATGTAGTGAATGCTGCTGCTATTGTTATCAAAAGATCCCATGGTATCCGGCCTATATTGGGGAACAGAAAGCAAGCCTGCATGGATGAAATATGACATCGCTGTCAAAACATCTGGCCGCATCCCAGCTTGGTAACTGTACATTCTACCACCAAGGACTAACTAGATTGTGGAAAATTAATATCAGTTCATCTCAGAAGTCAAAGTCATAATCACAAAGAATAGGGCATGAAGCCTACTTAATATTAGAGTAAGCCTATAGTCTTAATGATGGACCAGGTTTCAAATTTGCAGCATGTTTAGTATCATCTTTCCTTCAATTTTATATAGATTCTAGCATTCCACATTGATAACATTGAATTAAGATGAATGTGAATCTTTATACTCCTATACTTTTAAGCAGTTTTAAGGAGTTTTTACATTATCACAGCATGCACAGTCTTTGTGGACTCCACACCAGCATTTTGCTGTTTGCACCAAATGAGTGAGTGACAATATACTGTACAACATACATACAAGACCTTTTTGATTATGGAGTCGATTGTTCTAACTTTAGTCGAAGATGAAGATGTTTTCAGCATAGGCCTATAATAGAAACAAGCATAAACAGCAGATGAAGTCACATTGCTTGGAATCGCACGATGCCACAATTGGAAGATGATCTTCCTTAGAAATGTATTGATTTGTCTCACTGACAAGTTTCACTACCAAAGGAAAAAAACTGCCAGATACTGCATCTGTTGCTTTGACGCACTGATTGTCATGCCGTGATAAGGCTGTGCCGGGGTCAGATCCAAAACGCTGCAGGCCTTCATCATCTCTGACTGCTGACTGATGGCCTGTTAATGTGGCTGCACGGATTCCACTTAATTACAGCATCGCCTGCAACACCAGCAGCCACTAAAGTCTACGGCTGGGATTTGCCAGTTTTGCTCTAGGCTATGAAAACATATCAACATAATTATCGTGTGTTCATTTTATCTCCGGATGGATAATCAATTGGGAAACATTGCATTGTCATCACACTCTGCAACACAGACAACATTGGAATGTTGGCCATCATTGAAACACGTCATTACAGGACACTTTGAGGCAGGTTATGATGAGGGCGGGGAGCAGGGATGGACATATATATGTGTGGTCTTAAAGCTGGAGACTCAATTCACTGGAATTCATCAAAGCAACAACAATGGAAGGGCAGGTTTCCCTCTTGAAGTATTTGCTCATCCTCCACATAGCCTGTCTGCAAGCAGTGTGTGCACAGTCGGGTATGGGGCCCAGGGTGGCTTTGGCTTGGCAAAGACTTGATGGAACTGGCAGCTTGAGCCGACCCCGCGTGGCCTCACGCAGATGGCGACAGATGTCCACTGCACCTGAGGAGAGATACGAGTATTCCTACGATGGAGGAACGATCGACCAACTAGACAGTGAGCCTTTGCGCCAGGGTTTCAGTGGATTCTCAAGACGAAGAGCGGTCAACAGGGGCCGCGGTGTGCGCTACGGCCGGTTCAACTCTGACACAGTGAGTGCTGATCGATATTCCATGTATCAGATGATCAGATGTATGTTTCTAATTAAATACACAGAGAAAAGAGACGTCTTATGCTGACAGTGACAGTTGAGTAGCAACAACGATGAGTAGTAACGTTCTTTCAACATACTACTTTTCAGCATGGCTGTAATGGCATCCAAGCAAGAAGTTGCAGTGCCCATCCTCACTGTGCAGGATGCTTAGGGCTCTACGCCTGTAACCTGTCCCTGGGGAAGTGCCAACTGAAGGGGCTGTCACAAAAGACAGGTAAGAGCTAACATAAAAGTACACTATCACTGCAGTGGTGGCGGTTCTCAAACTTGAGGTCAAGAACCACTTTGGTTCACTTCACTGCTTTAGACCACAATGTATTTAAATGTGTTGCATGTATTCGCTTTCTCATTGTAACTGCTACCTGAGAGATTTCTTGATATATTTATAAACCTTGCATTTATGTTGTTGAGCATTTTTAGTTGTGGTGGCAGCGATCGCTATTAGATGAGAGTAGAACTGACATAGAGCTTTTAAAAAGTTAATTGTTCAGTTTTATAAGATGAAAATGTATGTATAGCAGTAATCAGTGGCCAGTATCTATTGGGGGAACAAAGGTTGTGGCACACCAAATTTAACTTTATCTGGCCCATGACATATAATGAAATTAAGCATTTAGTGTACAAATTGTGTTTTAATCCATGAAGGCAAATATGGCAATATTGCCTTTCAAACTGTATCTTTCCCTCTTGTCCATCAGATAAATTCCTCGAGACCCTGCGGAATATCTGAACATGCCCCTGCAGACATCCAGATGAAAATTGTCTTCTGTTCATCATTCAACAGCTCATGATATCAAAGCAACAAAGAGAGAATCAGCCAGGTCCTTGATGGAGGACATGATAACATTTAAAGTTTACATACAAAGAGACTCTTATGGGACCATAATTTAAGGACAGAATATCCATACAGTTATCATCATCACACATAGGCATGTTGCCACTGTTTCTTTCAAATGTTACAAATGTTGGCTGTATTCATCTACTGTAAATTGTGTTGCATGAATGACACAATTGTGTGAGCATTAACTATAGCCAATGTGAATACTGTAACCACTTGGACATCATTTGTCACTTTTTGGTTTGTTAATTTAGGAATTTTGCAAATTACTCCAGAGTGAGAAATTTCTCAAAACTTTTCCATGAGCAACAAATGTGTAGTATTAACATAGCAGTAATATCATTTATCAATAAAACAGGCTTATATATCATTTAACTCACAGGTTTGCTAGCATCTTTTATCTTCTATATTCTTCTATATTCTATAATGTAACATTATTTATTGTAGTAAAAATGGTGTATTCCACCTGAATGTCATTCCAGTTAAAAATACAAAATATTGCAATAATATGGGTGTATATGGGAAACGAACATCGTCTTAAGGGTAATAGAATAGTACATAGCCTATAAGCTTGCTCCATTAGACTTATTGTATTTGTTCAGAGGGTATATCCAGTTATGCCATAGCTCCAAACAGAAAAATCCTATATCTGAATGCATTAAACATCGAACTCACCAACATTGCAGCTGTATGGATTATTCGATCTGCAAAGAACCCATCATAGAGATGTTATGAGTCAGTCTGTGTTTTCCCTCCTGACATGCATAATCATGCACTGATGTGCAATTAAAAGAAGTGGCATTTTAATAAATAATTAATAAATAATACATGTTTTACAAATCTGTTTGCATTCACTGTGTATTAAACGAGGTAAACAAGTGTTTAAGACACTAAACCTGGTAGTTACAGAGGGCACAGAGGTCATGACCCCTACATGTGTTTGGTCTCAGCACTCTGCATATAAATGTGATTTCCAGTCCAGACTAGGGGTGGCGCCATTTCTCTTTTTTTGTGTAAGATAGGCAGATCACTTTACTGGAGTAAGAGAGACAGCACACACACACACACACACACACACACACACACACACACACACACACACACACACACACACACACACACACACACACACACACACACACACACACACACACACACACACACACACACACACACACACACACACACAGCATAGGCCTACACTACCAAGCAAGATTTGTCCGAGGCCATTTGTCCATTTGAGTCGTGAAGAAACCAGATGAATTCACAAAAAACTCCCTAAGTGAATCGCTGCAAATGGAATCATTGATTAACACTAAGTAAACTAAATCATTGTCAAAATTATGTTGCATTAACGAAGTGTCTTGACTCATGTGTAAAGTGGAGCTATAATATCGAGACATTCATATTTCATCTCTCTCTCTCTCTCTCTCTCTCTCTCTCTCTCTCTCTCTCTCTCTCTCTCTCTCTCTCTCTCTCTCTGTGATTACCATATTTCTCTCTCTCTCTCTCTCTCTCTCTCTCTCTCTCTCTCTCTCTCTCTCTCTCTCTCTCTCTCTCTCTCTCTCTCTCTCTCTCTCTCTCTCTCTCTCTCTCTCTCTGCCCTCTGTTCCTTTTGTTTCCTGTCCATTTCTCCATTTATCTTTGTGACCTCCCCCACTCACTCTGGGAGTGCCATTAATCGGTGGGAGTTGTCATTAATTGTAAACACAGGCATGCGATTAGTGTGGACACACACACACACACACACACACACACACACACACACACACACACACACACACACACACACACACACACACACACACTGAACTGCACGCACAAGCACACATATGCGCGTACGCACGCGCGCACACAGTTCATTAAGCAATCAATAAGAACTCAACTTGTGTATGTGCGTGTACTCAATTGTGGATCGTATTTTAGACGCTGCAGCATTGACCTTAGAAAGTTGATTATGCCGAAATTCAATTACACACCAAATCCATCCCATTTCCAAGGGCAAGATTAACGGCCGGTCGGCTAATGTCTCCCCGGAGTCAAGCTCATAAAATGGCCTTGCTTTCTCTTGTTGTTGCTTATAGCAGTGCAATGAGCTCGAAGTGCAACAGGCCAACCATAGGCGGATTGGGGGAGCAGGGGGTGCAGCGGTGCACTGCACCCCCTGGTGGCCAGGGGTGAAATTGTTTTTTTTATGTGGGTTTATCTTTTTTTGTAATGAAATAAAACTAATTGTGTGAAATAAATCTGAATTGTATTGTGTTTTGTTTTACAATATAATAATTTTAGAGTAGGGTAGTAATGTCACATGATTGTATTTTTTGGTACTGACCGACCCCTACTTCGAGTGCGACGGAAGTGAATGAGTTGGTCAGGTCACAGGACACAAACGCGCGCCACGCAGGCCGCACCATACCAACCCACCGGGCTACCTGACTAGTGTCAACTGAAAAATAAATATGGATATCCGCAAATTTCTTAAACCTCCACCGTCTACACCAACACAGCAGCAACTACAGCGGCCTCCAGACAAGAGCCACGACCACAACATGTACGTATGTCTTTCATTGATGAAAGGTAGCTACAAGATGGATTAGGCTACTATCGTAAACAAGTGTAATCTATCTGACATGACTGTCCATTCAAAGTTATCAGCACTTTTGTAGCTGTAGTTGAAATGTACTCATGTCATTTAAACGGCATAATAAAACATTCAATTCAATTCATTCATTCATTCAGCGACGACCAGCAGCAGCGGCCGTCCGCGACCAGCGCCGTTGGCACCGCGGTCGCGCCCGCCGCTGGCACCACAAAAGAACCACCGAGGCCGGGGCTTCCAACAGAGCAGCTGCCGCCCCCCGCCGCTCCCGCAGCCGAGCAGCCACAGCGACCGACAGCGACAGGAGAGCCACCGTGTCCGGGACTCCGGGCCCAACAAATCCACCCTGCCCTGGCCCATCAACAGCATCATCTCCAGTGGATATGGATCATCGTAATCTTGGCGAAAAACATAGAAAGACCGTTGTTTCACTTGATCATCTTAAAAAGACTGTTAAAAGGAGAACTATCCAAATATGTACAAGTTGCTACCGCTGTCACTCACACTGCCCATTTGGGTCTGCAACGACAGAGAGAAGTTTCTCTGCCATGAGAAAAATCCGAAATTGGCTGCGTTCAACAATGGCAGATGCAAGGTTTTCTACTCTGTCCATTCTAAACATTGAGTCTGATTTAACATCAAAGCTGTCACCGGAGATGATCGTGGACATTTATGATGGACGCAAAAAAGGCGCCTGCACTAGGTGAGACATGATCTTTTTTTTCCCCCACCATGCTGCTGTATTGATTGATATATGTGCGCGGCCGTGCGCTCTCTGTGACTGTGCAATTGTTCCCTGGCTATCTGTGCTTGTTGTGTGACTGACGCAAGTAAACATTTTATGTTTGTGTTGTTACCCTGATCGGTTTGAGTCGCTGGCCTATTCTTACTGTTTTACACAGTGGAGTGCAAGTGCACATTGTTTTGTATTTGGTGAGGATTAAAGTGGTCTAATGGAACAGCAGTACTTGT
This sequence comes from Benthosema pterotum, assembly GCA_039105355.1. NCBI lineage: Eukaryota > Metazoa > Chordata > Actinopteri > Myctophiformes > Myctophidae > Benthosema > Benthosema pterotum. Next base: position 3,420,702 of record CM076971.1, on the reverse strand, counting down.
TATGTGGTCTTTAGTATTCCCTCCTTTATCTGTCACTTTGCCAATGATTAATACGCACAGGCAGCGCAGCAGTGGTTGGACTGAGTGTTGATGTTGGTTACAAAAACATGAACGTAGTGCTAGACGTTGTATGGAGGTGGCTTGTGTGCGTGTGCGCGCGCACTACGCGTCGCGTGCGCATGCAGTACGTGCGCGCGCGTCGCAGTCTCGCACCCCCTGCGTCCGAAGTCAAACTACGCGTATGAGGCCAACAGCACGTACGCCAAGGCCCAGCCCCATTCTCATCCTGATTGGATGAAGACTTTTCTCCCAAAGCCCAAACTGAAACGAGATCAGCACTCGGCAGAGTGCAAACATGCTTGATGCTCACAAATAGGCCATGGCCTATTCGTGTGTGAGCAGAGCGAGCTAATACTCATGACAACGGTCTCATACTTACATCATCACTAAACCGGCCAATCGGAGCATCCCCGAACATCTAGCAACGGACACCGAACACCGTGCAGGCACACCGATCGAACTTGTGCCTGCTCCGCTCACAAGTAAATAGTAAGTTAGGCTTTCTTTTTTTTAAAGCCCGGGCTCTGATTAAAATGTCAGTTAGGGACTCATGTTAAACTGTATTTAAAGAACTTTATTGCATTTGCTTTTCGCAATCCTCCCAAATGAGCAAGTTAATTTGTGAACGTGGTCCAGACTCCCAAACACAACAACACTAAACAGTGCATTTATATGTACAGAACATTTAAGCATAGATAAGAATAGAACTAGTTCGCCCTGAACTCTGAAGGCAAACGGTTAAAATAATCATGATATTTGAAATCACATCACACAGCCCTACACCACCCGATGTGAAACTTTATAAGGCCAGATATCGAACTGCTCAGACAGGCATGGTGAAACACATCGGGTATTCTCTCAGATATCCTATATAGCCTTGATTCTGCCTTTCATTTAGCCAAAAATAAACACCCCCACCCCGCTCACCTGACCCACCCAGCCATCTCCCTGATCGAAGGACAGCTAGCGCAGCTGGTGAGAGGAACAAGAGTGGGAGGCAATTTGAGGTTTGATTGAAAAGGGGCAGAGGAATATTGGAGGGGGTTTTGATGGCGAGTCAAATGGTCAAGAGTTGTGTGCACTTGGGATAAGAATAGATTTGACATGAGAATGTGTGTGTGTGTGTGTGTGTGTGTGTGTGTGTGTGTGTGTGTGTGTGTGTGTGTGTGTGTGTGTGTGTGTGTGTGTGGGGGTGTGTGTGTGTGTGTGTGTGTGTGTGTGTGTGTGTGTGTGTGTGTGTGTATTCATATAACACATGCTAACTAAGGCCTATTTGCACAGATCTTATTTTTTATCATCACGTATTATATTTCCACTGAACATGACACTCCAGGTGGGCCTAGTGCAATGATCCTACTGCCTTTACTGTATAGCAGTGGTTTTCAACCTTTTTGATACCAGCATTTGAGCCACGGACCACCATTTGATTTGAGGACATCTCAGCCCCACAAACTCAAAACAGACCCTAAAGGTTTGTTTTTGTTTTTGTCCACAATAAGACAAAAGAGGCAAACATAGATAAAAAAATAATTACCATTTTTCTACATGCTCTAGTTGCATAGACCTGGACAAATTCAGATGATGAATATTTGAACTCTTGAGAGCGCGGTACCTTCACAAAATCATGCCGTAATCCTGGGCTCTAAACTGCCACTCCCTGGCCAGCCGAGGCACCCGATGGAGGGGACAGGAACTGGTTGAAATAACATTTGTTCGTTCCACACGCTATACGTCCAACTGTCCCTCTACCCTGTCAGGTGAAAAGAAGGCAGCTTGGACTCCTCATGCATTGAAGGAAGCAGGAGGCCAGTCAACTGCCTCCCCAGGTTGGCGGAGGGTGTGTAGAGCCCAGGATCACAATAGGTAATTGGTAACATGCGCTGCAATGTGATGTGACACATTGTTGGCCTGCTCATAGGCTGTTGTTTGGTATGCGAATGACGTCAAGTCAAAGTGGTTAACTAGTTTAGTGTATAAAGGAATGAATAAAAGTACAGTAAGAGAAGACAGTCTGTGCAGACGGCATTTAAAAATGCATGGGACTTTGAAAACACAATGCTGGAGAAGAATGGTTCAGATGGCATTGGTTTGAATAATGCATTGGCTGGTGAAAGATGGAGAGGGCAATGCATGGCAATCACTGGAGATACTGAACATCCAGAGTGAAGAGAGATGGAGGATTTTGCATCATGCTTGCTGTTGTCTCATATAAGTTACTGTAGTTGCTGTTGTTGTCTCATATACAGTAGTTGCTGTTTGGTGGAAATCTTGCATGTTCCTTTTTTATTATTGGAGAAAAAAAGAAATAAAAGACATAAGAAGAAATAAATAAATTAGTGAAAATAGCCAATAGCTTCCACATCAGC